>JAODKM010000002.1:25765986-25792945 GCA_026780845.1 Petrocephalus sullivani | reverse complement strand
AGGTTGTAGCCGCACTTTATAGGATCCCGAATCATGTGTGAACATTTCTGTATATTACTGTATACTTGAATATAGATAAGAATATAAATAAGATGCTTTAACTTAAAACGGCACTGTATATTACTGTTGTTTTTATTATTATCAATAATATTAATAATAATCATACTAATTATTATTATTATTAATGGATGAGCTGCAAAATAATTCTTTGAAACTTATACTGTACGTTTTGATGCATTTTATTATTAAGCAGGCAGTTTTTATAGGGAATGTACCTTTTTATTGTTTATAGTAAAAATATATGTAGATATTAACGTGAATTGACTATATTCTTTGATTTCTCGTAATGCGGCTGAACAATTTATGAAAGAATTGATTTTCCTGAAAAAAATCAACAGGTGCTACGAAACATGTGATTGGTGGTTATTTCTGCCTTATAGATGGACGGACGCATTCATAGGCGGCTAAGTCGTGGCATCATTTAGCTTTATAAACTAATGAGTGTATTTTTACAGGAGGAGTTTTATAAACCATTACGGCACAATAGTAGTGTCTACCTGGAATATTTTAAGATTGGTTACTCTAATTTATATATTGCATGCTAAATTAATTTAAATCCGTATATATTTTTTTGCTGTTGCAAAAATTAAAATTAAACCAACAGTTATGCTTACAGAAATGCCGCGTTTGCGCTTCGATGAGTCATCCATTTTAAGAATAAGCTGATTTAATCTGCAGATAAATGTAGTAATTTAGCCTACCCAGCTTATCGAGCCTCATGGGGTGTCGATTGGTTTTAAGATATCTTTGTGTCTGTGCTGAATACGGCACGGCGTTTATTTTATTTCATTTTATTATTTTTACTAATGAATGTTGATTTCCTGCCTCATTGGCTCGGTGGTAAAGTCATTGGAAGTTTCCTTTTTGTTTGCAATGAGTTTTTATTTTATTGGCGAAAGGGACGCTAACGATAATGTTCCGGCTGCGTGTTACTCCTCCTTAATGACAGAGAGGATCGGAATGGGGGCTGTAATCGCCCTGATGTCCCACGTGCGGGTGCTTGGGCGCGAGCTGCGGCACGCGACCTCTGACCTCCGCCGGCTCGGGCCCCCGTGTCGCCGGGGCTCCGGCTCTGCGGCGCCGGGAGAGCCGCCCTTCGGGGTCTGCCGGGGACGGGGCGGCCGGGCGGCGAGCGGAACCTGCCGCCCCCTCATTCAGGAACGATAAGACGGCCATTCGCCTCAGAAAAAGCACATTGATTCTTGTCTTCACGGGACACACTCCTCGCATGGCCGGTTTGCGGTCCCCCCGTTTTCATGCTGCCGTGTCAGTGTGGGGTAACGTGCAAACTTGCCTAGTAAGGTTACACTAATTACAGCCAAGACCCCGCCCCCAGCCCCCCGGGGCGCGTGCACAGCCATGTCACTGTCGTGGTCGGGGGGTCCTTTCCCCTCCCAACAAGAGCGCTCGCGCTAGACGCTAAAAACTGTCTGCCGGTATATATATCCACTGGGGGATGTAGGCAGCCGTGTATAATTATGGGATGCGAGACCTCGTAAGATTTCCCAGTGAGAAGGAGCTGTCAGCGTCTGAAGTGGCGCGGCGCGCGGACACTTGGTTGCAGACATTCATTCATTGAGCTGGACAAATCGGCCATTTCTAAAAGAATATGACTCATTTACGACCTCGGGCGGAAGAGCGGGAGCTGGTCCTTCAGCAGCTCTGAGAGCCCTCTGAGAGTTGCTGTTATTATAGCTGAACATGCAGGAAAACACATAAACGTGCAATGATTACAGCCTATTATATACAACTGCTGGCTGGTTACTTGGTTACTGGTTATATTGCCAGGTAGCTGGCTGAATAAGAGACTGTTGACCAATTAGCAAGTAGCTGTTAGTTAATGGATTGGTTACTAACTAACAAGTGGCCTACAGGTTAAGGGACTGGTAACCTACTGACAGTTAGCTTGCTGGTTACGCGACTGGTTACCTGTCTGCTGACAAGTAGCTTCTGGTTAACTGGTTATCTATTGGTAGGGAGCTGACGGTATTGTGTTTTTATAGTAGTATAGCAGGGTAAGTTTTCACGATAAAAGTACAGAATTTGACGTGGCTGTAAGTCAGTTTTTTTATTTTTTTATATAAAAGCATCTGCTGAATACATAAATGCCACCGTGACTGAATCGTATAACTCGTTTTTTTATCTGAAAAGCTGAAATCTGAAAAGGCGTGAAATCCTCATGTTAGGGGCACAGCAGGACCTGCTCTTTATCTACCCCAGGACAGTGCAGCCCCCCTCTGGCTGGGTACAATATAGTCTGCAGTGCCACCCCCCCGGCCTGTATGTTTGAGTCACGTCCTGCAAACAGAGAGTGATGCCTTCACAGCAGCGTGCGTGTGGCAGCAGGAAAATCGCACCAAGCCTCTGAACAGCAAGCTCTCTGCGGTTCACATAATGTGGGCTCTGAGACACTGACAGCGCCGGGAGATTTATGAGCGGCAGAGAGTGAGGTGGGCACCTGATCGCGAGGGCACCGTGCGGTAAACACAAGTCCCCCACTGCACGGCCCCCGATGTGTGACTCAGATGCCCCCTGCCCCAACATGCCAGTCACCCTCCACTCTGAAGTCTCCGCAGTTGATTAAAAATTTTTTTGGACATCACAGTTGTTTTTGGAACCCACTATCCTGTCTTTCTTTGATTATGCTTGAGGCCTTTAGCTGACTGTTTAAGGTCAACCTATCAAAGATTTCCATTCATCCATTTTCTGAAACCGCTTGTCCTATCCATGATGATACAGGGAAAGCAGGCAAACTTCACACACAAGGAGCAATGGTGAACACTCAAACCCTGGTCTCATAGGTGTGAGGCAACAGTGGTAAACACTGCACCACCATTCCGCACCACCTTATACTCACATGTGTAGTGAAACACATTGTTTTCTGGCTCAGGACTGTGAAAAAGGGGACATACACATAAAGAGACAAAACAGTGAACATTGAACCATAATTATTAAGATCCATAAATAGTGTGCAGTTGGTGTGCATCTTTAGGGACACACCTCAGTATATCATATGCTGCAATCTGCTGTGGGTTTTTTTCATGTGTGATCTATCTGAAGGCTCTCACCGTTCAGAATGATGGACCCAGGGTCTGCATGTGAGGCCCTCAAGCTGTTCGGCGCCACTGAGCATGTCCAGATGGCGCCTTTGGTCTATCTTTAGACGTTTTTATTGGACACCGGGACAATGACTTGGGCAGGACCCCTTGGGTTGCCGGCCCCTCTCCAGGTCCCCAGTGAAGCTCACTGTCCGCTTCTCCTTATTACCAAAACGGAGGTGGGAAAGCCCTTTGGTGCTTTTAGCGAATCGTTTTTGGCTTGAGTCTCAGGAGGTGCTCTTCTGCAAATTATTCAGCTGTAAAGAAGCATAAATTTGGGAGTTTAAATGTCTTTGGGTGTTTGCTAAGCAACCTAATCATAACAAGAAAAAGAGTGCTGGGATGCTCCGGAGATAAGGAAGGGGCACCATCCAGAGCAGTGCAGGCCGTTTCTTTTACACGGGTAGCCGTCACAGTCTTGGCATCCCATAATGTTTATGTTACACACTTGAGTGAGAGGCTAACAGTCAGTCCACCATGTCAAGGTACACCTATAATGCAGGAACCGGCATTCATGTGAAGACCAGGAACTAAACCCGATGTGTTTTATTTATTTAGCAGACATTTTTATCCAAAGCAACATGCAGTCATTTCAGAAGCCCAACAGCAGAATCATTCTGCTAACCCAGGGATCTGAACTGGTGACCTTCCAATCACAGACAGTGTCTTAACCTGCTGAGCTAATATTGGAAGTTGCTTTGTAAAAAAAAAGCACTAGGAGACATAATGGTGAATGATTTTATACCGGCCTTGTCAAATAGCTTTTCTTTTCCACGGTGAAGGCATTTATAAGGATAAGTGCAGTTGTTTTTAGAAGCTGTGTTTGCTCCGTCCTGGTGTGATGTGGTTACCTGCTGCATACAGCTCACAGAAACATGCCGTCTTCATGATTAAGCTTGGATCAGGATCAAAATCCCACCAGGTTCTGTCAGGGAGCCACCTAGACACTATAACATCATCAGAGGTGATCAGAGAGTGCTGTACCATGGGAGGGGGCCGTCAAGGAGATGACAGTTCCTTAGGATGTTTGGGTCGACTGTCTGCTCCATCATCTCCATCTTCATTTATGGGTAGGATGGGCCCGGCGGTGGAGCCTGGCTGTTAGCAGAGCGCTCGTGTGATGTTGAACAGGTCCTCGTTTGCAACTGACCATCCATGCCGAAGCTCAGCTCTGTGTGGTTAATGAAAGAGCAATTAAGGAATGTGAGCCAGGTCCCGCAGACCTACGCGTCTGCCAGGGTGCTCCTGATGCAGGAAAAGCCCCTCTCAGCTTGATATCATCGCTCGTGGACTCCCACTTCAGCTATGAGCTGCTTGGTACAAACGGACACACAGCTTCTCAGACCTTAGGGAAGGAAAACCAACGATGTGTGCAAACTGGAAGCAGGTTGTGGCTGAAGTGTTGTGTTTCTATGTTTGTTGAAGCTGCTTTCATCACCTCTCTTATTTGGGCCTGCATTTAGAGGCATGATTTTACAGAGGGCTGTGAGGTGGTCAGTGCCTCTCTTAGTCCTTCTGACACATCATCGCCGCCACAGCAGCTGAAGGTCAGGCAGGGCTTGCCGGCCTCCCATCCAGATAGCAGGAGGATGATTGAGAGTGTTGAACAGCCCTGGCGTATTTCTCAGCATTAATAATGGGCACCACCTGCGAAAATCATAAAGTGATGCAACTGCCCCGGCTACTTTCTTACTATGATCTTCATACCTTCCTGTCGGCCTCAGAATGGATCACGGCAGTCATTGTGCTGTGTTAAGGCTGTTTGGTGCTTCTTCTCTGGGGCTTCAAGGGCACCACCCTCCTCCCCATCCCGGGGGTCTCATTTGCTCAGATGGGACCTGTACAGTAATAATTCCTTGGGTTTGTGTGGCCCAGATATAACACTTAGATGTATGAGTCTATGAAAGCCGGACCATAAACTGTGAACTTTTCACTCTTAAGCAAGTTGAGTGAGATATTTTAAGGTAGTTTAAGCTGGCAGTGGCGTGTGATCACGGGGTACCACACCATGAGGTAGCACATTTAGGGGTACCACACCATGAGGTTCCACATTACGGGGTCCCACACCATGAGGTACCAAACTACGGGGTACCACACCATGAGGTGCAACATTACGGGGTCCCACACCATGAGGTACCAAACTACGGGGTACCACACCATGAGGTGCAACATTACGGGGTACCGCACCATGAGGTGCCGCATTACGGGGTACCGCACCATGAGGTGCCGCATTACGGGGTACCGCACCATGAGGTACCGCATTATGGGGTACCGCACCATGAGGTACCGCATTAGGGGTTGCCACACCATGAGGTACCGCATTACGGGGTACCACACCATGAGGTACCACAGCTATGCATGTGACAATTAAAGAATCTTGAATCGTAAAGAATCTTGATCTTGAACCATGAGGTACCATCCCCACTTCCAGGAGTGATTTACTAGCAGGGCAGGAGGCCACAGGCTTGCTTGCTTCCCCTGCAGCTGTCACAGGGCACAGGGCTGGGCGAGTTTCGCTTGAGGTTAGCCAGTACCATTCCCATAGATAATTTACACTGAATTCAATAATGAAGTTAATAGCAATAACCATGAAGCTTATCAAGTTAAAATGTTTTTCTAATATTACGAGATAGTTTCTGCATTGTGTCACAAAGATATATATATATTTTTCTTTTTTTCTTTTTCTTTTAGACCTCCTGTAACTTTATCCTATTAATGTCAATGTCATTCTTTTTCTGGGTTTTCATGTCTTTAGAATTTCTCTTGTTATTATGCTAGCTGGGTATGTTAAACCAGAATTCATGGATATTTATCATTATTTTTAATATAGTGGACAGTGTGGGCTGTTATTTAAAGGATATTCACCACAGTAATTCAGTCTCTCCTCTGGGCTATTTTTTATAATGAAGACACGGTGGTGACTATTTTATTTGAAAGATAAAGCTTCATATAAAGGAGATGTACCCTGAGGTCGCTCCTGCCTTCTGCTGCTCATTTCAGATTTGCATTTGATGTTTTTGACTTCTTTTCCAATTTTTGTTTGGAAAAAAACACAGTTTGACCGACTCTGGAGTTCTTGAGAGCTACTGGGCTGTGCCTCTGCCTGTCGGGGGTCTAGTCCATTGGCTGGTCTTTGCTTTCACTAGCTGCTGCATCCGAGGGTGTTACATTCCTGTTACTCTGCTGTGGGGTGTTCGGAAGGGGGGGGAGATTGAGGGTTATTATGGGGTGTTCTGACAGCCACTATGGGGGCTGGAGCACCCAGAGCAATCGTAAGGGAGGATCCCCCTGTCCACCACCACCAAGTTTGGGCATGCTTATGCATGGTGATCCAGCTATGAAGAACCAAGAGTTAATGTGGACCCTCGGTTACACAGTACGGACCTAGAGACGGCTCCATCTGACTTATTATAACCCTCACTGCTTCCACAACGGCAAGGACTGCAGATGAACCTCTGTGCTTTAGACTGAGGACTTTGTGTGTTCATGTGCATGTTTGGGTATCCAGGACAGCTGTGGCACGAGCGCCCTCTCCTCTGTCGACAGCCTGAGTGCTTGTGTGTTTATTAATCTTATATTATCTTATCTTATCCTATCTGCTTCAAGCAATCTTCTCTGTCCTGATACACAAACAGGGTCACGTCTCAAACCTCTGCAAAGCTGTTGTCTTGCAGGACACGGCCGTGACTTGCGTGCGACTCGCATGCGTTAAAACTCAAGTCGGGCATTTTCCCCTCCGTAAAGGCGCCTCTGCAAATCTAGCGACTGATTTGCCTGTCAGACGTTTTAGATTCAGGGAGTCAGTCTGCCCTCCCATTTTTACCCATTTCTGTATACAGAGGAAATGATTCTTAAGAGGCTTATTGGGGCTTATAACAGAGCAGTGTCTCAATGTAGATAATAACTCACTCCGGTTGCACCTTCACTCTGCTTTTCTGTGTCAGGCCTCCGTTCCAGTCCAGCTCCATGCCATGCTATGTGAGATCGAACAAAAAAAAAAAACAGCCCTGCATTTTTGAGGGCCAGGATATCCTCTGTGAAAGAGGCTATTTTGAGGCTGACCTGCTTTGCAGTGTCAGTTTAATAATTTTAGCCCCTGGGGAGTGTTCGTCTTCCTTATGAGATATTGATCACTGTGAACTCTGGGGAAGGTGTGAATGAAAACAGCGGTGTGCGCGCAGACGCTTGTTAAGCGAATAAATAGCGGGAATGTGCCTGGAGGTTTAACAGAGGAAAGGCACTCAGACAGTCTGCGATGGATCATAAAATTCTAGGGGGCAGAGGACTGTAAAAATATGGCAGCCCGTCCGTTAAATGTCAGACGGGAGACAGCATTGTTTGGGGGGGAACACGTCACCCCGGCAAAAGCCAAATGTATTTACAAGCCATGCACCTCCCTTCAGATCACAAGTGACCTCGAAAAAATCTGCTGTTTATTAAGCTGTGAGGACCACCTTGTGAAACGGACCCCATTTATGCTTTTCTATAATATGTCCATGGCGACTGGAAATAGCTCTCAAATGGTTTGATGGAGCTGCCTCAGTCCCTTCATGGAAGCATAGCCTAAAGATACTACTACATTTATTTTGTGAAAACAGGGTCAGATGGTCCCTGGGGGTTAAGGACCTTGCTTAAGGGCCCCATGGAGCTTTGCCGACCTTCCATTCACAGGCACAGTGTCCTAACCACTTACAGGAATTGTACTTACGCATGCATGTTCTCAGGGCAGAATGAAAAAATGATTGGTTCAGGGAGATAACCAATTGGATCTTGTGTTAGAAAACAGACCAGCCAATCAGATGTCTTGATCCTGCCTCTTCTAGTTACTTGGACCTGCATCATGTGTAATCTGATTGGTTATCTCTCTGAACCTAACATTTTTCATTCTGCCCTCAGAACACATTTGTGTAAGTAAAACTCCCTCAAGTGTCCTAACCTAATGAGCCACACAGTGCCCCCACTGCTACTCCTGCTGCAGAGACTGAGCTGTCCTCCCCAGGAGTCAGAGTCCGGCCTGGCTCCTTCCCAGAGTGCAGTATGAAGCAGTCAGGAGAAAGCGTGTGACTCTACAGCCTTTGGAAATGGGCAGCTACACGCCCTCACTGTCCACTTCACCTGTGCCAAATGACCGCAGGCTGAAGGCCCAGATAGCAGCCCCCCTCCTTCCCATCCCCACAGAGAGAAAAGAGAACTCCAGGTGACCAGTGAAGTACCTTACATTCTGTTTAAGATGCTCTCAGCCTGAGCAGGCTGTGCGTTACGTGCCCAGAGATTGCAGGCGGTCATTTAGCCTGCGCTGAGGGGCAGAGTTTAAAAGCCAGTGACTCATGGCGCAGAAATTCATTGTGAGTTTATTTCTCTGTAGGCATTCAAAAAGCAGCCTTTCTCTGAGTTTTATGACTTTTATAGCCCAGGAGATTAACTGCAGGGACATAAACACGCAGCACGTTGGCTGCTTGTGACACTTCTGAGGGCCCCAGTGCTGGGGCCCATTATGCTGTCACCTTGGGGGCTAGCATGTTAGCTTTAGCATGCAAAGTTAAGGTCGCTACATACTTCAAACAAAATCAATGGAATCAATGTCGATTTAGCAATATAACGCCGCATGAGCGGTGATCACCTTGCGATTGCTGTTTCACTGCACCATCTGTGTAGGACCCCAGAGGCAAGCTTTCTTCAGTTCATTCTGATCCCACCCGCTGTCCACGATTGGCTACAAAAAAGATGCAGTCTCATGCATCACCTGCTCCCTGCAATGTTCCAGAAGTAAAAGCAAAAGGTTCTGCAACCATTAAGATTAAAATTAAGTTTGACTTTATGGATCCTGCGAAGAAATTCTGGTGCACACAGCAGCAAGTGTGCAGACAAAAATACTTATAGTGCAACACAGAGGACGTGCAAAGGCAGTGCACATAGTGAAAACAAGTATTTACATTTTTTAATTAAAATTTAAATTGTACACAAATAGAGTATCCTGACAACAATATTCTAGTATTATGGAAATAAAAATTTACAGAGAAGAATAATGATAAATTAGTAAATAAAATGAATGCCATGGAAGGAAGACTTGCTGAGCTTGTGCGACGTTATCCACATTTATATGACAGATCATTTTGAGATTTTGAAAATGTGCAGACAATTTGTGATTTTTGGGTATAAATTGCAAGCGTATGTTTATTCCCACTCTGTATGTGGGTCTGCTGTGTCTAAAACGTTCCGGGCATTGTGGTGTGACATTGAACGAACAAGTCTGGTTCATATAAAGTTTGCGACAGATTGTTCTAGTTGACGTGTTTGCTTTAGTTTTGTCCGGACATCATTTAATACTATTACGGTGTTACTTGTGAGTTAAAAGTGTTTTCATCCTTAGCTACCCTGTTAGTTGTTCTTTATTTTTCTGCGCTACTTTTTAATTCAGTTACAGTGTTATTTGTCCAATGTGTCTTTGTCCTCAGTGTTACTTGTCGGTTGTCACATTGTTTGCTTTCTCAGTGTTACCTGTTCACTGTTTTGCAGTATTACTTGGTTACAGTGTTACTTCAGTTTGATACAAAGCAGACTTTAGTGTTTAACGTTTAAGGTTAAGGAAGGTTAAGGTTTAAGGTCTTTACTAGTTATGCTACATTTATTCATTCGGTAGTGAAGTGGAAACAGGCAGCAGTCAGTTCATGAAAGTGAAGAGTGAGAGGAATTAAAACAAAAGATTCCGCAGAGGGAATCTGTAACGAGGCAAAGTGCAGTACCCTGCATTCAGAGTTTAGGACACATAATCCTTCCGTCTGTCTGGACAGCCCCACCTTAGAGGTTTCTCCCCGAAGGTCCGACAGGATGCTCCCTCCACTCATGCCAGTCGTTTCCAACACCACCAAGAGCCAGTACCCCCCTTCCGACCCACCAGGAAGGTACTTTTACGGTAATCCTGGCACCAGGCTATTTCCCCTGCATTGTATGTGAGGGAGAGGGGCATTGTGGGCTGTTCAGAGTGACAGTGTGTCCCAAATGAAAGGAAGAAAGTGTGTCATTTAAAGCTCCTTATTTCCCCATTCAGCACTCAGCTCAATTATCTATCGTCTCTTTTTTTTTCCAAGAGAATCTCAGTATATTTTTTCCATTGATCCATTGAAACGAATTTGTCTTTGTACACACCTATAGACAGATGATATTTTCAGCTTTGCACCTGCAAGCACAAAATAGCTTCCAGTTTTTCACACAGTAAACGTCAAAAGCTTTTCAAGATACAAATGGCTGAAATAATTGCAGCTAAGCCGAGCCTCGGGATTAATTTTATCCATTTAGCGGCACGAAAAAAAGTTCATATAATCGACAGAAGACGTGTATATGCGTAAAGTGCAGGAAAATTATTCCTGGTGGCTACATCTCCCTCAGACTGTAGCAGGAGGATGCAGCCATTTCCGTGGCTGTTTTGCGTCATTCGGCTCGTCTTGAAATATTTCAAGAACGTAACTCTCCAAGTAGTCTCAAATGGCTTTCTGGTCCCTGGAGATGTTCAGCTCTGTTACACGAAGTGGGAAAAGCTGCTTTTGGGAACGGTGGAATACAGTTTCAGGCAGAGGGGCTGGCGAGAGGGGGCTGCTTTTGGGCATACATCGGATCTGATGAGAAACGTCCAGCTGGGTCTCCTCCCTCTCCTCCCAAATATTTCCGATTAAGTCCTCTGACTGCCATAAAGCTTCAGCGAACCCTTGCGTGTAAGCAGAGCACCTTCTCCCAGAGCGGTCACCCCCTGTTCCTGCTGTCACTCCCATCTGTAGGCGGGGCTTAATCAGCCCTTGCTGACACCTGATCAGGGTCACCTCGGGGTCACCCTCAGAAGCCTGCTTCGGCGATTAAGGCATACATAAATAAAGCTGTTATTCAGTTAGGGCGGCCCTGAGCTCTCCACCAGCAATTTCTGTGTCCTTTTGAAGCCCGGGCAGACGCAAGATTCTCACCATTTTTCCCCCCTTGCACCACGACGGGCTGCAGAAGACCAGCATTCAGCTCCTTAAGCACACATCAGCCAAGATCTTCCAGCTGTTTCAGGGAGCTGGACTCCTTCTGCACTTTTATGCCTGGCTGAGTTTGATTTGATCTTCTCCTTGATCCCTTACACACTGATGTCACCAACCTGAATTTAACCATTCAGTATATTTAAATGTGGGGTGTTTGGTGTTCCTCCAACATCCTCTATCCTCAGAAACGGCAGATAACAAGCGAGCCTGAGTCTGGGCAGAGCAGCTCAGGCAAACACGGCACGCTCCAGTAGAAAGTCACTCGCATTGGCTCAGTATTGTCACACCTTTTAAACCCAGATTTTTGCCCTTTGAATGCTTCTAGTAACCCATGGTAAACCACTAACATCCGTGAGTATCTTCCACTAACCAGCATGTCCTGTTTTTCACTATACAGTAGGTGGCCCTTAAGTATTTTATATTGTACGATCTTGTTATCTGATGACACTATATATCCTAGGCTGTCAGTCACAGTCTGCGTGGTGCTAAGCTCTTAGTATGTACAGGACACTCGGCACTCATGTGGCACGCTGCCTCCCTGTGGCCACCGCACTCTCACGCAGTCCATGTCAGCAGGAAGGGTGCGGTGGCAGCGGGGCACTGTGGCTACCGTCACTGTGTAGTGACGGTCATTCCACTCATGGGGCAGGACTACTCTCCCAGGGAAGGAGAACTGAATGCAGCTTTATATTTTCCTAACTAAAGGAGAGAAAAAAACATCAACTCGTAGTTTTTCTCCTCAGGAATGTAAACCTCAGTGCTCCCTGTCTTGCTCAGCTATATACAATTTGTTGAAATTATTAATATGAGTTGGTATGGATGAAACACCGACTGTCAAACGGCAGTTAGTTGATGTGGTGTACAGTAATGGTGTTCCAGAAACACACATAAGGGGCTTTTGAAAATGAGGTTAAAAGGTCAACCATATTCAGCATACCTGTACAGCCTGTCATCGTGATACTTCCTTAACGGCCTGATTTGAATAATTATCATCTCAGAAGCTAGCTTGTACCATGTGCCACGGCCTTCCTCTGAGGTTACACTAAGCACACCTCGCCGAAAACACGTCCTTAATGTCCAGCTTCCGAATGAGCATCCAAAACGTTCCCCCATAGTCGCCATTACGACTTTGCAAACATTTATAGCAGAAGATGTTTGAAGATGTTATTCGGCTCTGGCTGTCAGGAGGAGTGTGGCCTGGCGGGGGCCGCGGGGGGGGCAGGGGGAATGAATCACCGGGGTGCCGGGTTTCCTCAGGCGACACCACCGCGGGCTGGAGACGTCAGCGGCTGACAGGGCCGCTGGAGTTTAAGCAGACGCATCTCTATTAGCGGGCCCTGTCGCTTAGACGAGGGGGCGTTTAAGCATCCCGTGCCCTGGTCCCGCGGGACGTCACCTGGGTGTCGCGCCTCCCCGAGCAGAGCGGTGCTCGGTGACGCAGCGTCAGCGCCTTCTCCCCGTTCTGCTGAGGCGACAGCCCGCGTGGCGTTCGCCCTGCTAGCCTGCGGCGTTAGCTTTTACTCACTGGAGGGTCGGCTGGTGCCTCTCACTGCCAGATCAATATCTCTGTCTGCTTCCATTTTATCCATTGCGCTGAATAGAGGCCCAGTACCAGCATTAATCCCTACGGTGTTCATTTTCAGGAGAATAATACTTGCTAAACATGATTAGTAATCAGGAAAGTATTTCCACCTTGCCAAACAGTCAAGTTCGGAAGGCTTTAATCATTGACTTTATTAGCCGCCCGTTTTTGGGCATCTGGCTGAACTTTGTCTGTTTATTCCCTGAAATTCCGAGGAGTAATCAGAATGACATGAACCTGCCAGGGTCTCTCTATACAGACCGACTCCAATGTCCGCGTCGGGGGTGTGACTGCCTTGCCTGCTAATTACACTGTTACATAACGTGCTTCTCGAACCTCTTCCTTTTCCCCGCCTAATAGTGGCGCTGATGTCATTCGGACTTTTTTTCCTGTTAGTTAATCATTTGAAAGGTTTCCAGCTACCTACTCAGTGGCACCATCTAATCACTGATACTGTGAAATAACTTCATCGTTTTACAGCATTTGTTGGAATTAAATTTACTTTCCATTTCTGAGGGGCTAATGCAAGTATGACATCGATTTGCCAGCCGGATGGTTTTGATTAGCACTTCCACTGTCCAGACATTGTGTCGTTTGTATTCCTAACATCAGATTGCACACGGTGTAAATGTCATATGTAAGTATCATTTACTCAGTTGGTATACTTGGTTCCCATTGGTCACCTTTAGGTTTCCCTTGGATGATTGGTAGATCACAGTGATACCGGCCACTTCCTTAAGCCAAGCAATCAGGCTTTGTTGAGTGGACACGCCCCCCTGTGTGGTGAAGGACACGCCCCCGTCTGATGATGGACAGGACCCTCACTGTACTTGTTATTGGGAGGGCCTGGTACTGTCTGCATTTCCTCTTCCTCGAGAGCAGCATGGACTGTAACGGTATTTCTGGCAATATTTCCTGTTCCCCGGCTGTACCGAAGCCTCTCTCCAGGTCTTCACACTTGCATTTGGAGAACAAACAGACTCATACATGAAGTACATTGCAAAATGGATGATGGTATTATGGTCCTCAGTGACACGGACTCAAAGAATAGAATAAAACGTATCATTTTGTGATTGATATATGAGGTCGACATTAATGTCAAGCTGTCAGTATTTAATGTGTGAAGGAGGGAAATCATTGCCTGGTAATTCAGTGCAGTTTGATTTACTGCTGACTAGCAGAGAGGACTGGCTCGAAGAGACACAGAAGGAATGTGCTGTTAAGCATCCCTTCATCATGTGCTGTCTAGCCGCCTTGATGTTTTATCCTGTAAAGCTCAACGGGGTGAGGCTCTGTGTCGCTGACAATAAGACATCATCCCAAAGAGAAACAGTCCAGCCTTTACTGGAAAGCATTTAAAATATACAGCGCTGCTAGCCTGTACTATCGGCACGTGAGACGGGAGAGTGAAGACCCCTCCTGGGCTTTTTCCTCCTGGGTATCTGAGCTGCCCTTGCTGCATGACACAGACCCCAGTGTGGGACTGGAGCCTCCAGCCTGGGAGTCTGGATGGATTTTGCAGCACTGACTGAGAGTGCATGGATGGAGGGGCGAGCTGTCTGCCAGGAGAGGAAGAGACTTACATATCGCACGGAGGCGTGCTGCTCTTCCGGCGAGCGGACGAGGCCGCCGTCACTCTGCTGACACTCTGTTCCAGTGTCCCTAGCCGTCCTTAGTGACCGGCAGCTATGCCAGGTCTATGGGAGCAGACGGTGTGAGCAGGATGTCCTACCTGAGACCCCAGCGGGTTGCCAGGGATGCACCTGGAGCTGGAAGAAGCCCACGTCCAGGCTCAGCTCTCCATCTGGGGTTCTTCTGCTTTGGCTGGATGGCCAGCGATCTGCTGTCCAGCTGTAAGGGGACGTTTGACTCCAGGCATCTTATTCCCCGGACATTCATTCTGTCTATGTCTGCCAGCGTTTTCCGACGGGGCTTGAGTTCTCACAGGGTCCTTTAGATGCCTGCATCTGTAAGCTTCGCATGCTCTATGGGAAAGGGAAGCCTGTTGTATTTTGGTGTGTGAACGCTGAGGATGGCCCGGGGCTATGCTGACTAACCCTCACTGGTTTCCTTTGCTGTGAGTCTATCTGATCATTGCTGCGTCTGCCTGCAGAACTCATGGAGGAGATCCCTCGGTGATTCTCTCCATGTAAATCAGACTTGGCACATCCATAAGCACCCTCACACCCACGCTCAGGCTTACACGCAGAGTCTTCCTCTTCCATTGACAATATAATATGAGAAATTCCTTCAGTCTTCTCTGCTCCACAATCTGTCCTCCTAGTTAGTAGACCCCCCCCCCTTGGGAAATAATTCCCTCTGCCTGCTGTCCCCCCATGTGGCATATCCTCCCTGCCTGCTGTACCCCCCCAGGATAGATCCTCCCTGCCTGCTGTCCCCCCCCCCCAGGATAGTTCCTCCTGTCTGCTGTAGCCCCTTGGGGCAGATCCTCCTGTCTGCTGTAGCCCCTTGGGGCAGATCCTCCTGTCTGCTGTATCTCCTTGGGGCAGATCCTCCTGTCTGCTGTATCCCCATGTGGCAGATCCTCCTGTCTGCTGTATCCCCTTGGGGCAGATCCTCCTGTCCGCTGTAGCCCCATGGGGCAGATCCTCCTGTCCGCTGTAGCCCCATGGGGCAGATCCTCCTGTCTGCTGTAGCCCCTTGGGGCAGATCCTCCCTGCCTGCTGTAGCCCCTTGGGGCAGATCCTCCTGTTTGTTGTAACTCCTTACCCTCTCTGCTTACAGGGACCCAGCGTGTCCATGGGCACATGAGTGTAGGACAGCCAGACCTGCTGCCTGTGATGGACCAAGCTGAAATTAATGAGAGGTGAGCAGGTCAGCCTCGTCGCAGCAGGGTTGAGGGTTCGAGTGGAGAGCTGTTCTTCTACTTTTACGGGATGATGGCATGTCAATTCCGCCATGCACCCTTCTGGATGGCATGTCGTTTACGGGGTGGTATAGCTGGTGTGGGGAGCTGTGTGTTTGCTCAAATATAAGACCCCTGCTGCAGCCTTGGACACCATGCTGTTTAACCCAGGAGGGGGGGCTTGGACTGGAGTCATATGTGTAACAATTTATGTGACATTTCTCTTCCTCATTGTTGATAGTTATCAAGCTGTCATGGATTAGTCACTGAACCTTCAGTGTAAGCCTTCTGTTATTCTTGGTCTCCTTACTTCCTGTACCCAGCTGTCTGTGATCCTCGGCCTCCTTTCTTCCTGTACCCAGCCGTCTGTGATCCTCTCTGACTCCTTTCTTCCTGTACCCAGCCGTCTGTGCTCCTCTGACTCCTTTCTTCCTGTACCCAGCTGTCTGTGCTCCTCTCTGACTCCTTTCTTCCTGTACCCAGCTGTCTGTGATCCTCGGCCTCCTTACTTCCTGTACCCAGCCGTCTGTGCTCCTCTCTGACTCCTTCCTTTCTTCCTCTACCCAGCCGTCTGTGCTCCTCTGACTCCTTTCTTCCTGTACCCAGCCGCCTGTGCTCCTCTCTGACTCCTTTCTTCCTGTACCCAGCTGTCTGTGCTCCTCTCTGACTCCTTTCTTCCTGTACCCAGCCATCTGTGCTTCTCTGACTCCTTTCTTCCTGTACCCAGCCGTCTGTGCTCCTCTGACTCCTTTCTTCCTGTACCCAGCCCCCAGCCGTCTGTGCTCCTCTGACTCCTTACTTCCTGTACCCAGCCGTCTGTGCTCCTCTGTCTCTTTGCATACTTTACCCAACTGTCTGTGCCTGTCTGTCCCCATACATCCTCTCCTCAGGACTTTTTGTTCACACAAATCTGTCATCCCTGGTGGATACATTGTAACTTTTATGGCCACTTTGCAGTCAGTAATCCTGAGCTGTTATTGACAACGGAGCTGAAGTTTTAATTGATAAAAATCAGTTTTGATGGGATGAGAGGTTGTTGCCTTGAGGTGTAGAACATGTGGCAGTGAACATGCTTCTCCCCAAAGTCTCTGCTGATTCCAGAGCAAACAGCCTTGTCCCAGAAACCTGGGTAACTGAATCTGATGATCATCGGAACCTCTCTGTTTCCCCACAAATCTATTGAACGGAGACATTTCTTCCTACAATCTTGTTTTCGTATGGAAGGACTTTTTTAATGGAACAAAGTTCCATAATAAAGAGTTTAAACAAGGGGTGGTGTGTGATTTCGCAGGATTACTTGGACCGGCCACTCGCTCTGATGTTGCTCTCCCCTGCTGCAGCTGTCAGAAAAAAGGTTTTTCTAAAAGAGTGCTTCTACGCAGCTTTCTTTGAAGCCCCGCCCACCTCCCTCTCCACTCTTTTCCACATTAGCTAGCAAACAGGTTGCGTTACGCCAGAGCTGCTGAGTTTCTCCAGACGGCGCTGAGTGCGGCGATTGCACTGTGTCTCCCTCTCACCCCCTACGTTGTCTTCGCCCGCAGTTCGCAGTGTTCGGTTCCAGTTCAATCTGGTTCACAGTCTTCATTTGCCACTCACTCCTATCCTTTTAGCCCCAAAGCTAATTATCTAATTATCAAAAATATGGCAAGTCAGCAAGAAAGCAAGGCATGAAAATGGCAGCCCAGGCCCAGAGACGGCTATAAAGGCTCGCGCTGTTTGATCAGCGTTAACAGACATGAGCGTTCCCCTCCTCAGCATGACCCAGACTGTCCTCAGGTAAGACCTTGTTCTGGGAGATGCCACACACAGACCACTGCCTCTCACAGGCAGGAAGTGTGCAATGTTGAACTAACCGGTCTGCCGTGACATCACATATTTGAGAGTAAAGGTATTTTATCATTACTTAAGCAGGTTTTCTTGGGCAACGAAATTCACTAACATCTCTCACTCATATTGTTCAGTTGAAATACATTCTGGATGAATTATGGGGCCTACTGCCTGTCTAATTAAAAAGGTAAAATGCATACCCAGTGTGACAGTGCCAAGGAGTGTTTCTACATGCTGTACAGTCTCCTGTATTTACTGCTGGATCACAATCCCAGAAGCCAAGGCATCCTCATTAGTGTCAGAGCCATCTGAGAGTGTGATTGGTGGAGAAGGAGGGCTAACTCTGATTGGCTGAGGGAGATGGACTGACTCTTAATGTCAGTTACTCTTAGGCTGATTCTGATTGGCTGAGAGGGATAGACTGACTCTGGTTGGTTGATAGAGAGGGAGAAACTGACTGGCTGAAAGTGATTATGCCAGGAAACTGAAGCACAGCTGTTCCAGTTCTGCATGTCTGGGGACCTCTTGCTCTAACCTACTTTGGGAGAGGTAAAGGCCCGCCCAGAGTCTGTTCTCCCCTCCCTTTGGGTGCACAGCTGTGGGATTTGTCCCACAGGAGCTGCTGGATTCCTGGGGGTATTGGATTCCTGCCAGTTTGTGTCCAGAGATTTCTGCCCATCATCCCTTGTCCTACAGTCATCAGTCATGAGCTCTCCACTATAACTTTCAGATACCCTGTTGCCTCCCAGCCTCTTTCGAGGGTCACCTGACCCCTCAGAGCTCTTGGATGATGCTCCAGGTGGCTAATGGTATGTGAGAGTGACCATGAGCCCAGTGTGGTCCAGGCACCTCCAGTGGCAGCTGCCTTGTGTGCGAAAGGTCAAAGTTCACCTGATCATCCAAGCTCTGGGAAGACCTGGCTCTTAAACAGCAGGTCATCATTTTGATAAGGTTAACGTTGCAGTGTCTTCAAACAAGATTGTTGCTAGGCAACAACCTTTATTTCTTTCAACAGAGCAAGTATTATTACCCTGTATTGTAAAGCTAACTTGAACTGTAGATGAGGTTCAATTGCCCCTGCTGGCAGCACACGGACTGTGATGATAAGGATGAATGTTGTGTGTTATCCAGACATGTGACTGGCAGTTGTCACAAGTGTCGCACGGACAGGCCTCATAATCACCTGCTGCTTCACCTAGAGACATCAGTAGGACCAGCAGGAGCAAGGTGGTGCTGGTCCAACTGATAAGGAGGGCTCTCAGGTATCCTTATAAAGCTGCCCTGACAGTAGGTGGCGTCGGTCAGTGTTTGGACACCGCCTGCCTCCGTAACGAGCCTTGGGTCACGTGATCTGCCATGCATGCATCCCTTGCTTCTGCCCTGACTTACGTTTTGCTTCAGAGCTTCTGGAAGTGCACTGGCCATTTTTAAAATGCCATGGCTGGCTGGGGGAGGCATGTCATTGCGTGGGTGGGGGTGTATTAATGGAAAGATTATTGGAAGGATGCCTTTTTTCAAAGTCCGATGGAGAGCAGTTGTGTTAATTATAATGCCGCATTTGGAGGTCATGTGATGGTCTGCTATCAGGCTTACCGGCCTGTGGGAATTCTCGCAGGGTAGGAACCACTTCCATGACGGCCATTCGGCCCCCGCATATATCAGTGGTAGCACCCAATACACATCTGACCTCTGATGTGGTCAGGCACTCGGATCCTTCTTTCCTTTGTTCCATGAAAGAAAGTCTAGGATCTTGAAACATGAACTCTGACCTTATTGCTAGTATGAGGCCTTCTTAGTTCTTTGGCGTAGAAGAGAGTTTTCCTGCTTCTGGTAGTGAGGTCCTGTTAATCTACCCTAGTAGGCAGGGGACACCCTGCTCAGGATGCCAGTCCGTCATAGGACACAGGACAGGGGATGCCCTGCACAGGATGCCAGTCCGTCATTGGACACAGGACAGGGGACACCCTGCATAGGATGCCAGTCCGTCATAGGACACAGGACAGGGGACACCCTGCACAGGATGCCAATCCGTCATAGGACACAGGACAGGGGACGCCCTGCACAGGATGCCAGTCCGTCAAAAGGCACAGGACAGGGGACACCCTGCACAGGATGCCAGTCCGTCATAGGGCGCTAGGCAGGGGGCACAAGGGCTGGTGTGTGATTTCTCAGGATTACTCGGACCGGCCACTTGCTCTGATGTTGCTCTCCCACACTGCAGCTATCAGAAAAAACAAAAAGCTGCTTCTAAACAGCTTCCTTTGAAGCTCCGCCCCCCTCACTCTCCAGTCCTCTCTAATCTTTTCCACATTAGCTAGCAAACAGGTTGGAAGTGATGCCAATCCATCACAGGGCATTAGGCAGGGACACCCTGCACAGGATGCCAGTCTATCACAGGGTACAAGGTGGTGGACACCCTTCACAGGATACCAGTCCCTCATAGGACACAGGACAGGGGACACCCTGGATGAGATGTCAGTCCATCACAGGGGAAAAGGCAGGGGATGTATAGGATGCCAATGCATCACAGGGAATTAAGAAGGGGACTCCCAGGACGGGATGCCAGTCTATCACAGGGGACAAGATGGGGGACACTGTGGGTTGAAACTGGTGGAAACCCACAGAAATACAGAGAATATGCACCCTCCACACACAGAGTCTGGATGAGAAGAACAACCCTGCATCTCTCAGTGTCACCCCCTCGGTGAGTCTCTTCATTTATAAAACCAAACTGAATGTATGTTTGGGCTTCATGGACCATCTAGTGGGAGCTGGGAGCATCAGGCAGGCCCTTCACCTGTAAGAAGTTCTAAAGCTACAGCAGGATTCATCAAAGATTCATTGGCTAGTAGAAGGCAAGCATCTGCTCCCACGTCCCCACCATGGACCTGCCCAGTGCCCCGGGAGCCGCAGCTCCTCCCTCACGCACACACAGATGGGAGTCTTCCTCTTCACAACTCAGTGAGGCATTCCTCTTCTCCATTGGGAGAAAGTCCAGCTGCATGGGCCCCAGCCTGAGACTTGTAAGCATACCCACACTCTCTTGAGGTCTTCCACCATGAGGATAACCCAAATACGAGTACGACTTCACCCCGACCCAGAGCCCACATTATAAATGGAGATATACCGCACTATATTTATCCAGCCCCTTTCTTGCTGTCTCCCACACTAGTTCTCCGCCATCCCCATGCCTCCAAAGCTAAGCCTTTTGCCAAGTTCTGATTTGTCTGGACCCTTTCCTTATGCTTGCTTTCCAAATGGCAGCGTATCTGACCCCCCCAACCCCAAACCCCATTTTGGGCTAATCCCGGCCGGATTGCATGACTGTCACAGCCGAGCAATCACCAGTGAACACCCAGCCAGGTATTTTGGACTTTATCTGTACCTTATTTGGGAGTGGTTGCTGCCTGGTGGTTTGTCTGGACTCTCCGTACAGACCTGGTAACCAAGCTACCCTCTGGATCACTGAAGCATACAAAGCCCTTCACCGTGATAAGCTGATGATCCTTGAAGGGAATTTGGGACCTATATTGACTTTTTTATACTGCCTCATGCCTCCGTCACTGAGCAGTACTTGGTGGAGTCACTAATGAACACGCTAAGACACGCCGCTCTTCGTAATGATGGCATGAACAGTTCCCAGGTGGGGATGGCCTCGCTGCAGATTCAGGAGAGAGGAGTCCTCTAGCTTCCTTGTTCAGTCTTGCCTGATCAGGGACTTTTGACGGTGATGCATGCCAAGAAACAGCAAGGGGCCCACAGTTTCGGAAATTGATAGTGCATTAGTGGTGGGGGTCCCTGCGGTTATCATAGTGGTAGGGGGTCCCTGCTCAAAAGCCCTGGGCCGGTTCACTAAGGCAAAGAGGAGACTTAATACTTGAGCTTGCATTTCTCAGATTTTTCTCTTGACTCAGATGGATCTAAAAAACAAATCCCCGGAGGTTCTTTGAGAAGGCTCCTCCTCCTGACCTTCACTGATCATATAAGTGTCCCACTGTGACTATAGCATCTAAAAATACTCATATATACATATGGTGTTTATTTCTTGGAAACCCAGATGAGTAGGAATAATTCAGACAACAGAAAAACTTAGTTGAGTTGGAAAGTCGATATTTGGTCTTGCTGCGATAACAAAATAGCCTTGAGCTATTTTGTTTTCTTATGGGCACCAGGGACTGTTTGCCAGAAGCAGATAGCTTCTACTAAGGCTGCAAAGCTTACCATCACAATTTATATCCTGCTCCTCACTCCACTCCACCCAGAGAGGACAGGGAACAGACAGGGGGCCGTATATGCTACAATCGCAACACTGGGTTCTGCCGGCAACAGAAAGGTACCGTGGCTCTCGTCGGGGCCAGGGAGCAGTGGTGGGTGAGTTTTTGCAGAAAAGCACACATGAAATAAATATGGATCGATATGAGTCAGAATCAATCCGTGATGAGGTACAGCGGGCCACAGCATAGATCCACAGGGGAGGCCAATTTATGCTTCTGAAAGTCCTCCATCCTGTTAAGGCATAGTGAGAGTCGCACTATCAGAGCTCTCAACCCATCTGCCAATAGCAGAAACCTCTTTTCTGTTTTGGAACTTGACACATTCTGCCATCACATTCAAAAAACAAAAATGCAGTAATTATATGTATCACCGTGGGAGTTTGGCCATAAACATTCAGCAGCGATGGTTTTCCTTAACCCACTCCGAGTCATCTTTAAATCCCGGTATAATGCAAGGTGCCCGAGAGATAGGACAGGCATATCGATACCGCCAGCCCAGGTCCCCGACAGATATCCCGTCCAAACAGCAGCCGGGGGACCCCCACATGGATGTGAATGGCTGCTGGTGGGATTGTGGCGGGCCGAATGGTGGGGTTCACGGCAAAGCAGCTGCCCGTCGTCTGGTTTGCCTTCACGTCAGGCTTGGATGTGCGACGCTTGTCGGGACGATGATGCAGAGCATGAGGAGGGAGCTGCAGCTGCTTCCCTGTGATTGTAGGACAAATTCAAACTCCAGCTAGTATTTCATATCATCTTAGATGTAAGTTTAGATGATGTTGCTGTTTCACCTACTTCCGCTTCTGTAGCAGTTCCGGTGCTCATCTGGAGGGTGGCCAAGAATGCTTGGTGTTGCTGCTACCAGGCCCATCACTACTGAACGCTTTAATATTATCTATCATTAAAATTGCAAACATAAACACCATGAAAAACAGTTGCAGTCCTAAGGCTGTTGACGTGTCCGAATCACATAACTTAAGAGACGCTTATTTGCACATTGTCAAAACGATTCTGAAAAATAAATAAAATACAAAACTATAATATCATAACAATCATAATGAACTAAATCGCTCATTCTTTGCAACCAAGGCTGCATATCTGTAGTGATAAACACCCCAATTGCCTAAAGTTATTTTTCAGGCCAGTCAGAATTTCCTGGCAAAAGCACCTTAAATGCCACTGGGAGACTAACTTGCGGAGACTGTTTGTGTTTTGTGCTGGTCATACGCACACGCACGCAGATGAAGTCGTCTCAGATGAGTTAGCATGTTGTATGTGTTTCCAGTAATATATCCCAGTTTGATATATCACAGCCAACAGACAGTGCTGGTGTAATTTATTGGGAAACCAAAATGTTCCCAGGCCACCCATTATGACTAAATGTAACCAGCATTAGCCATAACCAGCTCACAGCCACAAATCCACAGCATGGAACATCTGCTTGTGAATTAAGGTTCCGCCCATGTCAGTAAATGTATTCATTCGTTTCATTGTGCCAACCAATCAGAAAATGAAGAACGCAATCAGTACATGTATCATTAAGACCTAATATTTAGCCAGAATAACAGATTCCGATGAAATTTTGCTGCATATAATCAATGTAAAATGCAAAACATATTTGATAACTTATTATTATTTAGCCTATTACTATCTAGGCGAGTTTCCCTTTTGAACAGGGCCCCCTAGAAGGCCGGACCCAGTACGGGGGGCCCTAACGACGACTTTGCTTGCTACATTACTTATTCTCTTTCCCCACTGATCTGTTAAGCATTTGCAAGCCATGGGCTTGTTGCATGGGTAAGACAGTGGACAAGCAGGGGTGTGGCTCCGGAGATCACATGACCTGTCAGGTGGGTAGGTCTGCTAAAAGCTCCGATCTGAAGGTCTGATAGTGTACAGGAAGCAAACAACAGCTGGGTTCTTCCAGTTTTGCTTTTTTCGCTCCTCAGAATTTTCAGTCAGAAACAAACAAAAGCCTGAGTGTGGTTTCGAAGCATGTTCATGCCAGTCCACCGGACAGGAATTGAGACCTGTCGGACCTGACACCTGACAGAAAGTCACATTTGTGGTGTGTCTGGGTCTGCAAATGCTCTTCTCTGGGCTGACAGATACTGAGTGTTGTTGTGTTTGGAGCAGTCATGCAAATGAAAATGCAATAGTTTTTCGGAAGAACTCCACTCAGACTCAATCTCCATCCGGACGGAGGACTCCCCTTTCCCAGAATCCTCATGTGAAGGAGGCTTTATGGTCAATAGAGCCCTTCAATGATCAGCTGCTGCTTATAGAGAAAGGATTTCACGCATTGTTAGAATTTACCACACGTTTCACAAATTCATTTTCTTTGCGAGACAAACCAAGCATGAAGCGCGAGGAAATAGACAAACGGTGAGAGGCACCACTAGGATCCACTTGCCGGGGAACGAGAGGCAGACTAAGGATTGCTAATTGCTTACAAGTTTAACATGTTGCCATTGACGTGTGATCATGTGATCATTCTTCTACAGGGACATGCTGTAACCGTTTTCTCCACACTTTCAGTGTGCCTCTGTAAGGACGCTTAATTAATGCATTTGCATGCAAAGACATTTGTTCATGGTGTGTAGGGTTTGAAAGCAGTTAATGAAATGGCCTCAGCAAACGGAACAGAAAACAGGCAAAATCCAATATGTTTATATGCTTGATTGCAGCGAAGGGAAGTGGTTTTAAGTAAGAGAAACGAATTAAATTCAGGCCAATCTCACACTGACCAGCTGAGCTGGTTGTAGGGGTGGCCAGGCGGGGGCAGGTAATCCCTTTCAGGCTGAGTCGCAGAGCAAATTCGTGACCTCCTCATTATCCCTTGTTTTGTATGCGTTTTGGAGTTTCACGTACCTTAAATGTGTGAACATGTTTCTTGTTGGAGGATTTTATACTCAGCGTTTTTAGCATTTTGGGCTGATTTACACAAAAGGCTGCATGTGCAGGTGGCTAATGCTGGCCCAGGTGGGAGGGATTATCTCACCCTGTCAGTCACCAGCTGGCTCCACCCTCATTGGCCAGTGTATTGGTTCCGGGCTCTGACTGGCAGGGGCAGTTACCCCACCCACCCCCTTCCTAAGCCTAATGCCAGGTGACGCAGAGTCACAGAGGAGTGCTCATTAACACGGTCCTCCCCCTACAGCCTCCCCGTGGACCAGGCCCCCCACGGCCTCCACAGCTACACCCTGGTGGAGCGAGTGGCCCTCATTGCCTTCCTGTCTCTCGTCATGCTCATGAGCGTCCTGGGCAATCTTCTGGTCATGGTGGCTGTCTGTAAGGACCGGCAGCTCAGGTGAGTCGCAAAGCCTTCTGGGTAATGGCATCTCTTCTCTGGACGATGTTTTCCCTGGCAGTGGGGAGCTGCAATCTAGCTAATATCATCCCGTCTCAGGGTCCACCAGGGAATGATTTTAATATCTAATAGCTAATATCTGCGTGATTCCTGCCGCTGACTCTGACCGTCTCTCATTATGTCACATTATCCCGCCTCCGATTGCTGAGCCGAGTAACGAATCTGACACGCGCCGGCATCCCACGCACTGACCACACGCCGTCAGCGGGACATCCTGGGGGATTGGTGCTCCTTCTGTGTGGATGGCTGGCTAATTATCATGGTCATTAGCGCCCCCCCCCCCCCCCCCCCCCCCCCCCCCCCCCGCCCGGGCCCCCCCGGCCCCCCGGCCGCCCCCCCCGCGGCCCACCCCCCGGCGGGGGGGGATCGGGGGGGGGTGGTGGGCTTCTTTTGGGGGGGGGGGGGGAGTTATTCGTGGTTGTAGCCCCCCCCCCCCCCCCCCCCCCCACAGCCTTCCCGGGGCGCCGCTAGGCAGCGCTGGGACCAGCAGGCTTTCGTGTCTCCCAGCAGGGGGCTGAGTGGGTAGCGAGGGGAAGGGTACTAGCATTTATGGGACTTCTGCTGTGAAGCTCCCACTTATATTAGAGAGAAGTTGTAACATTAATCACAGGCTAGTGTCTCCTCCATCAGATAATCCCCAGGTCACTCAGTGTTCCCAAGCCTTCCTCGCCAAGGCCCCAGTCCCGTAAGGCAGACGGAACACGGTGCCACGACTGCTCACACCTGGTGCAGAACTGCTCACACCTGGTACGGCAGTAGTGAAGGTCTGAACTGTTCCCTTCTCCACCCCCGGGCAGAAAAATCAAAACCAACTACTTCATCGTGTCGCTGGCCTTTGCGGACCTGCTGGTGTCGGTGCTGGTGATGCCGTTCGGCGCTATCGAGCTCATCCACCAGAACTGGATCTACGGAGACACCTTCTGCTTGGTCCGCACCTCGCTGGATGTTCTCCTCACCACGGCATCCATCCTGCACCTGTGCTGTATATCCTTGGATAGGTGAGCGCTTCCCCCGGCTGATGTGGATGTGATTGCCCCAAATGTTGTGTGTCTGTATGCCTGATGCCAGGTAAACAGCATTTAAGTGCAGCTCTATCGATTTTGCGCATAATAAATAATTAGAGTCACATTTCCAGTTTCTATGTGACCTACTTAAGTTATCTTTGCGAGGAGCCTTCGCATTTTAAACCTTGCTCCAAAAGCCTGTGACTGAATCAGTAATAATGAGATGCTAATATGCATTAGCGTCTGTAGCCCTACTTGAACTGCTAGAGATGTTTGGGAAAGAGGGAACTTCTGGATAGCAGAGAAGCTTTCAGTAATGGGAGTCACCCACTGAGCTGCCGAAAGCCTTTGAGGGCCTTTTTTCCTGTAACCACCTGTGGCTGCTGGGAATAGAAAGTCTTCTGGCTGTTTCTGGTGCTCTGATTGGCCAAGCTAGCAGGAAGCTGACTGACACAGCCAGAGAGAATGTCTTTGTTTTTCACGTCACGTTGGACCCTGGCTTCCTGTCTGACCTGTCCCGATCCATCGTTCGCCATCCGTCGCACAATCCCGAGCCCACACATTGCTTCTTTGCATCAGAATACGGGGGGCAGGTGCTTCCTGGAAGAAGAGGGGCCGTGTCCAGCTCTCCCATCTTGAATCTTCAGGGAAGGCAGCGGCCTGCTCCCTCAATCCCTCCAGCGGCTCTGTTGCGCAGACAGTGCAGCTGGACTCCCTGCAGCATGCCCTTAAGCACTTAACACCGCGTTAATCTGCGCTAGTACGCTGCTCTCTGCAGACAGACGCATCTATTTCCCCCCCGCCCCCCCCCCCCCCCCCCCCCCCGCGGCCGCCGCGGCCCCACGCCCAGCGACGCATGACGCCGCGCG
>JAODKM010000002.1:25747954-25765976 GCA_026780845.1 Petrocephalus sullivani | reverse complement strand
CTGTCCGCCCCGCGCTTCCGCTCCCCACCCTACAACGCCCCCTTACACACTCCACCCCGCCTGTCCTGCCCCCCACCCCCGGCCCTTCTACACCACCCGCCTTTTTTTCCCCCCCCCCCCCCCCCCCCACGAGTGTTGTTTTACGGCCTACGCTTGGGGATGCCGAAGGCTACACAGAGACGGCGTCCGGTGCTAAAGGCGAGCGCTTAGGTCCTGATTCTGCAGTTCAGTTCCTCTATCATCGATCAGCATTGTCCAAAAGCCCAGGCTGAGCTTACTCCCCAAAGCCCAGGCTGAGCTTACTCCCCAAAACATGAGTGCATTGTTTTATGACCTTGCTGACACTGTGTGGCAGGTATGGTGAAAATATGCAGTAACCCATTTATGTCATGCAGCTCTCCTCCTCTTTCATTGGGCAGAGTGCTTGTCTATCAAGTCGGTAGGTGTGTGCTGAATGGTCACATCACGTACGAGGCTATAATGCAAGAGACGTCTCTCTGCTATCAAAGGAAGGTGAGACTCGCTGCTGTCGTTAGGCTCCCTGTACAGCAGAGAAGGTCAGCTTTACCTGCTCTATTTGCAGCACTGTGAGTTTATCAGAAGTCGGATCAGGATCCAAGGTCCGCCGAGCCTTGGTCTAATCCAGCGATGAATGAAATGCATAGAACCCAAATCCGCGGGGTGAGATAAGCCCCCCTGCTCCTATCTGAGACTTAAAGGTCACCTTGAGCATGAAGCATCCCGTGTTCCAGCATCGAGTAAAAAAGCAGCCAGACATCCCAGCTTGAGTTAAGAGGCAGATTAGTCTCTAGCTGCATCTCTGAGCTCCCGGCCGCGGCGAGGGACCGGCACCGGTGTTACGCGCTGGATGGAGGCTGTGTAAATGTCGGTAATGATGCCCGACGGGGTGTTACGGACATGAAAGAGTCATGCTATCAGCATAATGATGAGCACATTAATTAGGGCGGCAGGTAGCAGTGTGATTAAGCAGAAGGTTCATGTCCCTGGAGCAAAGTTCTCAGTATCGACCACCACAGTCAGATTTAATAAATGGGCAATGATGAATAAGAATGTATTAGTGATCATGTGACCAGACTGTTACAATCATGTGACACTTCCTCAGTTTGGCAATCATGTAACAACCCTGTTCCCAAACATGAAGCAGCTCTGTGAGCCTGATGTTAGGTGGGGTGGGGGTCTCGGACTCTGTCCATGGGGGTGAGGAGGCTGTGAATCACCATCTGGGACTTTCTCTGTTCCTTCCTGAAAGCCAGGAGCAGTTAATCTTTCATAACCTGGACAAAAGCTTTTTCCAGAGCGATGCGAGCAGGTCTTAGCAGGAGGCAGCATCCTCAGGCAGGAGTCAGAGGAGCGAGCTTGAGCCGAGGAGAAAGTTTTGTGACACAGGGAGTAAAGTTTGCTCACCGTGCCTCTGCACAAGAGAGAAAAGGAAGGATTGTGGGAGCAGTGTTCCCCCCGTAAGTGGCCCGTCCCTCAGTGGCAGGACATCTCTCTAGGCAGGTGAGGAGGCACTCTGCACCCCCCCCACCCCCCAGGATGGCTACTGTCTATCTCGACCCAGAATGCAGTTGAAACTCACATACGAAAGCTTTTGTTTAGCCAGGCTAATTTTGCTCTTAGGCTAGGAAGAGAAATATAGGCCACATCCCTGCTTGATAAGCATAAAACCTGTTCCACATCACATCCGTTACCGCCCTATGGAGCAATCCGTGACCTTAGCAAGCAGATCTGGGCTTTAATTAAGGCCTAAATTGCCCCAGGACCAGCGATAACCAAGCAGAAACAAATCCCACAGTAATGCACCTCTTTATGGCTTTTTAAGTGCCAATCCAGCTAAGGGCAAACATTGACAAAGCAGTGGTAGTGTTAGCGTGGCCCAGCATCTGGCTTGGTTCCCTGTCAGTCCACTCCCTTATGGGGAGGTCCTGTGTCAGTGTTCAGTCATCGGGGTGGGGGGGCATTCATGTTAGCTGGAGGAGCCGGAGACAACAGCAAGGTTTGGTATCTGAAAGACTAAAGCTGTGTAGTTTTTAGGAACTAAACAAAAACCTTCAAATTCCAGAAGACCTCTTATATCTGCTTTTGTGAACAGGAGAGAGAATGGTCTGGCCAGGCTGGGGGAATAAGAACAAACCTGCTTATGAATTCAGCTTTATTACAGGCACAGTTTTGTTTTATATTTCCTAGAGAGAGAAATGTTGCTGACATTGTTGCATGACTTATAAGTGTGTTGCTCAATCATAGATGCTCACACGGGATCCTCTTCTTCCATGAACACGCCTCTGATTCTGTTTGACAGTCGCCCCATCCGGCATTAATGACGCCTGTTGCAAAACTTCCTGGAAAGTAATTCAACTGCGGTTTTCAAGTGTGGCTTCCAGCTGCACTCTGTCTTGGGGCAGGGCCGCTGTCCTGGGGGTCTTGTCTGTCTGTCTGTGTGTGTGTGTGTGTGTGTGGGACGGCTTTTCAGAGGATGCATTACACAGCAGTCAATAGGGCTGGATCCATAATTTACACTCATGCTTCGAATGTGGACTGTGACAATTTCAGCACCCCTGAGTCCTGGCAGAGGCCGTCCCTGGATCAGTTAGTCTGAACATGTTTTATCTTCATTAAAACGGTCCACAAGACAAAGTAAACAAAGGATGTATTATGCAGCATTTGTGATTTTGTTGGCAGAATAACTAAGAGAATCAATAAATAAAGTTTAGTCCGTTTTACCACAATTTAATGGTTAATAGTGCTGAAATGATTTTTATGAAACTGAAGATGGTTCATTTAAACACACAGCTAATGTGACAGCAAAGACCGCCTCTGTAAATTTCACATTGAATAATCTGTCCGTCTTCTAGCCACTAATCCTGGTCAGGGCCACAGGGGCTTGGAGCCCTAAAGAAATAATAATTATCTTCTACTGATATTTTGAAACCCATCAAACTGTCATAAAACCTTATAAAAGGCTTTCACCGTCATAGCCACTTTACAAGCCCTGCTTTCAGATTTTTTTCCATCATTAAGATTTACAGGCTTATTTTTTTTAAGCTTAAACTCACCAATACTGCATTGCATGCTTGAGCCCATTAATTACACGCCTGAACATGCCATCAGAATTTTAACGCTAGGTTGAGCATCTCCTGCCTGTTGCCATGGTCACATTGTCATGGAAACCTGAGGTCCCCAGCAGAGCTTGAAGATTGGCTTTGAGGAAGGACTGTGAGGTGCTTGGAAGGTGCTGAGCAGCTACAGGGCACTCAGGACTTCCTGATTACCCCTGCAGCTGATCTCCTTTTTGCTCACTAGGGTAACATGCAGCAGCAGGTGATGGGCGTTGTGTTATGCCACTTATGTTAGGGTGAGATGAGGCATTCTGAGATGTGCCAGGAAAGACCCTCCTGGCCAAGAGCATAGGAGAGAGTGTGATATTGGCCAGGGGACGCAACTGAATAATTTAAATGCAAAGCCCTTTTTTGACGGTTCCTACCCCCCAACAAATTCTTCATGTCAAAAGCAGACCCAAGCTGGCCCGTCTAAAGCAGGGGTCCCCAAAGTGGGGGTGCGACCATGAGACACCAGTGGGGAGTTGCGTTATGATTTCCGCAATATCATAGTAAAATTTTCTAAATGTGAAAAATATTCAATTATCACAGTAATTGCAGCTGGTCAATTGCTATAGTTGTACTGAGTAGAACCTCGGGTCGGTAAGATATCGAAATGTACCAAGGGGGAGCTACACCCTGCATTCCCCCCCCCACCCCCCCATCCCAGTCGACAGAATGGGGGTCACGAGTCTGTGGCACTGTTATTGTGAGGGTCCTGGGCTGGTTATGGTATCCGTGATCTAAAGAAATACAAGGGTCATGCAAACAATTCTTTAACTATTCTGCACAGTCTGCCCCTTTAAGGAGAAGTTGCTGACAGTGACAGAGATGCTGACAGTGAGAGTAATGCTGACAGTGAGAGTGATGCTGGTAGTGACAGAGATGCTGACAGTGACAGAGATGCTGACAGTGAGAGTGATGCTGACAGTGACAGAGATGCTGACAGTGACAGAGATGCTGACAGTGAGAGTGATGCTGACAGCGACAGAGATGCTGACAGTGAGAGTGATGCTGACAGTGACAGAGATGCTGACAGTGATGCTGATAGTGACAGAGATGCTGACAGTGACAGAGATGCTGACAGTGAGAGTGATGCTGATAGTGACAGAGATGCTGACAGTGAGAGTGATGCTGATAGTGACAGAGATGCTGATGGTGACAGATGCTGACAGTGAGAGTGATGCTGGTAGTGAGGGTGATGCTGACAGTGACAGTGATGCTGACAGTGACAGAGATGCTGACAGTGACAATGATGCTGACAGTGACAGAGATGCTGGTAGTGAGAGTGATGCTGACAGTGACAGTGATGCTGACAGTGACAGTGATGCTGGTAGTGACAGAGATGCTGACAGTGAGAGTGATGCTGGTAGTGAGAGTGATGCTGACAGCGACAGAGATGCTGACAGTGAGAGTGATGCTGACAGTGACAGAGATGCTGACAGTGACAGTGATGCTGACAGTGACAGAGATGCTGACAGTGAGAGTGATGCTGGTAGTGACAGTGATGCTGACAGTGACAGAGATCCTGACAGTGAGAGTGATGCTGGTAGTGAGCGTGATGCTGGTAGTGAGAGTGATGCTGACAGTGACAGTGATGCTGACAGTGACAGAGATGCTGACAGTGAGAGTGATGCTGGCAGTGACAGAGATGCTGACAGTGACAGTGATGCTGACAGTGAGAGTGATGCTAACAGTGACAGAGATGCTGACAGTGAGAGTGATGCTGGTAGTGACAGTGATGCTGACAGTGACAGAGATCCTGACAGTGAGAGTGATGCTGGTAGTGAGCGTGATGCTGGTAGTGAGAGTGATGCTGACAGTGACAGTGATGCTGACAGTGACAGAGATGCTGACAGTGAGAGTGATGCTGGCAGTGACAGAGATGCTGACAGTGACAGTGATGCTGACAGTGAGAGTGATGCTGACAGTGACAGAGATGCTGACAGTTCCGGTGATGCTGGCAGTTACGGTGATGCTGACAGTTATGGTAATTCTGACAGTGACAGTGATGCTGACAGTTATGGTGATGCTGACAGGTATGGTGATGCAGGCAGTTACGGTGATGCTGACAGTTATTGTGATGCTGACAGTTACGGTGATGCTGACAGTGACAGTGCTAATTTTACAGCTTGATTTCTAGCAGCATCCTGTCAGCAGTGTCTATAAATGTCTGGTTTCGGCAGCCCAGCAGACTTAATGGGACAGGAACAGCAAATGTTGCTGATTTCCTGCTGATTTGACACAAACTCCCTAGATAATTTCTGACATAATCAGCATAATGCACGTATTAAAACCCCTTAGTATATAGGATAAAATAGGATGTTTTTTGTTGTCCAGAACTATCAGAAGATTATATGCCCCAGCTCTGACAGACAGACAGGTAGTTAGGGCCTGTCTTATTGGAAGAATTCCATTCATCACCCGGGCCCGAGCCACAAGCCCTCACACTCAGGAGCACTCTGCCACACTCTGGAGCACTCTGCCACACTCTGACATGGCTTCCCTCTTCTCTTTCAGATACTACGCCATATGCTGCCAGCCCCTGGTGTACAGGAACAAAATGACCCCCTTGAGAGTTGCACTCATGTTGGGAGGATGCTGGGTCATTCCAAGCTTCATCTCCTTCCTGCCCATCATGCAGGGCTGGAACAGTATTGGAATAAACGATTTGGTGAGTATTGGAAAGGAAGCTACTAACATCTATAGGAGGAGTTTTATGTTTGTTCTTGGAGGCCAAAAAAATGCATCTTGCTTACCCTATGTATTAACGCACATATCTGATGCACACATAAACTATTATTTTGCCTGCCTATAGGGTACCAACAAAGTGCTTATGCAAAGGTGCACCTTCTTCGATTTTGAGCCTTGACTGTAAACATCCGCATTCGAACAACCAACCAAAACAAACAACTGCTAAATTCCTGCATAATATCTCCCAAGTAAAAGACTTAAAATGTGATTTATCTATTGCAGTTGAGGTCCACTCTCTCTTTGACTGGCATAGGCTCCATCCACACTGCTACATTGTCATTTAAAAATACGGTTGTTAGTCTCCATTTTCCCCTTTTGTCCAAACCCCTCCCAAAAACAGAGGCGTTTGACAATGCTGTCAGAGCCGTATGTTTCTGAAAATTCCATTTCAGCATTGCAGCATGGATGAGTGAAAATGTAGATTCTTGAGACTCTAAAAGCACACTAATTGATCCCTCATCATCACATGACCTTTCTCTGATTTGATCCCACTAGTTAGAACATCGGATTGTCTGATTGGTCACCTGGTCTCCCTTCACAGGAGTAAACAGTACTCCAACATGGCGGCCATGGAGGAGCTGTTTTCAGTGGCAGAGTCACTGCTGCATATTTGCGCAAAAGAATTTTATCAGTCACGGCATTGATGCGTGCATGCCCAGTGTAGGATAATACGTACATCATGTATGTTTTCACTTGTTTCAGTTTGGATGGAAATACTTTTGTAAACAATGTGAAAACACCAGTGTCTCCCTGGCCCCCTGCCCCTAAAGCTCCACACATACTAACATCATTCAAGCCCAGAGCATCAGAAAACGCATCCCACTATAAAAGGTGTAAACAACAGTCATCAGCGTGCATCATATCCCGCTGGCTGGATCTCAAGAAGATTACGGGGGCAACTTTAGCCTGCAAATCATTCAGTGAAAGGGGTAGCATGGCGGTGCAGGGGTTAATACCTCACACCTCCGGGACCTGGCTTTCAGATCCAGCCCAGCAAAGAATGCAAACCCAACAATGAATGCCTTAAGAAAGGAGGCCAAGACCAGTGTTTCTGATGAATGACCAGGTGCCTGGAGGTACCTGAGTGAGAACCTGCCCTTTCTGCCCAAACAAATGAAAGTGCCACCTGTTTGAGGTCCTGAGAGCTCCTTCTTGCTCACCATCCTAGCAAACTGGAACTCAATGGATATTTTTTTTTATTTTACGATGGGCCCCCTCTCCCCAGTGGAGCACCTGCCCCTCGAAAAGTCTCTGCATGGCTCTGCGAATGACCACTCATTGTACATGTCACCAAAGCCTGCAAATGGAAAGTGACAGTCAGACAGTCTTTGTTAATTTCATGTGCAGCTGACAGGAATGGAGAATGATGTCCTGTCACACTGGCTTAGCCCGGCAGCGCCTAGAACTGCCTTTGCATCCCAGTGGTGAGCGAGCAGCCTGGTCCACCCAAACAGCTGGTTAGTGTACATGTCGGGACGGCCGTCGCAGGGACAGCTCAGCGATTCAGCTCAGTCCTGTAATTCAGCGTCGGCATGAATGACACAAAGACACCGGACCCATCGTGGAGGATCAAGGATTTTTAAAAAAATTTGTCATTGTACAAGTGACGTTTAGTATCTGCCTCCACAATGACATAAGTAACATAACAATATACATTTAAGCAAACATACATACAGCGGTAACCATTAACCTAGTATTAAATAAATACTATACAAAAATAGAACATATGTAACTGTGGGAATTAATTGATAAATATTTTCATTAATTAAGCCATATAACGTGAGTGGGCTCATTATGGTGAAACATGGAAGAAAAACATCAGGCTTAATTATAAATGATCAGTTTCAGGCAATAGAGCAGCGGGCTTCAGGTCTTATGTAACGCAGGTAATAGCTTTTATAAATCAGGCATAGTGCTCTGAAGCAAACGTACAGCTAGGAGGCGTGTACCAGGTTCAGGGAAGGTCAGCGGGGCTCTAAGGTGTTTGTGGAGGCTGGCAGTGAAGGGTCATTCGTTAATGTCTGTCTCCTTAACCCTCCATCTTCCAGAATCAAGGCACACGTCATGGCATGTGTCTGTGACAAACCTTAAAACACTGTAGTAATGACCTCAATGACAACGATCTTTAAACCGTTGCATTCTCCCAGGACCCCACTGCCCTGAGTTCCTCCCCAGGACAGGTCCTGCTTGGGGTGAGAGGTCAGTTGGCCGGATGCTATAACATGTTAGCTTTGCAGCTGGGCAAGGAGATTTGGGAGACAAGGGTACAGATGAAAGCCCCTGAAAGTTTATTGTAGTAATGAGGGAATGCTACACATAAGGGGGTCTGTTATGTGGTGACTGTATGTTCAGGGTGGTCATCCTCCAGTATTGCCTCCTAGCGGGTAGCGGGCGCCGGGTCCTTCAGGTCGTCCTCCTGTATCCTCCTGTGGGAAGAACAGACCCACGATTGGCTTTTCGTTTCCTCCCCCGAGCCTGGACTTCAAGCCCAGCAAGGAAAGGTTGTCCCGCCCTCTGGTTGGGGTGATGATTGGTTGTCAGCCATAACCCACTGGCTCCCCTTGAGACCAGCAGTGAGGAAACCATGGTTACCACGGGCCTGCGTAGTGCTGATCACCCCCTGTGGTGCATAATGGACTCCCAGCAACAGGCCGTCTTATCGCAGCATCAGACCCATGTGGTCAGAGAGCCGCCACTCCAGGGCGAAACACGCGCAATGAGCCGGAGCCCACGCACCGCGATGCGGGGGCCCGAAGAGCGGCAGGCCGACCAGAGGCGGGCGAATCAGGCAAAGGTCACGTGCAGCATGGGGGACATGGACATTGTCATGACACATGCTGTACTGGGGAATTACTGGGGCTGTTTTTTAGAGCGCAGACCCAGGGCAAACGTAATCAAATGAGGGAAAAAAAAATGACGGCGACTATCAGCCTATAATTTAGTATAATGCCATTTGGGGGGAAAGGCTCTCTGATGATTTGAATACCAAAAGAGAAAATGACATTATGGGTCTGTAAAGGCTTTCAGACAGAAGCTACTGACTATGACAAATGCTGCCGCAGTCAGGTTTGCTCTTACCCTCTGCTGACACGCGTGTACTTGTCCCGTTGCCCCCCCTCCCCATCCCGCAGATAGAGCAGCGGAAGTCTAGCAGCAACAGCAACGCGACGGCATGCGTCTTCATGGTGAACAAGCCCTACGCGCTGACCTGCTCGGTGGTGGCCTTCTACATCCCGCTGGGCCTTATGGTGCTGGCCTACCAGCGCATCTACGTGACGGCACGGGAGCACGCGCGGCAGATCGGCATGCTGCAGCGTGCGGGGGGCGCCGGCGCGGCGGGGGCGTCCTCGGACAGTGCCGACGCCCGGCGGGACCACCGCATGCGCACGGAGACCAAGGCGGCCAAGACGCTGTGCATCATTATGGGCTGTTTCTGCCTCTGCTGGGCCCCCTTCTTCATCACCAATGTGGTGGATCCCTTCATCCACTACACCGTGCCGGACAAGCTGTGGGCCGCCTGCCTGTGGTTGGGCTACATCAACTCCATGCTCAACCCCATCCTCTACGCTTTCCTCAACAAGTCCTTCCGGCGTGCCTTCCTCATCATCCTCTGCTGTGGCCACAGACGCTACCGCCGGCCCTCCATCATGGGTCCCGGGGCCCCCTGTGCCACCACCCAGATCAACGGCTCCACGCACGTACTCAAGTAGGTGGCCACCATCCCCGTTCTGTATCAGCTATCGGCTCCCAGGTAGCTGCTGTCTGTCGGCATCTGATTAACTTTTATAGGTATACAGAAGCATGGAGGCTTGGGTGATCTGGTTGACCGGAGAGAAAGACCAGAGCCATGCATATACAGTATTATACAACCCCACAGGCATCCTGGGAATGTCCCACCAAGACAGATGAAAGCCAATCCCTCCCATTCCCTGCCATACAGAAACATATAGTAGATAGCAACCCCAGCTATCATCCTAGACCATATTCAGAGGAGTCTCCTCTAGGGCCTCAGACTGAATCTGCTGACCAGCTCAGAGTGTTCAAAGTAGCTTCAGCGGAACATCTCTTCAGATGCTGGTGAAACAAAGATTATAGATACACCCTTGATGTCCATGGTCATCAGGTGCAGTCAAGCCCTGAGGTGTCGGTCACATGTGGGCAGCACCCAGCCAATCGTTGGAAAGGTCTGAAATGAAGGGGAGACGGTTTCTGTATGGATGACAAAGATTGGCTGGCTCGTGGGTGTATGGTGTGTCCAGATAGGGAGTCGCTTTGTAGCTTAGCGGTCAGTATGCATGCGTCTTTCATCTGCAGACGGGACTTGTTATTATTTCCCAGTTCCCCGGTTCGGCTAAATGTCTGCAGTCAGCAAGTCTCATGTCCAAAGTTTTTCATTTACTAACGGTGAAATGTCACAAGTGGCTCGTTTATTACAGGGAGTCGTTTCTGCGCTGCTTTGTTAGTGAGGCGAACCGGACGTGCGCTCGGGTATACTGTGACATTTCGCTGCGCTCCCACGCCCAGCAGATCATGTCAGAGACGGCGGCTCAGCCCGAGATGGAAGCCGGCGCCTCTCCAAAGGCCTCTGGGGTCGTGTGTTTTAATACCATCTGCAGACATGACTGACGTGCTTATTTACCCGGCAGCCCGACGGTGCCACACAGGCTATAAGGTGACCGCTGAGCGGGAAAGTGGGACGGACACGGCTGTGGGGTCTCAGCGACTCCCCCCACTCTGAGCCCCCCAGCTGGATGTCCTCTCCTATTTTATCCTGTACGCATTTTTCTTTGCTCATGTGCTTCATGGTTTCATGGAGCTGTTGGGGTTCGACGTCTCTTGGCGACATTTCTCTCTACCTCCTTCACCTCACTTCCCTTGCTTCTCTCTCTTTCGCCTGTCTTGTCGTCTCTGTCGCTCATATGAGGGATTCTTTTCTGAAGCTCTCTGTTAAAAGCGTGACAAGGAGTGAGCCTGTCCTGGAGGCTGCTCAAAAGACACTATGGATCCTCCAGGACCTCTTCAACTTCAGCTTCCATTTGGGGGGGGCGGTGTTATTAGGGGGAGGAAGCTGTATGCCAGCTTTCAGATCATTAGCAGTGAATGGCAGTGAGTTTATGAGAGGCTACTGTGGCAGTGTGATCTAACGAAGGACAAGTGCGGTTGTCAAGCTTCCCCCCACTCTTTGGTACATGCCCAAAGTGGCTCTATAACAGGGACAGCTTCCCCCCACTCTTTGGTACATGCCCAAAGTGGCTCTATAACAGGGACAGGTTCCCCCCTCTCTTTGGTACATGCCCAAAGTGGCCCTATTACAGGGACAGGTTCCCCCCTCTCTTTGGTACATGCCCAAAGTGGCCCTATTACAGGGACAGCTTCCTTTGTAATATATCACACACGATTCCTTAGTGACAGTGTCTGATGCTCCAGGGTGTCCTCAGAAGCCTCTGCTGTGGGAGGGGGGGCTGTGGATGGCCCACGTGTCCCAGGAGGTGATGCAAACAGCATTGTGTGCCCCCCCTGCCTCTGGCTGGCCTTATTTAAAGCGGCACTTAAAAATTCATTAAATTCCCTTTCTGACTTTTTGTCTATTCAGCTGTTGGCAGAGAGGGAAGCCAGTTCGGGGGGGTACTGGGGGTGGGTGTGTCAGAGCGTCTGCAAACAGGATGGATACCCTGACTGCACTGGTTGGGCCACAGACACCAATACAGGCTCTACCGAAGGCAGTGGGCCGAAGCAAGCCAAAGGTACCTAGTGGTGTTTCCTGGCACACCCAGGGCCCAGTCCCGGATGGACATTCCCAAAGGAATGTCACACAAGACATCCCACCATATTCCTCTTTTATCTCCCAGTCATTCTCGCTCTGCAGCTTCTCATGCCAAACTAATTAATGAAATTACAACATGGAGAAATGATCATATCGAGCAAATTATATTACAGTACAAATAACATGAATGTAGCTGAGAGGACTGACATCAGGACGCAAGCTTGCAGAAACATCCAAACACATGTTCTTTCCTTCTAAAGCAGCATGTTGCCCAACCTCAACTAAATAAAACAACACGTATATCCTGATATTAGCCAGAGCCGCACTGGCAAACTGGGACCCTATCAGGATACCCCATCCTGTAAGACGTCACAAACCCATTACTCATGTAAACAGTCGTCAGGGAGTATCTGTGCTTGGCACTAGCTGCACGTGTAATAACGCGGTGTAAATTACCCCGGGCCCACGTTGCCAGCCTGGCCGCCCAGCCGCCCACCCGCGGAGGCCCGCTCCAGGCACGGCCCGTACCACCATCCACTGTGGCTGACTCACCGATCCCTGAGAGACTTCAGCCACTTCTCACATAATTTGCTCCATGAAGAATTACGGTTCTGAATCCCTACAGAGAGGTTTAAGGCGTGTGAGGTGGGGGGCGTGGCCACAGAACTGTCAAGCCAATCACAGTTCTGATTTGTATCCAGCTTGCGTTGTTTGTGTGGGTCAGTGAGTTAGGACATTGTACTAGGAATCGGATTTTTACTGGTTCAGTCTGGCGGAGTGACACCATTGGGCTCCTGAACAGGGCCGTTAACTCCCATATGCTCCATTGACTGTCTGACCCTGATGTCTCAAATGTATGTCGTTTTGGTTAAAACCATTTGCTAAATAAAATGTAATTCCTGCAGTAATCGGTTTAGCTGTATAATTAGTGCATTGTCCCGGGACTATGGTAGGACCAGGATGGAGATGCTGGTAGTGAAGTTCTGAAGAATCAGAGGAAACTCGAGTGAGGCTCTGAACCGGACTCAGAGTGCCCAGCCTCCCATTCAGCACAGGAAGTGGCGATCCACAACGTCCCTGGAACGTCCCATCAGCCAGATCTGGCCTAAGTACTGCTAATGAGATCATTAAACACGGGCGTTATGTATGAGGCATGAGGCCTCGAAGTGCTGCTTCCTGCCACGCGGTGGCCAGGCAGGGGAGGGTCGTGACTTCTACTGCTAGTGCTACCCCTAGTGCTTCCTTAATAGTTAGCAACTCACCGCCATAATGAGTAACCGCAAGGGGGGGGGGGTGCGAGCCAGCGAGTAAAAGGCCTCGGACAGCCTGTCACAGGCCAGTTCCCTCAAAGAGCTTCAGTATAGTATCACCAGCTTCCACCGTGAGCAGTTCGCTTGGCCAGGTCTTGGGGTTAAGGTGGAGGTCAGGCAGTAATAATCTGCCAAAGCTGCAGTTGGTGAGGAAAACAGCAACAGATGAACCAAGGTGTTCCCCTAGTGTCACGGGTGGGGGTGACCACCTGTGTTTTCTCTCACAGGCTCGCATGGGCCTGATGTGACCCCCCCCCCAGACAGCCCTGGGACTCTCTGCTGCCTTTTAGCCTACAGTCACCCATGTCAAAAGATGGCGGGAGTGGGGTCGCCCCGGACCCCAGGGCTACCCGCCTTTACCTGCCACCTGTTTTAGACTCGGCCTGCCATATGCACCTCTGCCCCCCCCCTCCCCAATCAGGCACTTCAGAGAGGGACACAGACGTGGCCCCTCACTGCCAGGTCTCAGTGCTGCTAGGGGTTGGCTCTGCACAGCTGACGCCCATCTCCTCCTTTTGCTTTTCCATTTTCCATCCACTTCCATGTGCATAACTCTGAGGGAGTTGGGGGGGCTGTGGGAGGGGGGGCGGCCTCTTCAGATTCACCCTCACTGCTCCTTCAGAAAACAGCGTTCAGCTGAATATAGCAACACAGCGAGGTTTATATTTAGCATCTGTCGCGTCCCGTTAGCCAAACATGCAGATGAATTCTGGCCCATTTAGACAGATTTATTTGCGCTTGAGCTGACAGGATGCTCCCTGTCCCCCCATAAAAACCCTCCATAAACACGCAGAGGGGCTGGTGAGCCGGCGGGGGGGTCGCCGTGTCCGGCTCAGGGAGGTCAGCCATCACGTGCAATGTCCTCGTGCGACGTGCATACAGGTTTAATGCAACTCGGGCTCTCAGGGTCCTTTTATACACGCGGCTCATTGTTCCTGTCAGTGTCATTCATACATTTCTTTGTGGTTTATATTTAGACATGATGGGCTTCTTCTGTTCAGATCGGCGTGAAGGTGATTCCGCCCGCACTGCACCCCGCCACTCCCTGGTGACATGGGCGGGCAAGGCCGCGAGGCAGCACACGCCAGCATTATGCCGCTCCTGTGGATTCCTCTCGATTGTCGGTTGCTTTCGCTCAGCCACCGGAACGCACCGATTCTATATCGCTACTTCACCTTCTGGCCAGACGATACCCAGCTGCGCTCGCGTCGGAGCTGAAACTCAGGGATTGTGAAACCTATTTGTAAACGCTTGATGGAAATCCGAGAGGCCGCCCCAATTCACCCAGGCCGGCTGGGACTCTGACTTTTCATTTGGTAGCTCAGAGCACTGTGTCACATGTCAGCGTGCCCAGGTCACATGGGCCAGGGAAGGATCTCCCAGCGACAGGACCGAGGCACGTGATTGGCCAGCACGTGATTGGCCAGTGATGGGCTTCGTTAATGTCTCTAACTGCGGGGAGAACTGTTTGTGTTTGGGCTTCTCTGGTGAATTCTTAGTGACACTTTTAGCATTTTTACTTGAAGTGTTGATTTTGTCCAAACATGGAGGCCCACATCGGCCAGGTCCAGCTTTCCTCCATCTTCGAGTCTTCGAGCCGCTCGGCAGGAGAACCCCTTCATTGGAGCTTTTTGCTCTTTCGTCGCCCTTGCAGATGGACACTGTCTTACTGGTGTGTTGTCGCCGCATTCCTTCACTGCCCCAGAGCTGCTCTAATGATCTGTGACAGGCTCAGTGTCCCGCATCCATTCGTTTGCACCCGTCTCAGTGACAGAGGCTGTGGCTCGATGTGACACCACCCACCAGGACACTCCAGTGAGGCTTAAACGGCATCCTGGGAATCCCCCAAGGAAGGAGGCATCGCATCAGAAGGGGGTTGGTGTGAGGCTCAGGGTGATGTTTAACATGACTGCTCACTGTGCATTTTTACATTCATGGGGTATCTATGGGGGCAGTGTATACAGTGCCCCTGACCAGACGGTTGCTGGTTCAAACCCCAGGTTCTGGGACTGACTTCAGGGTGACTTCACCATGGGGCCCTTGAGTGAGGCCCTTAACCCCAACTGCTCCAGGGACTGACTGCCCCTGCTTTCTCAAAAAAAATATACCTCGCTTTGGATAAAAGCATCTGCCAAAAAAAGGTGAAGCGTACGAGTTAGAGGGTTTGTGAAGAAACCCAGGATCCTATGCTGCTGCGTGAGCAGGCAGACGCTGTGTGATACACCCCATCCGCAGGGCTTCCGGGTCGGGGGACGTGCAGATGAAAAGCAGAGGTGTGAGACATGAGGGGCGTCTTCCTTCCGTCTTTCCACAGCAAAGGGAATCTTCTGGAATGCAGCTTGTTCCGCTTAGTCAAACAAATAGTGAGGAGAGCCGTCAGTGAGCGCCCAGTCCCATCCGTGGGTGATTTGGCTCATAAATCATAGAAAATGGCCCTGGCCAGGATAGCGTGCGACGGTTATGTGATGTAAATATTTAATCTGATAATATGTACAGGTACACAGCAGAACATATGGACACTTTCACAAACATGTGTTAGCCATAGCGCTTACGGAGATAGCCTCAGGGTTCACCAATCTGAGAGTCCCTGCCAACAGATCAGCAGGGGTGAGTAATCCAGGTCCAAAGAGTAAAAATCCAGCCCAGGATTTTGTTTTCATGGCGATACTCCTTCCTAATAAGTGACCATTCTGAAGGATCGCGGTTTTACCCAGGTGGGTCCTGCCCCAGGACTCTCTGTGGAGGCCTCACGCCCCCTGAGGACAGCCGCTGCCTTCCTACATATTACAGATGGGTAGTGAGGAGCTACAGTTCATGTACTATTCATGTGACAGTCCCGCGTCCGGGCCCAGCGTTACCAGACTGCAGAACCCCAGCATGATCATGGACACGTGTGTCTCTGACCACTTTGTTGTCTCTCCATCGTTAAAATCCTTCACCAGTTAGCAAATAAACAGCACCAGTGCTTTTCTGAATAACAGGAGGGGAGAATCAGGAAGGGCCGCAGGTAATAAGGTCTGGCTGATGGGTAAATATTTGCAGGAAGTGGGTGAAAGAGCCAGCTGTATGAAACAATGCATTCTGGGAAAAGTCAGTGTGAAACTGGGCTGCTGGCAAAGCAAGAAATAGGACAAATAAACAATATTTTATGGGTGTGAGACCGTGTGTGTGTGTGTGTGTGCCATACAATGATGCATACCGTGTCACCCCCTGAAGCTGTCAGTAAGCTCCCAGGTAGAGGGAACCGTAATGGACACAAGGTTGGTGTGTTTTTAGACATGCATGTTTAAGTTTTCCTCCCGCTCTGATGCAGGATCTTAATGGAAGAGCCACTTACGTAAGCAGTGAGGCAAACTAGAACGAGATGAAATTGCAAATGGCCTCCTTTCTCGAGAATGAATAACGAACGGTTTATTGGGCACTCGGCACAGCCTGCCCGGCATTTCGCTGACGCTTAACGATAAATCCCCCGAAACTACAGGCATTTTCTCTGTGTGTGCATGCGCAGCCTGCCACAGGAGACCTCTGCCTGTGTGCTTTCTGATTTAAAAAATTATTTTAGCCACGGTGACATTCAGCAGGCAGTGTCCATTGTAGCTGGAGGGGCCGTTGGCTCTTAAAACGTGAACCCAGATAATCAGCAAAGAGCTGTTTGGTGGGGTTCCCGGTGCAAGGGACTTTTAGGACAGGTGCTTGATTATCCTGCTTACTGCACAGAATCACAGTAACAGCACAGAACTGGAGCTGAAGGGTGGAGCTGCATCTCTTTCCAGAGTTTAAGCTGTTTCAATTTGTGTGATGTGCACAGAGCCGCAATGTAACAGCACTGCATTTAAAGTCTGACATTCTACGCTGCAGATGGAGGACGTGGCTACTTGAGGGCACTGTTTCCCGAATTAGTTCGACTGGGAGCTGGGAGAGAGCAAAAACGTGGACTGTCTGAGGGTCCGCAAGGACTGGGTTGGGAAACACTGATTTAGGGCATTTTCCATATAAATGGAAACCGGGATGTTATCAGCCGCTCCTCAGCACCTACACTCCTGGACTCCTTTCCAGGCGACTGTACAAACCATGAAAGAGAGCCATGTTTCAGGCAGGGTAACACATGTTCCCATTTTGACCGATCTGTGCATCTGACCTTCACCCTAAGGGATCAAGGATTTTTATTGGTCGTTGTGCAAGTGGGTTACATAAGTGCAGTGAAATTTACTAGCAGCATCTGTAACTTACATATATTGAGTTTTCTTATGTACATATTTACACCTGCGACTCACCAATCACACAGTATATGCATGTACGCTATTGTGCAAAAGTCTTAGGCTGTTTAAATGATCTTCGTGTTGGAGTAAAACCACAATAGTGTGTATCTCAAAGGGTTTTTGCTTAGTTAAAACCTCTCCTAAAATCAGCCCAATATTTGCAGCAACCATCCAAAACACCAATGTACTAGTTGGCTCAAGCATTTGGCTAATCAAGCTATTTAAATAATTATGCTTCACTAGCTTGTTTAGCTCATCAAGCTACTTAACTAATTATTTGAATTTAATAAATACATGGAATGGTTGGGGTGCCCCTGAGGAGAGGTTTGGGAACCAAAGTGGTGTTCAGCAGGTCATCCAACTTTTCCAAATTGGTGTCGGTTTTTATTGTGGTCTGTTCATTTGCATATGTCCTAATGTTAAATTATGATGTTTTTTGTTAGCAAATATGCACTTCCTACCTAGATAATTTGTTTAAGCATTTTGTTTAACTTTGCACGGTACTGCAAATATGTGTGCTATGTTTGGCCAGTGACATTTGGTGTGTATATGAGAGTCAGTATTGTGCTGTTTTTGCAGAGTGCGCAGTGCGGGGGTGTTTTTGCAGAGTGCGCTAATGGCAGTGCAGGGGTGTTTTTGCAGAGTGCGCTAATGGCAGTGCAGGGGTGTGTTTGCAGAGTGCGCTAATGGCAGTGCAGGGGTGTTTTTGCAGAGTGCGCTAATGGCAGTGCAGGGGGGTGTTTTTGCAGAGTGCGCTAATGGCAGTGCAGGGGGGTTTTTGCAGAGTGCGCCAATGGCAGTGCAGGGGGGTGTTTGCAG
>JAODKM010000002.1:25724106-25735111 GCA_026780845.1 Petrocephalus sullivani | reverse complement strand
ATGATGAGGGGAAGCAGAACCGGGTCTGTGCTGCAGATAGAACAGTGTTCTGTGTTCATGATGAGGGGAAGCAGAACCGGGTCTGTGCCGCAGATAGAACAGCGTTCCGTGTTCATGATGAGGGGAAGCAGAACCGGGTCTGTGCTGCAGATACAACACCAAATCAGAAAAAGTTGGGACAGTATGGAAAACGCATATAAAAAAAGAAAGTAGTGATTTCTAAATTTCTAAACAGCGTTCTGTGTTTGCTGGTGGCAGAGAGCGGCACGCCCTGGATCACCAGCGTGAAATTCTCATCTGTTCAAAGTCAGAGTGACATGTACAAATTCATCCTCATCAAACTTTAATATCAACTTTCATCCAAGTAATTTTCCTAGCATAAAATAAGATAGATGACAGATTAGGCATTAAAATTATATTAAAATATAGACAAGGGAATACAAAGGTGTTCTGGCTTTGGTATGCAGATTCTGGGTGTGTATTCTGGGGAGTGTTCTCAGCCTGTATTCAGGGGTGCGTGTCCTCAGTCTTTGTTCTGGAGGTACATGTTCTGGGTGCCCTGCACACTGGCTGGCCCTGCGCTGTGACCCCCAAGCTTACTCTCATCCGTATCTGTGTCTGTGCCTCATGGAAAGCAAGATGGGGTAGGCCAAAAGAGAATTTTTCATTCTGCGTGTGTGTTCCGTATGTTTGCAGGTGTGACCCCCAACTCCCTGTTTGTGTCTGATTCCAGGTACTCTGTCCTGCATAATGGGAATCATCCAGAACACGAGGGCCTTTCGGTGCAGAACGACACAGAGTCACAGGAGTCCTGCTTCTGACCCCGGTGAAGTGGACCGGGTCAGGACCATCACTCCCCCCTCCCTCAAAGAAACGTCTCCCCGGATGAGCGGCCCAGAGCAGTGCTGAGAAGATACAAAGAGTGCATCACGTTGCCAAAGCTACTCGTCCCCATAAGTCGCCTTTCAGGTGACTCAAGCGACTTGTGAGGCACAAAGATGTGATTTATGAAGCAGGCTGGGCAGGAAGGCCAGCTGGGCAGGAAGGCCAGCTGGGCAGGGAGACCAGCTGGGCAGGCCTGGGGCCTGGTTGCCCCCAATGCCCACACTTAGCCAGCTCATGGCTGGGACTGCTACCTAGTATCATTTAAAAGACCCGTAACATGAATTAGCCAAACTGATCAAAGGCGGAGCGGCCGCCACGTCTGAGCGTCGGAGGCATCACTGCACCCCTTACACTCGAGAGTCAGACTCATCGCTTTGCTTCAATTCCTGCTGTTTCAGACAGACTGATGACAGACACTTTGCATCTCAGATGGCTCGACCTCAGATATGCAGAGAAGGAGTGTATCGATCTAATCGGGGGGGGATCACACTTTAGCCCAGCAGGTGGGAGGTCATGTGATAACAGCCCCTAGAGAAAAGTACTGGTGCATTTCATAATACAAAGAAGCTTGGTGTCAAAATAATTGTTTGACATATTTTGTTTCTTTTTCTTGGTGTTGTTCCTTTTTTTCCATGTACCATTGTCCATTTCAGCAGACAGGAAGTAGCTCCTCCCATCATGCTTGTCACTTTGCCCCGCAGCAGCTTTAGGCTCGCCGCTTATCCTTTAGCGGGATCCCAGCACCTAGGTGCCTCATGTGACCCTCACGGGAAGAGAGTGCCCACTGTGGGTCCCGGGGTATTATCACCTAGAGCCAGTTGCTATTACAGCAGAATATGATGGCTTTCACATGGCTTTCAGGTCAGACTCCCTCTGCAAATGCCACCATTTCTATCTCGTATAACTCAATATTACGGAAGAGCTGTTCCCTGAACTCATAAATCAACCCAACTCATCTTATTCCAAGATTCAGCTTGTCTCCTTAGTTATGAAATACTTAATTTGATCCCTTTTAGCACGAGTGCAGATTCAGAAGGACAGATAGAGATTGGCTAAGGAGCCACGGAAACTGGGGGACGAGGTCATGTGCTTGATATTGGCAGCTGAGGAAGGTAAATCTCACGATGAGTCATACTGAAATCCGGTGAGATGGTGGCCCAGTACAGCGGCCCGATTTGGGTTCGGGGGACAGTTAGAAAGCCAAATGAAAGGACTGGTTTTGTTTCTCTGCTTATGATTAATGCAGCATAAATATGGTGCCAGTAAGGAGTCCATGCAGCATCCAGACAATGGCAAATGATTAAGCAAATGCACTCTCTGGAAATAGCAGAATGTGTGTCACAGTCAAACCCGAGTCTGACAGAGCGGCGCCCCCACCACATACCCACAGCTCCGTATGGAGGATGATCAGTGGCTCTGTGCCGCCTCTCTGGGGAGACCGTCCCACCTGCAAGCACACCGGCGGAGCTGCAGACGCCCCACGGAGCGCCCCCTGTAGGCGGCCCCAACTCACTGCATGCACAATAGCAGCACGGGGCCGTCATTCCATCGCCCGTCTCTGCTTGAGCTTCCCCAGAAAGCAGGGGGCTAACCGTCAGCTTACCATAAATAGTTACCAAATTTGAACTCTGAGGCAATCTCACAGTTTCACTCAGCAGTGATTAGACTTAATTACACATGGTTTAATTTTCTTTGCATAATCGATGCCCCATTCTGTTCCTCTGCTAAATACATCTGTGCGAGGAAATTGAACTGGCATCAATATTATAATTATTTGATCATTCTGGGTCAAATCAATCTTCAAGTCAGGGACATTCTTGGAGTCCAATATTGGTTTGGAGCAGATGACGACCAGATGCTTGCTGGGTCAGTGTTCTTCCCCGTTTGACTACCTTTATCACATTGTACTTTTAAGAAGTACGCATGTTTGTCTATTATGTGATTCTCGATTGCATTTCCTGGTTTGATACCAAAACACAAGGCCTGGGTCTTCAGTTGTGAGGCCATCCCATCATTCCATGCTCTGCCCTTCTATTTTTATGTGTTGGTTTGTGTTGATCTTTCATTTAAACCATAATCGAACAGTTCAGATCGGTCTTTTCCAGCGGTTCTCCATTTACTGCAATGGCCAGAGGATTCCTCACCCCTCTGCGATACTCAGACATCACTAAATTGTGTTCTGCTGTTTTTTCCTTACATTTGATTTGTGATTTGGCCGATGAGACGGCGCGGTGTCTCACCCTCGTGTGGTACTCACGCTGAAGTGCCCGGATTGGTCTGGTGACATGAACACTCCTGTCTGCAGACCTCTGTAAAAAACATGGACTTTCCTCCCTGCGACATCCGCAGCCCGACGGGGCCAAAGAAGCCATCCGAAAGGCTTATGTTTCCCTGGCAACACAGTCCCACATGCTTGTCTGTGAACAACATAGAAACGCAAAAGATTCCAGATGTTCCAACGGCATGTGTCCTTACTGACTTCTGTCACTTTTATCTGAAAGCCTTCAATATGCCATTTAATTGTTTTAATGCTGTATAAAATCAAAGTACTCCATATAAGAATTGTTGGTATTTTGTCTGTACATACTGAAATATTTTTATTCCAAGCCGTAAAATGAGTCCTGTGTTATATCAGTAGATCTTAACCAGCAACTATGTTCGTATAATGTCCTTCTGGATTATAAGAAATATCGATGCAATATTCTAAAGCGAGTTGAATACGCGGCTTCACAGAGCTAGCTTATATTCCATGTTTACTGACTTTTTGCAGTAATTGTTCTCTGAAAAAAGGCCAAAACAGAACTTAAAAGCCACAGTCGCACACTCTTTCCAATCAGTATTTTTGTCGTGTGCCAAGTTAAATGAAACTGGTAAAATTGTTGTTTCTTGTGCTCTGTGCTTGTGCAAGGTTTTGCAGATCATGGCGAGCTGCCCCCGCCTCCATTGCATCTGCTCTTTGGGGTGGGGGGGTCGGTGGAGGGGGCTGAGAATGGTTGCCCAGGGTCTATTCAGAAATTTCTCACGGTGCTACGTTGCCCTCGTGCTGAACCTGATGGAGACTTTAGCTCAGGCTTCTGAGTCACACCCCTCCCTCCCCCGATGGCTCGGGGGGTTTCTTCTGTGGTACTTTTTGGTGAAGGCCCCCACTGCCGGGTACCAGATGGCAGACAGGCTTGGAAAGGAAACAGAAGAGTCTCTTAAAAATTAGATGCCAGTAGAAATCAGATCTTCTCAAACTAAAGCTTGATATTTTCCGGACTAAAATGCATTGAGGCCAGGGGGGGCATTTTATAGAAACGAAACTGTTCATTGTGTGACCGGATCTTTTGTCGTTACCGATAAAGTTCAGCCATGAGTTCAAGTGGAGAGCAGGTGGGAGTGTGTGCTCTCCAGCCTGACAGGACCCTGCAGACGTTGGTGGTCTTGGTTGGTGAGCCCAGTAATGTTTTGGCGTTCACAGTGTAGATATCTTCTCCGGTATGAATGTGACTGTGGCTGGACCTGTCCATGAACACCATGCCCGTCCTAACCCCACACATCAGCTGCACTCCACCCTCCCCTCTCATGGACCAGAAGGCAGGATTCCACAGTGCGATCACCTTGTAAAAGCCCCAAGAGATTGTACAGGAACTTTTGTAAAGTGCTCAGTATTTATTTGTTGGAATAAGATGAGTATTTCATGTACAGCTTCTCTTTCAGGGAGCTATATGTACGACTTTTTCTGTTGCTATGTGACAGCTCTAATAAATGATGATAATTCAAGCATTAATGTGAACCACAATGCTCTCATTTCATTTTGTGTCTCTGCGCTTCAGGACCTCGTCTGCTATTTTGAAAGCAACACATGCTTGTGAGCAATACAGAAATAACCTCCTGGGAATATTTCCAGTGCGTATTAATCTGAAGGACCACGTGCATTCAAAAAGACACTGAATGAGCATTCACAAAGGACGGGGCTTCATGAACAGGAAGTAGTAATAGCTAACAGGAAGCAGTATTGCTACTCTGAGGAAGAATGGAAGTCTCTCATGCTCATTATCAGCAATCGTTTAGCTTTACATTCATCACCAGGGCACAGCAGCTGTTATGTGTCATCTCAGTAGGTTTTGGGGCCCCTATAAAATACTGGACCCCATAAACCCATGGCCTTCCGATACCCCTGCATCTGACAAAGGTATTCTGGCCATTTATGTACCTGTAAATAGGTGCCCCCCCCCCCCCCACCAAAATAGCAGAATCGCCTATCTCTACTTCTAAAATGCTGTGTTTGCATCCCCAGAATGTACCAGCAAGAAGCTGAAACGCGTCTCCTGCCCAGTATTTTTGTGGATAATTATTTCTTCTCTACAAAAGACTCTGTTTGGTTTCCATGTCAACTGTATGACATACGGGGTGCCTGAGAGGTGGACGCACACTTACAATGGATTTTTTTTATTGGCACTTGCATTACTCATCTATTTTTCTATAACTGCTCTTTCTCTATAGGGTGCCCATCCCAGGAAATTCAGTCGAGACCCTGACATTTCATAACAGAATATCCTGTGTTTTAAGCTACCTTGACAAATATCTGCCCCCCTATCTGTACTTCAGGCGCGATTGTTAGGGGAGAATAGCTTCATTATTTCAGGGAACGCATTAATTCATTTTTATTTGTGAACATCTCTGTGGGCTCCCGATTGAGTCCCCTAGACCAGGAGCCCTTTCATTTGTTCCGCATAAAGACAGCGTCCAGCTGTATAAACACATTAAATGTACACTCTGCACTCCTCGTCGGACGAAGGCATCTGTTACCAAAATAAATGCTGCCAAGCCACTCCAGATATGAGTGCTATTTAAAAGCATAACGTCAAGCCGTGTATTTTCCCCAATTACGCAATTAGGATCGCGGCGATGCGGAGCGTGAAACGGGAGGCCGGGAATCCCATGCGGAGACGGGGGGGCAGGCCGAGGGAAATGTAATGAAGGTTAATGTAATAGATTGTACTGTAATGAAGGCTAATGTGATGCTCAAGTGCAGCCCTCTCACAGTGTGTGAAAGGCCCTCACCACTCTCAGATTCTACCCATTTCATTATGTTGGACGCTCTAGTCCGTGGACAGTTTCATTTGTCCTTTTTCATCACTGCAATTAAGAATACGTATTAAAATACAGGAATCTACAAGGCTGTTGAGTGTGTCCCTACATGTAATGTGGGAAGACCCTGTGCGTTTCGGGGGGCAGGAGTTAGGGCTGATCTGCCCCCTACCAATGTTGAAACCAAACCTATTAACAAATCGGTTACAATTGGATACAAAAAGGAATCAAGGTTACAAAATAAAACAAGCCCACCTTGTACCTGTCCATCCTCCATGACCGATGCCTATGGCCAGGCCCATTCCTTTGTGCCCCGAAATAGCTGTGAGCCATAAAGGCAGGAACTCCACCAGACCTCTGAAGGTGTCCTGTGGTATGGGGCCGGTGCGTGGTGGGGCCTCCATGGACCCCACTTGTTTGTCCAGCACATCTCACAGATGCTCAGTGGTGCTGAGATCTTGGGAATTTGGTGGCGCAGTTTTGAGGGGGACAAAAGAAGAAGAAACACAGCACACAGCCACTTGCTGGCACATATCTGGGGCATGGGGTACTTTGTCTTGCGGAGCTATACCTGTGGCCAACCGATCGCAGCGTCTTTCCAGGTCGAACACCAGATGATTAATGGATAATGCTTTATATGATTGGTGGGCAAATGGTAGACCACAGTCAACAAAATATACCTCGGGGACCCCAAAATGTCGCCTCCCACCCCTATTCACTGAACCTCGACGGTGAACAAATGCATTCAAACAACCCACCAAAATAAACTGCTAAATCCATGCATAACAGCTGTCAGCTAAAACACTTAAAACACAATTTATCTACTGCAGGAGAACTACTCTCTTTTCTGGTCCGGCATAGAGTTCCCCTCCCCCGCAGAGATCTACCCATGAGCAGGAGTGACGATTACAGATCGTTGGCAGACACAATCAGAGAGCAGCCTCAGGTCACCAGTTAGACAGAAGCTGAAGGACTCTCGTTTGGCTGGCACCTCATACCAGGAAACATGCATATTCACACAGGAATTAGCCAAATACAATTTAGAACCAATTTTTAATGAATGCTGGCAGACTACCAGGCACATTGTATGAGTAAACAAATTCTATTTCATAATTATTTTGCATTATCTAATTAATTCATGTTTAACAATACTTTCTTCACTAGATGTTTCGAGGAGGTGGCACCCAAGTGCTCCACATTAACCAATCAGCACTGCCTTGGACTCTTTTTCATGTACCTTAAGCAGTGCGGCAGTGCCCTTTGTCCTGCTGGAAGAGGGCACTGCCACTGGGGAACACTGCTGCCATGCAGTTGCTGTACTCGGTCATCATCAGTGTTGGGCACGTTACTTTAAAAAAGTAAGTAGTAATTCCTTTTACTTCTCCCAAAAAGTAACTGAGTTATTAACTGAGTTGCAGCATTATGAAAGTAACTAATTACCAGGGAAAGTAACGATTACATAACATTTTTGTGAATGCAGTGCCTTAGACCGCTCAGCCAACCTGATAACCTCTGGGTTCACATGGAAGCAATTACTCTATCAAGGATAATAGTTACTTCCTAGACAAAGTGTATACCGCCGCAAAATTCAACCCCACCAATTGGAAGAAGAACATGGACATGATGGGGAAGAACACAAGAGTGGCATAACATATAACTGCGTTTATTGAGACACAATTAAACAATACACCCTAGCACTCAGGTACAGTATAACCCCACTTTACAATTTAGCTGTTTATAGCAGTCTTCTTGTCTGAATCTGAATAAAAAAGTTAAAACACATACATAACAATATGACTCTGCTTGTGTGATACTGGCTAAATGTAACATGTGAGTTATGATATGTGTAAATTACACAATGTGTGCATCCCCACTAGGTTCTTACCTGTAGTAAACTGGTACGTCCCCTGGGCACACGGGTATGGGATACCTGCCCAGTGGGCATCAGGTTTACCTTTCTTGGTCATTTCCAGTGTTGGACATGTTACTTTAAATAGTAATTAGCTATAGTTTCTAGTTACTTCTCCTAAAAAGTAACTCAGTTAGTAACGGAGTTACAGCATTATAAAAGTAACTAGTTATCAGGAAAAGTAACTATTGTGTAGTTCAAATATGTCAAAGAATTTGGAGTTCCCCCTTTTGATGGAACATTAAATTCAACTGTATGTTCAATTATTTATAATAAAACTGAAACTAATGTAACTCTTGAATACCGGGACACTGCACAGGACCTGTTTTGGAGATACTCTGACCCAGTCATGTAGTCTTTACGATTTGGCTCTTGTCAATGTCGCTCAGATCCTTACACTTGCCCATTTTTCCTGCAGTCAATGCATCAGGTTCAAGAACTCGCCTAATATATAATAACACCCTTGACAGTTTCCATTGTAATGAGATAATCAATGTTATTACTTTCACTTGGCAGTGGTCTTAGTGGCTGATCGGTATACATATTAAAGTCTTGTTCATAAAAGATTTTGGTAGCCCTGTGTAAAAGCAACAGGCTTTTCCTAGTTGTGCCCAAGACATTTAATGTCCACGGCTCCTCTTTACATTTAGAATTATGACTTTTCCCCCGCAACCGTCACAGTGTCCTGCACTCAGGCTGGATTTATGTGGACGGGCTGAAGAGCCGTTTCCCTTGATTGTCTTATGGAAACTTGCTGAGTTCAAGTGTCTGAACACGATTCGCACTTTAATCTGAGCAGTGCACGCTCGCTGCCTTCAGCGCGAGTCAAAGGTGCTCATTTTGGAATGGCTGAGCATGTCGTGTCTACTTGAAGGAGCTCGGTAGGCTATGAATGCCTCCTGATAAGATGCTTGATTGAGCTGGGAGATGAAAATGACAAACACTTCTGTAACTCTACGGGGTGACAAATTAGCCTTGAAAAAATCCTAAAAAAAAAAAAAACAAGTGATTAAATGGCTGTATGCAGCATCCCACTTGTCTGTGAGGAGACAGTTTTGCCTGCGTAAAATATGCTTTAACCCATGCATACATGTATCCCTCTGCTTTTAATACATAATAAAGCTGCATATTCATCAGATTCACTACAGTACAGACCGGGTCCAAACTGGGCTCAAGCATAGGAGGCCTTACAGGACAAACCCAGTATGCTGAGCTCTCACAACACAACTTGCCAATCAAACAACAGCAAGGAGTAAAGAGAGAGTCATTCTTATTGGGTCTTCAGTGAAAGGCACTGAGTGACACCGTGAAGGGGAATCAGGGTTAGAGGAGGAGGAGGACTGTACATTTTGCCTACTTTGAATGTTATCTGAAACTGTGCCTCCCAGTGCCCAGGAGGTGAACAGCACTTGATTAAGCTTCTGGGAAGTGGGAGGCAATGCCAGAAATCAATTGCAAAAAGGAAAGTTAATAATTTCCCATGATGGGATCTCAGCGAAACAGTGTAAGATTGATCCATGCCATAATGCCTCTCTAAGTGGGTCGTTTGAACAGCATTTAGGCCCGCGAGGTGGGCGCGCAGCTGACAGTCACAATGATGGCTGGACACCAGATTTATGTGAAAACTAAATGCTTTTTCCAGATAGTGCTACAGGTATTTATTTTACTCACATGTAGTTTTTGGGCCAATACTATGACATAGTAATATATTGGTTGTAACCCAAACACTTAAAAAGAACGTATTATCTACAATAAATCAGTATCATAAACTGCCCTCCAAGGAGCTTACGGGAACTGATGGCAAAGCGTTGGATCAGATTTAATCTTCCAGGGATAGCCATGCCGGGGCCCAGTTGTGGGAAGGATATTGCCAGGAAAAAACATAATCATTTTGTCTTTTCACTGTTGCACAGGTCGTGGCCCAAGCTCCATCACCGATTACCCTGTCATGAAGCACCACCCAGCTGCCATGGAGCAAACTGCAGTCATACACTTACAATGGTAATTAAGAAGGCGTCAGGAAATGCACCCCAGTGCAGAAGTAAGTGGCTTGCTTTTGGAATGTTCTCCTTACTGTGCTCCTCAGAGGGTCAGGTGCAGCGGTGAAGTTCTGACAGTCCTGTTTACCACAGAGCCTAATGTGGGACTTTAGCTCTCAGGTGGGTGTTCTCTACATCGGTTTTTAGGACGCAAAGCCTAGCCTTTGCTGACATTCCCCTACATCAGTGTTTCTCAGTCTTGCTCCTGGAGCCCTGCCTGCCAGACAGTTCTCACTCCAGCCTGACCTTAATTAGCATCAGGTGTATCTGAATGGCCTAATAATGAAGGTGGTAGGTTGTAAGCAGTGTGGGTTTCACCGAAAGATTTCTGGCAGGTGGGGCTCCAGGAGCAGGACTGAGAAACACTGCCCTACATTAGGGCACCTGTGTGATGCCAATCAGGGTCCCTCTCCTTCTTCCAGATCAGGTGCTGACACTGTGCAGCTCCCTGCCGCCGGCCTCCAGTGGTGGCGTGTGGCTCAGTGGGTTTGCACGCTGTGTCTGTGGTCAGAAGGCCACTGGTCACTACCGTCGTAGGTATAGCGATTTCACGGTTGGGCACTTAACTCCCATTGTTCCAGGGACTCCAGTGCCATGCATCACTTAGATCCTCAAAAGGGGGGCGCCTTCCATCATTTGGGCTTAAGGGGACCCCCAGGCACACCCTAACCCTCTCACCCATTAGGTACCCTCTCATCCATTCTCAGAGTGTGCTGACATTGTCCCTAATCCAGCCTGGGAGATGCTGAGCATGGCATTCAAACATTAATTTGACTTTGGCTTATTGTATAGTGAGGGTTAGGGTTAGGCTCTACACTACCATCCCATTCCTTATCACATACAACCATCCGGGCTGCTTATCCGGTTATCATGCTGTTTAAACTTATTCTCTGGCTTGCAGCAAGTATCACTGAGTTTTTGTTGGAAGCTGGGTCATGTGTGTGACTGGGTCACGTGTGTGTGACTGGGTCACGTGTGTATGACTGGGTCACGTGTGTGTGACTGGGTCACGTGTGTGTGAGTCAGGTGTGTGTGACTGGGTCATGTGTGTGTGACTTGGTCATGTGTGTGATTGGGTCACGTGTGTGTGTCTGGGTCA
>JAODKM010000002.1:25692019-25709469 GCA_026780845.1 Petrocephalus sullivani | reverse complement strand
GGAGCATGTGTTGGGTCCTGACTGTGGAGGTGGTGTTAGCCCCTCTAACTCCGCTTGTGTCTAGGTGATCCTGTCCCGTCAGTACGGTTCGGAGGGCAGATTCACTTTCACGTCCCACACCCCTGGGGAGCACCAGATCTGCCTTCACTCAAATTCATCAAAGTTTGCCCTCTTTGCTGGGGGGATGCTGGTGAGCTGAAATCTCATTACGTCTACATGTTTTATTTTTTGTGTTATTTCTACTTCGTGATCAGTTAATGGTGAAAATGCCTCTTGGACTTCAGTGCCATTTCTCATTGGACTGTTTTGTGATTAAACATAATCCAAATCCCCGACACTGTTTGCAATCTGGAAAGTCACTTGTCTTCCTCGTCTCTCCCCCATCACCAGAGAGTTCACCTGGACATCCAAGTTGGGGAGCACACCAATAACTATGCTGAGATCGCAGCCAAGGACAAGCTAACGGAGCTGCAGTTGAGGGTTCGACAGCTTGTCGAGCAGGTGGACCAGATCCAGAAAGAACAGAACTACCAGAGGGTGAGTAGATGAGATTGTGGCCCACATGTGGAGGAAATGGGGAATGTAGTTTCTTTGCATGCTTCTTCCTCAGCCCCAGAAGAGGCTGCTTCCGTTTCCCGATGTGCCCTGAAAACCGTCTTATTTTTTATGGCTCTTCACGAGAGGCTCTATCGGGACCATCCTAGGTGTTACTGACAGCATGCAGAATGATGCGGTAGCCATGTTGCTGTGGACTGTCTCTAAGATGTCCTTTTGTCTTCCAGTACCGAGAAGAACGCTTCAGACAAACCAGCGAAAGCACCAACCAGAGGGTCCTCTGGTGGTCCATTGTCCAGACACTGATCCTGGTCGCCATTGGCTTCTGGCAAATGAGGCATCTCAAGAGCTTCTTTGAGGCCAAGAAACTTGTTTAGTCCTTTCATGTGTGTTTCTGTTAATGCAGTACGCGTCAGCATCTGGCTTCCGTATCCTGCTCTCAAGGAAAAAATCCCTTCAACTGTTTTAAATCTGGTTAAACTTGCTGATGTAATTTGGAATATTTTTCCCTCTTTTGTTTTTTACAAACACACTTCCATATGTGAGACATGGACGAAACACCTTTAATTTTATGGAAGTCATACACTTTTTGTTAAAACTAACTTTTTGTTGACTGTGATGCAAATCTTACTTCTTCCTGGGATGTGAGATTCAGTACTTCTACTGTGAGCACACTAGAATTACATCTTCTCAGTGGATTCTTAACTTTTATCATGGACATGTTGTGGTCTTAGGTTTAAGTTTTGATTCTATGAAGAAGTCAGCAGTTGCCAAAAACGTAATCCTCTTGTGTCCCGTTGATTTAAAGACATTTTTTATTTTATGGTTTGGAATTACTTGTATAATTTTAAAGATTAGATTTACTGTTAAGTTTCAGTTTATCTAGTTGAAGAATGTTGGTTTGGAGTGGATATAGTTTTTAAAGATCGGTGACTATATATTAGCTCTTGAAAAAATTAGTTACTGAGGCTTGTTTACCTAAAAGGTCACTGAAACATGGCGCCTGTGATGTCAGTGATCACATGACTTGTGGTTTGGGGAAAGGGGGGTCTGTGGGGGGCTATGGTGTATTAACATGTATTCCTCACACCTGCTGTCTGGATTTTGGGAAATTGCTTTCCTTGGTCACGTCTCTTTGTTGTGTGTCTGGAGAACACCGCATGTTTTAATCGGCTTGTTTGTGAGCATAACTCTTGCTAATATTCTATTGATAGACATTTCTATGAATAGAACATTTGTAAATATTTCAGGCGTGAGACGTTTACGTTCCCTCTAGTACTCGCGCTCTGTGCAGAAAACCCGGACGTGGTGAAACGAGAGGCCTGGCAGTGGGTGATCATCCCTGATTAGGCTGTGATGGTGATCATCTCAAGCGCATGCGTAACTCCCATTCGCCTTTGGGGTCTTTGTTTTTGATCTGCTGGTAACCGTGTTCTGCCCTGGCCTGCCGTTTTCACAGGATTTCATCTGTTCAGGTAATTTGAAAAAGAAATAAAGTTACAGATCACCTCTGCTGTTCTTATGGGTCAGCCCTGTTTTCCTGGACCTTCATGCTGTAATTATAAGGCCACTGGGGTGATTTTTTTTTCTTCTATGGGTTTTCACACTTTCTGCTCTTGTAATTAAGTTAAGCTGTTTAAGTTGTCCCAAAACTAAGTGAATTTGGTAATGAATTGAAACCCTATTTTTGCATTTGTTGTTCTTTTTAAAATAAAAGGAAACCACGTGCACTTTGTCTCTTTGTCATTTACACAATCAGTCATCATTATAAACACCGTCTGCTGGCTGCTGCAGGTGCCACGCAGCTTACAGACCTGACATAACCTCCCAGCATTCATAGGGGCGCATGCCCCCGTATTCGCACAGTCACAGCTTCAGTAAAGTGTACGGTGGTGTGAAAGAGTTGCTTTCTGTTTGGTAAAACATCACTTTCTCAATCTCAGCCGCCAAATTTAAACGTTCGACTCTGATGATGGTGGGATGATTGAGGAGATACTGGTCATTTATTCCATAACCATGAGCAAAACTACGACCAGCTATTACCCTTAACCATAAGAGAATAACAGGAAACTGAGTCTAAAGTATGGCTGAACTAGGGACATTGGTTTCCCAGTTCTGGTACAAGTGGACTTGAGTGGGATTTTCAATCCGAGAGGAGACTGCACACCCATTCACGTGTAGATTATAGTTGTATTATCTTGTAAATAGCCTATAGAGTTTTCTAAACTGCCCAACGCCTTTGATGTAGCTAATTTTTAGGTTTGTAATGGAGGATTTCTGCAGTGATATTTCGTGAGAAATCATGATGCGTGAGAGTTGGAAAACCCCGTTTAATATTTATATGGTAATATTAAACGGTGTACTGTACATTTAGTTCTACCTACTTCTGGTGGCCGTGATTGTTGTCGCAGTGCAACTTTATTTAGAGTAGGCATTTATTCTATAAACGTTCAAGGCACATTACAAAAGATTAATATCTGCTATAATCTGCTGCATGCCGCTTTGGATTGGTATGTGTAAAGCGGAACCTGTAGTTGTCGGTTCCGGTTACGGGAGGGGGCAGAAAAAAAGCGGACCGGAAGTAGGCCGTGCCATTTTTTACTGCGCACATTTACACGGCTATCAAAATAGGTTTATGTTGGTGTGCGTTCATACTGGTACATAAACACTTTAGATATTAAATATTACGAGACGAAAACCGGGGATAGTGTTTGTTGGAGAATCTGGTTAGGTGTTTATTTATCGCTGAAGCAACTCTAATCGGGTAATTACGTATTCTTACGAATAAGAAGCGACTGGGCCTTCGGCGGAATTATGCCTCCGGCCCATCGGTCGCGAAGCCGCAGTCCGGAGCATGTGTCCGCCTCGAAAAGGAGACGGGCCAGCCGATCGGACAGCGGCAGTGACCGAAGCCGCTCCCGCGACCCAAGTCCCTCCGTCAGACAGGGCAAACCCATCAAGGAGGAACGCCGGTCTCGGTGGCCTGACACCAGGGAACGATCCAGTGCGAGGTCTCACGCCGAGAGTCCACGGAGTCGCTCCAGGTCCAGAGAGAGGAGCGCCTGGTCCAGCCAAAGGGACGTGAGGCACAGCTACGGCTCTCGGTTTGACCACTACGACAGAAGCGATGATGTTCTGCGGCAGAGGCAGGAAGCGTTCATCGCCAGGTGGGGGCACGAACAGGCGTCTGGCTCTGGCTCGGTATTAAGTGACACTCACTAGATTCGGAGAGTAAACATGTGTATATGTAATGCAATGAAGTGTACGTAAACCATTTTTCATAATGACGAAATGAAGAACATCGACTTCCAAAAGACGACGTGATCACGTGTATTTGTTTTCCATCAACAGGCGTCTGCAGGAGCGGGAGAGAATCGGGGAGCTGGGGTCTCCAGAGGTGTGGGGCTTTTCCCCGCGAGTCCGGGAACCTGAGTAAGTAGATGCTTCCTTCTGAACGTGCCTACACGGACTTTCATTCGCGGTATAAACACACGGAGAGAGTGTTCATGGCTTGTTTTTTTGCGAGGTGGATTCTGTGCAGGGACACCGTGACAGGGAAACTTCCCCGAGTTGTTGGCAGGCCTTCCATCGTCATTGTTTTTTTTGCAGCTCGGATGAGCACACTCCTGCCGAAGATGATATGAAAAGCGGCAGCTCAGATTCAAGCTCTGAAGGTTAGTTAGAGGCACCAGGGGCTCTGACCAGTTTCTTTCCAGGGCCTCAGTTCCTGAGTGTCTCCTGTAGAGTAACTTAAAGCAGCGCATCTCTCGTTATAGACGAGAAGAGAAAAAAGAAGAAGAGGAAGAAGAAGAAGAAGCGGTCCAAGAAGAAGAAGCACAGGGAGAGGTCGGAGGACAGCGAGTCAGAGAGCGACTCCGACGGTGCGGTGACCGCTGCCCCTTCCCTGCCGAAGACCCCGCCATCTCTCTCACCTGCTCATGTCTGTGTTTTTGTTTTGTAGAAGAGGAACTGAAAAAGAAAAAAAAGAAGAAGAAAGGCAGAAAGTAAGCCGTGCCTTTGCTGTCTTCAGTCACTCACTCATTCACACACACCTTAACAACCTTGACTTTACTGCTCCTGCTGTGACCTTTGCCCCCCAGGAAGAAGTCCAAAAAGAAGAGAAGCAGAAAGAGCCACAAGCCGTCCAGTGACTCCAGCAGCGACGGTTCCGAGGAGGAGGAGGAAGACGACCTGAATGGGGACTTGTGGGTGGAGAGGACCTGCACAGAGGGACACCTGGTGGGACCAGAGGCTCCACTGACGCACCTTTCCCAGGATGACAAACCCCTTGAGTGAGTAGTTTCTGCTGCAGGTGGGCCCTGCTTAAGCATTCTGCTTGCCCCAGAGATGCCCCCTCTGTTTCTCCTCCTCTACAGCCCATAATGCACTGTCATTCCTTCTGTATCCAATGGGAATGCTTGCTCTTGTGTTGCCAGCTTTGGCCACGCCCTGCTGCCAGGAGAAGGTGCAGCCATGGCAGAGTACGTGAAGGCTGGCAAGCGAATCCCCAGGAGAGGTGAAATCGGGCTGACCAGCGACCAGATCGCCGACTTCGAGAAATCTGGGTTCGTCATGAGCGGCAGCAGGTACGGAAGCCCATAGGAACTGCATGTGCAGGGCATGTGAATGGTGATGCTGGAATACAGGGTTGCTGTAGGGTAAGCCGATGGAGGGTGAGAGGTCATACCGGCAGTGACTTTGATCTGCCCCCCACCACAGACATCGACGCATGGAGGCTGTGCGTCTGAGAAAGGAAAACCAGATCTACAGTGCAGATGAAAAGAGGGCTCTGGCCTCCTTCAACCAGGAGGAGCGCAGGAAGAGGGAGAGCAAGATCCTGTCCAGCTTCCGGGAGATGGTCTACAGGAAGACCAAGGGCAAGGACGACAAGTGAGCCCACGGCTCCGCCATGTCTGCACAAACGCATATTGAAAACGAGTCGGTTGTGTTTTTCAGCATTTCGAGATGCTAGAACCTGTTATCTGCGTGCCCACTTAGTGTACCTGTTAGTCTCCATGGTAAACAGAAGATCCTGCTTGGACTAAAGCTTTTAAGTGAAAAGGGCAGGATGACCTAGGAAGACGTCCGGTACAGAGCACAGTGGGGCATGTACAGAGTTGACACTTTTATTTTTTAATGTTTGCAGTTGTAATAAATCAAATTCCTCCCCCAAATCCTAAGGGATCGGTTCTGTAGTAAGAAATCCTTAATAATGATCTGAAGGAGGACATTGATCCTCTTGTGAGTTTCCTTCTTTGATGTCATTGTGGCTGCTGTTGGTTGGCCTCTATTACCTCACACCTTGATGTGTTCCAGGCTCCTCCTGCTCCTAGTAAAAGAGGGACCATTTTCATTGGAACCAAAATGATTTCTGGTGTACACTTTACCTTAAATTCTGCAATACCTAGTTTAATACAGTTACATTTCAGATTAAACATTTAAACTAGTACAGTTGTGTGTTACATTTTATGCAAGTAAAGTGTTTCAGCCCTGAAGCTCACATAGCCTGGACACTCCGAGTTGTTCAGGTGTTTCTGTGGACAGCAGTAGAGTGTTTGTCAGAAGCAACTTCTCATTAACATTTAAGTGTCTCCATGGTGATAGTGAGGGGAACTAAGGAATGGGGTCTGAGTCTGAAGGACAGGTGCAATATTAAAGTGTACCTAATGAGACCTTTTCATACAATAATGAATATTTTGGTGAAGGTTTGCTACTGAGCTTTACCTGTGTGCTACAGCGGCACAGCAATGTACAGACAGCCCATGGTGCAGGAGCGGCATGCGAAAGAAGGTTACACATCTGTTTCACTGCTCTTTTAAGCACGCTAATCACTGCAGTCCTGTCTGTATGGGGTGTTTTGAATCGCAGTATGTATCCTGTATTGTCAATATGGAACATTAAACTAAAAGCCGTCTTATGGTTTCTTTAAAATGAGTGCAAAGAAAATGAGAATTTGTATTTGCTTCAATCACTTCTTGAATATTTAGACTGCTTTGGCATTCTCCCGTCGGCCAGACACCTAGAAAGGGTGACGGGGTCAGATCATGCCAGAGTTAGTGTATGCTTTCCTTGCAGAAACGTGTCACATTCTAAAACTTCTGCTCGTTTTTAGTGTGGCTGAAAGGAGCGCTTTTCTTGTATGTAGAATTTAAATAAAAAGTAACGTGTATGACTGTGTGGTGAATATTTCAGTGGTTAATTGCAGATATGACAAAATCCCTTGTGGAATGTAAAGTAGTATGACTTGGTGACTGATGCCCACAACCTCAAGTCCACCAGTATACAGAGCTGTTTCTCAAAGGCACTGGAAATACCCAGAGCTGGGGTGGGCAGTCCTATCCACAAAGGGCCGCTGTGTATGCAGGTTTTCAGCTGTTCAAACCCAAGTGTGGGAATTCTTCAGCCAATCAGTCCTCTAATTAGTGAGATGCAGCAAAAACCAGCATACACACCGGCCCTTTGCGGATAATTGCCCACCCCTGAGTTAGTGCTACTGACCTTTACTGGGATGGAAAAGCCTGTGCCCTGGTTTGGGTCTTATTCTTGCAGGCTTATGGGTGGATGAATTGCCAAAAGCGTGAATGATATGCAGCACATTGTGTGCAGGATGGCAGCCCACGGCCAGATTTGATGGTACAAAGCAGCTGATTGGTCCATTGCTGCAGTGGCTGGGAAGGGTGAGTGTGCCTCTCCTTATGGACTCGGGTAGTTAAGGGTTCAAGCAGCATAGCTGATGGAACCCTATTGCTTTGGTCAATCGTTACTCTTCAGTCCTTGTTACATTCACCTTGCTGCTTTTTAGCAGAGACATTTGTTTTGCTACCTTAATTCATCTTATCTTTTCTAGTGTTCTTAGTTTATATTAATATAATTCCCCCAGTTTTCCTTTTGTCCAGACTGAAAGGGCTTTGGAGAATTTTATAACAGTTTCCTTGCAGACACAGGACACCATCTGCTTATCCAGGCAAGGTTCTATCTTGATTTATTCAGGAGATTTCTCAGAGGTTTTAATACAGAAGAGTACCATATTTACCAAAAAATGTCAAGGTGCAATTATTATAGGACTCTGGTCACATTTAACCTGTTTGATACCAAAAGGAGAGCAAAGTCCCATCTTCACAAATGTAGGCAACAACAACCTCAACGTGAGCTCTGCTATCCCACCTTCAGTCCAGCTATACCAGGGCCCTCTGGCACTGAGGCTCATGTAAGCCATTCAATACAAGGCATTCATATATAACAACAGAAACATTTGTTACAGTGAATCCTCTGCAACAACCCCTCCTGCACCACAGCATCCCTGCCTGCACTATTTGATATAACGCGGACACAGATCACCTTTGGTGTGAAGCACTTGTTTGGGCCGCTTTATGCACTGCCATCTCATGGCAGTAACGCAATGTGAGATCGAGGTTAGACAACCAGACACTTTCTGCTGCCCACATTGGGACCTATGTCTCATTCGCATCTTTAGTAACTAATATGCACCTCGATGTTGCATTAAATCTTGTACCCGGGCTTCAGCGGATCCCGGGCTGGGCTATATCATATAAAATCGATATCAGGCTTGGCCAATAATCACTAGGGCTTCAGATGACGGGCGAAACATTTGGCCGGACGCCAGCTTTTCGGGACTATATGGCTGTATATTTACGCCCACAATTTCTTAAGCAGATTAGTAGTACGGCTGAAATATTAATGAAGTGCGTTTTGTAACACAAAAAAGTAAATAAATCTGTATAAACGGGGCGAATCTTTATTAAATTCGGTTAACGGAGCACGCCACAATACTGTTTTGGCATACTATGGTTTGGTATACTTGGCGGTGAAGAAAGGAACAGCTCAGCAGCCATAACATCTTTTCAAAGAGGAGATCTGGATAAACAGGGTAAAAAGATATCGGTGGTGTGGCAGTACTTTTGTAGCTTTAAGTCCGACACGTAAGGATATGCCGAATTTATACTGATTACTAACTTTAGGCGTCATAAAATGCCTCATTAATATTTTAGCCATACTACTAATCTGCTTAAATTGTGCGCGTAAATAAATGTCCGTATAATAACCGAAAAGCTGACGTCCGGCCAAATGTTTCGCCCGTCACCTGAAGCCCTGGTGATTTCTGCACATGCGCGATATAAAATCTATATGACATCGCCCAGCCCAATATCCATTGCAAAAAGTACCATACGTTACAGTGAGCAGAACACATCGTAACTTTCAGCCAAGCGTACATCGCTACACAGCTCAACTATCGGATTTACGCAGCAATAAAAATACACCAAACATTTTTAGACAAGTTTAATAAACATTAAATAAAGAACCACTGGTGCATCATTACAGAAAACTCGGGGTCTTCAGTGAATGTTTTCCAGTCCCTGTGTAAAGATTAAAACGTCAATCTCGACAATTCAAAGAAGTAAAATAGGGCTCATCATAGAAACACAGGACACATTCAAATTAATTACTAGCTTCCTTAAAGTATATTGAAGTGTAATATTATAATCGCTACAGATTGTCTACAACGTCGAAATGTGTTGAAAGCCCTAACACTTTACCTTGGACACATAATGTTTTCCAACTCCAGAAACTCTCTTGTCTCGCTCCATCAGGTAATACTGATAAGGGACCCGCGCGATTCTCTTTTCCTGCGTAAGGAACACGGTCACAGCTTGTAAACTGAAACAGGCGACGCGTAAAATGTAAAAAAGCGAAAAGATGGAAAGTAGCGGCGCAGAGGCCACGGAGGCGGCGGCGCTCACCTTCCCCCCGTTACTGAACTTGTGTATCTGCGCTGTGGCGACGCCCGGAATGATGAGACAGGCGGTCATGATAGCGAAACCTGGCAGGATTTCATACCACATGGTCGCAAAGGACTTAGAGGTGCAGACAGAGACGTCCCAGCAGCCTAAAGTCCCATAAGCGAGCGGCGAATCTCTCTCGCTCGTCCTCCGAAGCTGACGGTCATTCGGCACTCCTGTGACGTCACTTCCGTCGCGAAGGGAGCGCGCGTGCAGCAAACGCCACGCCGAAAGTGATGGCGCCTCCTGCGTTTGAGGTGACGCCAAGCAGCTCACCCCTGCCTACTTTATAAAGGGATTGAAAGCGAATTCTCCTTTTAGATGAAGGGGTCCAATAAGTAGGCCGCTCTCTAACACTCACGGCCAAATAATACGCAGTAAAACCGCGATTATCCGTCAAGGGTCGGGACCGAGGCCGCGACGGGTAAGAGAAAAGACGGATAACAGAACAGCTACATTATACAGTAGATTCGTTTAGCGACCTTAGTCTTCTTTACAAAACAGAACTATATTAACCAAATGTGCACTATTAACAAAATAAAAAACTATCTATTAACTAAACACAACAGTGTAAAATAGACTAATTATAACAAAATCGAAAGGATAGTTACAACTTAAACATTTGTTTTGCAAACATTAAATTTAAGCATCGGATTTACATCAGTATACGGAATTTCATCCATACGCCACAGTTGCAATGTTTTGGTTGCCCTTCTGTCAGTAGTTTGCCATAATACTGTGTGCCGCACTATTTTTGCAATTCCTATGGCAAAAATACCACTTTGACCCCATCCTGGGTTTTTCCACTTTCGTTTCTTGTCTGTACGTAAATGACAGTGAGTTCAAAATGCAGCATGGCATATGGTACTGGGGAGGAACCAAGGCGCTAGCACAAGGGAGAGCTGTTCCGATGAGCATAGCTCGTACCCTGACCCTAGTGGTACATAGGTAAGCGCTGGTGTGCGCAATTATTATTTTTTATTTGGCCCTGACGGTTAATCGGGGTTTTATTATAGATTAATTATTCAGCTTATGCTTGAAATATAACCTGGTGCATGCTTCGTCAAATAAAACCTTTCAGACAAAATATAACCCGTGTAACGAAGCAGTCCCCCTCGCATTCGAACGTCCCGACTGATTTGGTCACATTTCCGGTGACGTCGGCACGTTTCCGGTCTGAATAGCCAATCAGATGCACCACTCGCCTGTTGCCACCATAAAAAATATTAACCGATCAAAAAAAAAAACAAGAAAGTTGAGGCGCGGTGCGGCGCAGAATATCCGACAAAGGGGGAGTGCAGCCATGAAGGAGGACAAGGAGAACACCCGGCCGCGGGAGAAGAAGGCGGCCGAGATACGGTGCGACGACAGCGAGAAGCTCGAGAAGCCCAACAAGGAGAAAAAAGAAACCATGACAAAGGTAGCGGGCGGCGGCCGTGCGGCGCGGGCCTCGGGCGGCCGGAGCTCCCGCACACTCACCTCTCCCTTCCCGGTTATAGATCGTGATCCGGAGGCTGCCGCCCAGTCTGACGAAGGAGCAGCTGGAGGAGCAGCTGCAGCCGCTTCCCGAGCTGGACTACCTGGAGTTCTTCTCCAACGACACCAGGTACCCCGCAGGCTGGGGGAGGGAGCGGCGCGGCCCGTCCGCACGCCGGCTGACTCGGTGTTCTGCTTGGCCCAAACAGCCTGTACCCGCACCTTTTCTCAAGAGCCTACATCAATTTCAAGAATCAGGACGACATCGTCCTTTTCCGGGACCGCTTCGATGGATATGTCTTCGTCGATAACAGAGGTGTGGTCCCCATTGTTTACGTCCGTCCCCTTCCTTTCCCCGGCGCCTTGTCTTTGCTGTAACGCTCTTGTTGGTCTGTGAACAGGGCAGGAATACCCTGCCATTGTGGAGTTTGCCCCTTTCCAGAAAATTGCCAAGAAGAGAAGTAAGAAGAAGGACGCCAAGGCCGGCACCATCGACGAAGGTAATGGGCTGGGGTTGCTGGCCTCAGATCCACCGTGCATCCTGGCTACAGGCGGGACCCAGAAGTACATGCGCTTCCCCTCTCCTTCAATAGATGCTGATTACAAGAAGTTCTTGGAGAACTACAATAGGGATGATGAGAAGTTCACCTCCACCCCTGAAACGCTGCTCGAGGAAATCGAGGCTAAAACAAAGGAATTAGTGGGTGTGTGTTTACAAATGGAGTGAATACTCTTACAGACTAGTCACATACCTGACAAATGCCACATTTGTTTTTGATGTGTTGAGAGGATGTTTTATTGGATGTCATTTCTCTCCTCAGCTAAAAAAACAACTCCTCTTCTGGACTTTCTGAAAAACAAACAGGTAACTTACTTTTTAAAGCCCCTTTTATGGACTGCATAAGTTCCTGTCATCTCACAGTATAAAATACTGCTGGTGAAGTTTCAGAACGGCCTTGGTTGTGACCTCAGTCTGTCATTCTCAGAGAATCCGTGAAGAGAAGAAGGAGGAGAGGCGGAAGAGGGAGCTGGAGCGCAAGCGTCTCCGTGACGAGGAGCGACGCAAGTGGAGAGAGGAGGACCGAAGAAAGCGCAAGGAGGCAGAGAAGCAGAAGAAGGGGGAGAAGAACGCTGACAGAGAGCGGGAGGAGAGCAAGGAGGAGCCCAAGATCAAGGCATGGGAGCTGGAGGTGCCTGGTTTGTGCAGGTACTTGGCGGCCTCCTGGGCTGCATCTTTGAAGTGCCTTTCTCTTCTCTAGCTTTTGAGGAAACCTGAGAAAGGAGATGATGCTGAGACAGAGTCGAAGCCCAAAGATAAGCTGAAAAAAACTGAGGACAGGCCTTCGGGTTTGGAGTTTAAGAAACGGCCCAACGGTGAAAACCGTGAGGACCGAGGGAGGCGGTGAGTGTCTCCGATTCCCCGGCATTTCACACTTGGGCTCCTAAGCCAGCGCTTGGCCTTGGTCTTCACGGCTCGCTGTCCTGGACATAAAGCAGGCAGGATGAGGACGGACGGAAGGAGCACCGGGATTGGGACGGGGACCGGGAGCGCCGGCAGAGGGAGAGAGAGCGGGTCGTCCGGCGGCAGGAGGAGGAGCAGCGGCGGAAGAAGAGGGAGCGCTACGAGGCGGAGAGCTCCTACCGCAAGAGAGACGAGGAGGGCAGGAAGGAGAAGGAGCGCGGCTGGGAGAAGAGGAAGGGCGAGAACGGCGCAGAGCCGGGCGCACACGCCGAGAAGGCGGACCGATCTGCCCGGGACGACCGGAAGGAGGACAGCTCCAAGAGGGACCGCGTGAGGAATAAGGTACCATGGGCCACTTAGCGCGAGTCTCTGTCCGGTTCTGGGTGCAAGTACCATACTATTGGAACTTCATGAAAGTACCAGAAGTACAGTGCTTCTTTGGGGGGTTTCCCACCGCAGCACGTACCCTACTTTTGGTACTTTTATGGTGCGTTCCATTTGCCTTCAGAACTCGGATTCCAAGTTTTGAAGCCGGAAGTGACGACGTGTGCTCCCGTTTCTGGGGGATATGAGAAATATCTCGGAGCAGCCCAGAGTATCCCGAGTTTCTAATTCACGATGGCTGCTCAGTGATATTTACATTTTTTAAGCACTTTACTGCTATTTGAGTCAACTTTGTCAGCTGTGTACACCATACAGCAGAGCTATTCAAATCACCGCCCTCAAGGGCCGAGCCCTGCTGATTTTCCAGCTCTCCTTTACCTCTCAGCCAGGTGTGAAGCCTCCAGCCAATCAGAATCAGTCATTATTAAACAAACTACCTGGAAGAACTAAAACAAGGCCTGGATTTGGAATCGAGGTCCAGATTTGAAGAGCCCTGCCATAAAATGTTATTGTAGATGTGTTGCTGCGGTCATCTGGCAATGCTAAAGAATTGTTTGGTCCACGTTGCAAACAAATGACGACTAGTCGAACGATTAAAATTCCCATGAAAAATTCCCATAAAAAGTGTGGATGCGTTAGGATATGCCTCGCTTTAACCTTATCCGAGTTCTAGCTTCTGTGGCAAATGGAACGCATCCGACTCTGTTTTCCCCGAGTTTTTAGCAGATGTGACGTAATCTCGGCAACGAAAATCGGATCCTAACCATACTTTGTGCGGTGGAAAAGTGTCCAATAAAGTACCAAAAGTTGCTTCTTTTGTGTTGGTTTTCCACTGGCGTAAAAAACTGGTACCGGCGCAAAATAAGTGAGCATTTCGTGCTGAATCCGAAAAATGGCTGTCGTATGCAGCTGGACGATGCTGGATATTAAATCTAACATCGCATGTTATGCACATGCAGCTCTTACATCGCTAGTCGGCTGCATTAAGATCACTTTTTCTTGCTTTCAGGTTTTGTTCGGACTGCGCAGGGGATAAATTTTTCGCTAAAACATGTTTGCTTTGGCATAGGTAAAACTAACTAACTTTGCAATTTTAATTAGGGATGGGCATAATTAATCAGTAAACGATTTATGAATTTTGTCGATCTAGTGGATTTTGATTGATAACGTTCGTGTCAACCTCACACTGAAGCAATGCGATGGGTTTCACTACATGGCAGCAATCAGCCGGGGACACAATTGATTTATGCACAAATAAGTAAGTTTGGTGTGGAACCATTTTGAAGTAAAAAAATTACAACATTCATTGTAAATATTGCAAAACTGTATATACCTACAACACAACAACATCTCCCATGATGTACTGAACAGCACGCACCCGACCCTGATTAATGAATCCTCCTCTCAACCTCCCATCACCTCGAGTCAGTACCTCTGCATCCCCCCCGCTACTTCGGTACCTGCCGAACGGCTGTTTTCAGCGGCGGGACTGACCGTAACTAGGCTGTGTTCACGTCTCCCTCCCGAGCATGCTAACATGCTCATAATTTTTTAGAATAAAAATCAGTAGGCTGGTGTGATTTAATTTTATTAATAAGTCTATTTGAATGTGGAGAGTTTTAGCTTAGAGCCTCCGGCACCGCTGCCTATATGAGTGCTGTTTAAACAAGGCAGTTAAGATTTCTGGAATATTTTTTTGTTGATTATTAAAGATTTCCTAATGGAAAAACACATTCTTGTATGTTCTGTATTTTCCATCAAATGATTGTTGTAACGCTGCTCAGTCGCGCAGAAGTTCCGAGGGAGGACGAGCCTTTCGCTGCTATTATTTTGTATTATTTAAAAAGCACGACAGCAATTTAACACGCACTCGTCAGTTCTTTGTTACTACTGAAGATATTTCATCTTTAGAAAACCTGACTTCCATGCTCACTCGCTACTCTCGTTTCTTTTTACGATATAATATCAAAGTTTTCTGTTCCGGAAAGTGCAAATGAGTGCAAAGATAAAACTCCAGCTTAGCACCAGATATCCCACACATTGCAATATTAAAAAAATATGGTTGATCGGTAATTAATTGTTAATTTTCCCGATTTATCGATTAAGAAAATGTATTCGAATGCCCATCCCTAATTTTCATGATTATTCCTTGTATAGATACGTGTGTTTTAAATCAGTTTAAAGTTTACCTACATTTCTTTGCGTTTGTTTTGTTTGTCATTGGTTTCTGAGTTTCATTTCTTTAAGACTGTGGTTTTATTGCGTTTAGTGGCAGGCTACTTGCATAACCAATTGACAGAAAGCCCATCAAGTCCAACTCCAAAGTACCTACGTACCAAAAAAGTACCCCAGCTGGTACCAGAAATCAGTAGAAAAGGCGCAGTACCAAAAGTGCAGTGGAAAAGCACCTCCTGTCTTGCCCATTGTTGCTTGTCCTCCCTTGCATTTAGTAACCTGTTTGTACATGCAGGACCGGCCTGCCATTCAGCTGTACCAGCCTGGTGCCCGAAGCCGCCACCGGCCAGGCGGGCTCGACACCCAGGCAGGGGAGAGGAAGGCAGACAGCCAGAGCAGGAGCACCCAAGAGAAAGGAGAGGAGTGATCAAACCACCAAGAGGGCGTACCGAGGAGACAAGCGAGGCCAGCATGGGACGCGGCCTGTGCGGATGCGTGCCGATGCCCAGCCGCCCCTCGCTCCTCGCCACTCCCTCTGCCGGGGAAGCGCCGGCGAGAGCCTGCCGTCTTCCAGTGCCTGAAAAGCTCCCCTGGCTTTTGTCAGTGGCCTCGGGGGAAGCAGATATTAAGGGCTCAGCAACACGGGCACAGTAACGAGATGCCAAACTGCAGGACCAAGCAAACCAAAAGTGACCTTAATTTCCGCATGCAGGCTATGGCTGTACTCTGCACTAGCATAGCTCTGGGCTATACATGCTGCATCCAGGTAGCTTCCATGCTGAGCAGCACACACAACCTTCTGGGGGGTTTGTCTGTGTGGGAATCGAACAGCCTCCCGCAGCAATATTCTTTTCTCGCGTTCACTCCATGACTGCATTCAGTTTGAGTTCTGCAAGACGGGGCCAACCTCAGTTCTTCAAAGCTGCAACCTTTCAGGATTTGGGGAATATTTCCCCCTGAATGGCAGATGAAATGCCGGGTGAGCTGAATTGCTGTCCAAAGAATGATTCGAGTAGAGCAGTGATGCCAGCTGGCTCTCTGGGGGGCGCTGTTGGCGGCTACTGCACTAAGGAATGCTGAAATGCTTTGTGCCATTTTTTCTTAGCTGTTGAGGCTTTTGTGTACGTTTGGTTTGCTCACGCCATGCTCATTTGGAGGGAGGCTGTGGAAACGACTCACTCTGTGCTGCTCTCTGGTTGTTAGTTTGTGACGAGGCTATGAATTGCTGCCGGCCTGCTACAGTGAAGCATCCAGCTGTTTTTGTTTTCAGATGAGATGATGGTACCGGAACTGAAGCTTCTTATGATCTTGTTAATGTTTTAGACCTTTCTGCATGGTCACCTGTGCTTCTGCACTTTGTTGGTGTGCTGCAAAATTCTAGGAGGGATGCAACAAACGAATAAATGCATTTGTTTTACCTGGTGTGTTTACTTGCTTGTTGAACTGATAGTTATATAGTCTACTTCAGGGGTGTCAAACTCCAGTCCTGGAGGGCCGGAGCCCGGCACATTTTTGGGTTTACCCTAGTTTAACACACCTGATTCAACTCCTCACAGCTCCTTCTGCTAGTTACCACACAGCTCTTCAGCTCAATCACTTGTGGTGGAACAGGGAAAGAACTGAACTACAGAGGGCACCGGCCCCCCCAGGACTGGAGTTTGACACCTGTGGTCTATTTCATCAAAATATGAATTTTGAGCTGAGTGAACCTATTGATATACTGTTCTTCCAGCCATGAATATTCTGTTATTCACCCAGCCATTACCACATTTTTACTAGTGACAACTGACGAAAGCAGTTGATGTTAAGGCAATGTTAACCACACAATTAAAAGGAATTAGAATTACTTGATTAATCCCCGTGGTGAAATTCTTTCATTACAAAAACAAACTCCTGATGAAAATAAAAGGTTTAGGAAAGTTATTTCAAATGATTGAATGGATTTAAATAGAAATAGAACACTATAGTAATTAAAATAAAATTGCCAATAAAAATAAAACTATAGGAGCGATTATATTGACATAAAATAAACATCATTTGCCCTGGGTTATCAGCAGCAAACGTATACACAGTTGCACATGGATCTTTATGCAGAAATAAGAAACAAGAACTGAAATGTAAGCAAACTGTACTGGACAGACCCCAGAATCAGGTGAGAAAAGAAGGCGAGGAAAAGACGGGGCCAGCTGCTGCACAGTGTGAATGAAATCTTATGGAGACGAGTAAACGTTTCTTATTCTTATAGCACTGTCGCTTGCCAGGGAAATATTTCCTGCTGTTCCAGCGTCATCGGCAAAACCCAGGAGCTTCCTTACACAGTTTAAGGTCGCTGCCTCGGAGCAGTTGTGTGTGCACCTTTAGTTCGGAAAGCGCATCCAAGCTTTCGCTCAGTTTCTTACAAAAAACGCCAGTACCAAAGCCCCTGTACTGTACGTCTGGGGGTCTCATTCCCCATCGCGATAGTACGTGACAGCTGCGGAAGCGCCGGCAGGGGGCAGCAGCGCGCCCGCCCCGGAAAGGCAGGCCACGCCCCCGAGCGCGGCCGCCACATTCGGCCCGTTACCCAGAATCCTCTCTCTCTCCGGCAGGCGCCATTGTCG
>JAODKM010000002.1:25664928-25681837 GCA_026780845.1 Petrocephalus sullivani | reverse complement strand
CTGGTCACCATGAAGAAGCTGGACAGCAAGGTGGGCTTGGGGTTCTGTAAGGGGGAGGTTAGGCTTGGCGTTGGCAGTGCGTGCAGGTAGGTGGAGTGGTGCTTCAGTGGGTATCACATCTGCAGGCTGAGTGGCTCACATCCCACACCCGATGCTGGCTATGTCCTGTTGTGCTGGTCTGGCTTCCTCCCACAGTCCATAGACATGCACTTTGGTGAGTTGGTGTCACTAAATTGCCCGGAATGTGTGACTGCACCACACTCACACACACTGGATTCTGATGTGACACGTCCGCGACTCAGATAGACCTGTGACACGCAGCCCCTGCCTCCCCCAGGTGAACATTGTCCCTATCATTGCCAAGTCGGACGCCATCACCAAGACTGAACTGGCCAAGTTCAAGATCAAAATCTCCAGCGAGCTGGTCAGCAACGGCGTCCAGATCTATCACTTTCCCACCGACGACGAGACGGTGGCTGAGATCAACTCCGCAATGAACGTGAGTCGCGAACCTGTCTCCTCCCGGCTCGCCAGTCTATACTGCACCCTGTTCACAGCCGTCATGTTAACTGAGGATAACAGCTGAACACTTCACCGAAGTCCTAAAAACAGGTGTTACGTCCCGGGATTTGTGACCACTACAGTGGTACGGGTTTTCAGGGACCTTCCCTGTTAGTTTTTAAAATGGCACAACCAGACGCAGACCCAACAGCGGAAAGCAGGTACAGACACGAGGGTGATTGAAACAAAAGAATTTTATCCAAAAATAACAATAGTAATACACGTCCTCTGACTGCAGGGAGAGAAGGCAGATGAAAAGAGAACGCGCACTGGCACATAACACAGGACGGGGGAGGTACATCTCATCTGTCTCCCAGTGTGTTCTCAGAGAAGGCTGTCCTGTGCATTTAGGCTCACAGCGTGCTGTATAGGATAGAGGCAAAGCTTCTGGCTGTAAAACAGCTGTGTGCCGCATTCCTCTGCCTGCAGACAGGAAGTGGCCTTGGTTCCTTGACCAGAACTTTTGCTACAGGAAGTGTCAGCTGTGGGAAAAGGCCCACATTAGGGCTGGCAGACCAGTCACCATGGGAACACAGACACTGGGGGAAAGGGATGTACAGGAATGCAGAGCCAGGGGCCACTGGGGCACATTGAAATGCAGACAGGGACAATGACAAAAGCTGAGTGGACAGGTATTTGCCTGTGAATAGTGAGAGGACACAGACCATCCACCTGAGAAGGCGTGTAGTGACGCAACAGGCAGTAGGTAGCGCTCTTTGTGTGACAGGAGTGTGTGTCTGTGTGTCATCAGGGTCACCTGCCATTTGCTGTGGTGGGAAGTACAGAGGAGTTGAAGATCGGGAACAAGATGATGAAGGCAAGGCAGTATCCCTGGGGAACGGTGCAGGGTGAGTGGGCGTGGCAGACGGGTGACGCGTGGTGGGGGGGGGGGCAGGTGCTGGCCGCTGATGGTCATCTCGGCTGTCCCGTCCGCAGTGGAGAACGAGAGCCACTGCGACTTCGTCAAGCTGCGGGAGATGCTGATCCGCGTGAACATGGAGGACCTGCGGGAGCAGACCCATGCCCGCCACTACGAGCTGTACCGGCGCTGTAAGCTGGAGGAGATGGGCTTCAAGGACACGGACCCCGACAGCAAGCCCTTCAGGTGGCCGAACCGGAGCAGCGCCCCCTGCTGCCCGTAGAAGGGATTAACGAACGCACATCTGGGAGATGGCATGGGGGGGGGCAGCTGTGGTGCCCCTGCGGGGTTAGCTAATGCCATATGAGGAAGGGAGACCCCGTCTCACAGCCCTTGTGGCTCTGCAGCCTCCAGGAGACCTACGAGGCCAAGAGGAACGAGTTCATGGGCGAGCTTCAGAGGAAGGAGGAGGAGATGAGGCAGATGTTTGTCCTCCGAGTCAAGGAGAAGGAGGCTGAGCTAAAGGAAGCGGAAAAGGAGGTGTGAGAGCGTGCACGTGTCGAAGCAAAGTGTCCAACACGAACTGCTCACACTCTGGAGCTGGGGGCCGTATGCATGGCGTGGCCTTGAAGTTTCTGTTTTTCAATCTCTAACCTTCAGCTGCATGAGAAGTTTGACAAGCTGAAGAAGCTGCATCAGGATGAGAAGAAGAAGCTGGAGGACAGGAAGAAGCAGCTGGATGACGATCTGAATCTCTTCAAGCAGAAGAAGACTGCCCTGGAGCTACTGCAGTCCCAGGGTCAGCAGGCAGGGAGCACCACCACACTGAAGAAGGACAAGGAGAGGAAAAAGTAAGCATCTGCACCCCGACTCTCATAATGATATGCATACACAGGACAAGGGCATTTGGGTATAATGCCAGACAGGAGTTCCTCTGTGGCTTCATGGGTGCTTTGATAACCGTTAGTTATGGTGTGAGCATGTGAGCAAGTCCCTTGGGGGGGGCACGCATAGCCTTGCACTCGCGCATCCTTTCACACCTCTACAGCTGAAGAATGACCCTCGCTTTCATTTGACCATATTCCCATCATATCCCATGCCACTGTGTCTCTCCTGGCCTCCTCTTCCGGAATGGGCTGAAGGCTCTTGGATTCTTTTATCCCCACCTTGTGATTTGGTCCTTCAGTGCCATGCTGATACAATGTAGCTTCTATCCCACACGGAGATGCCCTGAACATTTAAAACATTCACATGGGCTTCAGGTGCATAAATGAGATGTTTACTGTTGCGTCTCTTAGAACCGTATTCTGCGTGTCTCTGGAAAGAAGTGATCTTCCAATAGCGAGCGAGCGAGCTGTGAGACGTGTCGCATGTGCCATGCGTGTTCTGGTGTCTCATGTTTGCTGTGTGCTGTTTTCCAGTTAACCTCTGCTCACTGCATGCTTCATGAGAGACACCGTACTGGTAAGGCCACCCCCTAACCACCCGCCAGTCATGTGACCTTCCAAGGTCCCAAGAACATTCACCCAGTAAGACACCTTTGCAAGTTTGTCTGCCCCTTAGGCTCCTCAGAAGCCCCTTGCTGATGGATCATTCACTAAGTGCCCATCACTAACCACACTGGTACTAACTGCTTGTTCACTAAATGCCCCTGAAGCTGTTCCCAGATGCCCCACACTGGTTCCCATAAAGCTTCATACTGTACAGTCAGATCATTCATTTAAAATTAATACTGAAAGTAAAAGATGATGCTTATTTCTATAGCAGCCACTAACCAAAGCAGCTTACTAGCTGTCAGATGCAGATGAAAAGCACATGTATCAAGAAGCCAACATTGAGAATAATATGTCAAATGATGGGCTTGGTGCTACTATATGCTCAGTTCATCTGCAGACGTGTTGGCATGTTAGTTGGGAGGACCTCTAGTAACATGTGATTAACACAAATACAGACTCTTTTTAATCATTTACACATCACTGTTTTCTCCTACAGTTTGATGAAGCCTAGAATACAACATAACGGTTGCTATCTCTCCTCTCCAGTTCATGTTTCCACTCCCGGTGACTGGGAATGAGCTGTTTCCCTGTCCTGTCTGAGCCTCCCCAACCCCACTGCCCACTCACAGACTAGCTCACGCTGATGGAGGATGCCAGACATAGCTGTAAATGGAATTGTCTACTCTTACTGTTCAGATGCTACTAGATACTGTTCTAAAGACCATTTCATGGCATGTTCCACAATTTGCTTTTTAATAAACCCTTTTGTGTTATATCGTTTGTGCATGTGCTGTCATATTAACATAACCAACGTCTAATTAGCGGGAGGAGTCCTGTGGGGTGCGAGTGTAATCAGGAATGAGAATTATTTTTTAACCAGTTATTGCTTTTTAATACATTCTTAAGCTCTGCTTGTACTGAAGGTGCCAGCTGCTTAAATTAATGGCAGATCGGAGACCTGATTTTTGTTACAGCATGTATTGATATAATTTATCTGGCAATTTGGGAAAGCGAGATGAGATTACTGCACGCCCTCAGGGGACAGACTGAGAGTAGCTTTATTCACGTTTACATGTGTCAAGCCATACCTCGTTTTTCCTTATCGTTTTCAGAGTTTTGGTTTTATTTGTGGATTTTAAGGTAAGACTGAAAAAAACCATAAAAGACCAGCTCAGGTGAAAAAGACACCCAACCTTGCACTCAGAATGAGAGATGTAGACACCAGCCATTCGTGTTGAAGCCCAGCGATGACGGACTCTCCGTCAGTAAAACAAGCATCTGTAAAATCTATTATGTGCAGGCACAGAAGAGGCGTTAACAGCATGGGAGCAATGAGGCAATTAAAGCCAAGGCCTCTGAGTGCCCTGCGACCTGATTGCGTGTTGTTAGTTACTGGTTGGGTTAAAGTTAAATCCTACCTTGATTTCTTCCATAAGTAATGATGTGGTTAATGTGAGACTGAGTAGATAGGGTTGTTTCAGTTATAGTTTGGCCAACTCTTTTCTGCTGGTTGTCTTCTCAGGCCTTCTGGTCATACAGCCCCCTTTCAAAAAAAAAAGTCAGGATGCTGTGCAAAATGTAAATAAAAACAGAATGCATTGATCTGCAAATAATGTAAACCCATATTTATTTAATTGAAAATAGAAAAAAGACAATATATGAAATGTTGAAACTGAAATTTTATTGTTTTATGTCCAATATATGCTCATTTTGATGGGAGCAATCCATTTAAAAAATGTTGGGATGGGCAGCAAAAGACTAGAAAAGTTATGAAATGCTAAAACAAAACACCAGGTTGAATATCTCTAATTAGGTTACTTGGCATCAGGCCAGCAAGATGATTGAGTATAAAAAGATCTTGCCAGAAGATGGGGAGAGGTTCCCCACTCTGTGCAGTGAAGATGGGGAGAGGCTCACCACTCTGTGCAGTGAAGATGGGGAGGGGCTCACCACTCTGTGCAGTGAAGATGGGGAGGGGCTCACCACTCTGTGCAGTGAAGATGGGGAGAGGCTCACCACTCTGCAAAACACTGTGGGTAAATAGTGCAACAATTTAAGAATAATCTTGTAATGAATGTAATGAAAAGATTCAGAGAATCTGGAGAAATCGCTATAATTCCATAGCGGAAATCCCTGTATGGGCTCAGGAACACTTCTGAAAACCACAGTCTGTGAACACAGTTTGTCGCTGCATCCACAAATGCAGGATGAAACTCTACCATGCAAGAAGAAACCGTATCTCAACAAGATCCAGAAATAAAGGGCTGAAGCTCATTTAAGATGACGTGAGGCAAACTGCAAACCTGTCCTGTGGTCTGACAAATGGAGAATTTGTTTTCTCTTTGGAGATCGCGGACACCACGTCCTGGAAGCTAAATAGGAGAGGGACCATCCAGCTTGGTATCAGCGATGCATTAGTGGACATGGCAGCAATGTATGTATCGTTCAGCAGGTTTTGGATGAGCAGATGCTGCCACCCAGATGTCTTTTTCATAGAAGGTCTTGTATAATTCAGCAGGACGATGCCAAAGCGCCTTCTGCATGTATTACAACAGCATGGCTCCACAGTAGAAGAGTCTGGGTGCTAGACTGGCCTGCCTGCAGTCCAGACCTGTCACGCACTGAAAACATTTGGTGCATCATGAAATGATAAATACGACATAGGAGACCCCAAACTGCTGAGCAGGTGAGATCCTACATCAGGCAAGAATGGGGCATTTCACTTTCTAAACTCCAGCAACTGCTCTCAATTCCCAAACGTTCAGTGTTTTAAGAAGAGGTGATGCGACACTATAGTGAACATACCCCTGTCCCAACTTTTTAAAAATGTGTTACTGGCATCAAATTCCAATTGAGCGTACATTTGTCATAAAACATTTTATCTTCTACATTTGATATGTCGTCTTTGATTTGTGCATTCTGTTTTTATTCATGTTTTACACAGCGCCCCACCTGTTTTGAGAAGGGGGTTGTATATAGGCACTCGTGTGTTGCAGCTGTTTTTAGTAGCAACCAATAACAGACCCTGCACAGCTACTGGACTTTGTGTGTATGGCTTTCTGAGCGATTGCCTTCTTTCTTGGAAACACTGCACCCTGCTGGCCTTTCGAGGCCAGCTTTTGGCTTGTGGGCAAGGTGACTGTAGCACACACGAGCTTAAGGAATGGTGCTTCTCACGTCCACTCTGTGTGCCTGCCGTGCTGGCTGCTCCGTTAAAGTCTCCACCATGTTCTCTTTCTTCTTTGTCCCTCCAAGCTCTGATTATTTCCCGCGCTACTTTGATGAATTAACAATAAAGCTTTAACTTTTGGCTGACAGGATTATGGTGTTTACTTGTTGATTGTTGTGTGTTGTTTACTGCCAAAATTAACACCCAATTTTCTTTGGATCTTCGTGTTCCTAGGTGTGATTTTTCTATCTAACCTGCACCCGAGAATGGGATTGAATTGTAACACCTTTAACCTTCTAGGGACGTGTGAGAGTTTTACAGATCAGTTAAGATGGATTTTTACAGATCAGTTAAGATCGATAAGCTTATCTAGCAAGGACACAATATTTTATCTTTTTTATCAGAATGAAAGTTGCTGAATACCATTCTCAGAAACTGCTGGGAATAATCATGTTTGTGAATTTTATAAATAAAGATAAACATGACATAAGGTAATGATTGTTCACTTGGAATTAATATCATAAACTGAAATTGCCTTGGGAATCTCTGACTTCTGACCCCTGCATTAGACTCACCAAGCATGATTGTGCTAACTGGCTTCTCAGTCCTTCCTATTAACCAGCGTTTTGTCTTTTTGTTTCTAGCTTCTTTTAATGCATCCGAATGAGGAGATTGCAGCTTTCCTGACAGCTAGACAGCTCTCCACATTCCTACTCACCTTTTATTTAGCCTAATAAAACAGACTTTTTATTCCATCTGCCCAGCTCAACACAACCACATGTGGGCCATACATGGTCATTTCAACTAGAGAACATTGAAAAAAGTCGGGGTGCTGTCAGATTTCTCAGTAGGCTTCATTACAACTGGAGAGTCTGAAGTTATTTCCCTTAAAGGGGGATTCAGCACGATGTTCCTCTCATGCTCCTGCAATGGCAATGAGGTCCCTTGTTGACTTACATCCCTGTAAGCAGATCTTTTACCCACCCTTTGCGATGTTTCGGATATATTGGGAAATTCTGGTTTGTGCTTTGGGGATGCCCACTTCTGGTGTTACTACAGCAAGCAGACTCACATGGAAACTCTGATTCCTTCATCCATAAAAGTCACGTATTTCTAATGTATTTCCATTCTAGGGCTGCCATTGACAAAACCTGGCCCCATAGGTCTTTCTTAATCTGTTTTCTAATGTCTTCCAAGCATCTGTGTTTCAGTAATCTAATAATTCAGTAGTTCATTAATTGTGGTCACTATAATACGTCAGTCTTAACTCTTAACGCTTAAGTCTTGACTGAATTGCCCTTTTTTCTGTTAAGCTGGACTTCCTAACATTAAATCACTTCCTAACTTTTTTTTAATTTGCCAGTTAGTTATTAACAATTTTCCAATTTTAATAAATTGACAGTCATTTATATTGGTATCATATATGGATCTATTTTGTGTATGAATATGCATTTTGATGTGGAGCCTTCTGTAATGATTCTTGGTATCAGTGACATTGTTTCTGTGGCACTTTGTGGTGATGTTAAATGTTATGGCATGTAAGGAACAGCCTACAGCTGCTAAGCATGTAACATACCACAAAGTGTGAAATACTATGCTTAAGTATGATTCCAGTAGTGTACATTTTCAATAAAACTGTCAAAAATACAACGGTGTAAGCTTCTTTTATCCATATGAAACCTACTGGTTCAAGAAGCTAGCAAAGGAGACGGTACCTCAATTATTGCATTAACCAAACTGCTTTTTTTAAGCACAGAAGACAGGATTTGTGATATTATGGTAATTATGAAACATTACAAAAGCCGTAATGTACAGTGAGTAGCACTGTTACCTTTGGGGTTTGAATCCTGTTTGTGTTTTGGATTTTAATAAGTGAAACTCTTAGTAGCTTTGTTATAATTTGGTGTATGTTCATTGTTGGACTTGCCATATGTGTTTTTTAAATTGAGTTTGTGCGCTGTCCTGTGTGGGCCCCCTTAAGTCACAGTTCAATACCAACATTACATCGCAGCCAAATGGAGATCTTCAGCTCAGCGGCTGTCTGGCAGAGAGCTTGGTGAGTAGATACATCTCTTTATGAGTTAATTTGGTTAAACAAAATGCTGCTACTCTATATGTTAACAATTATTATTATTTTAAAAATAGTACAAAAAAAAAAATCATGAATGAAGGTATTTGTCCACTTTTTCCACACAGCATAATGTACGTATTATTATTATCCAAGGCCTTCAGGTTTCAAAAAAGCATCTTGTGGTTGGTGATTTTTTTCATGATTTGACCAGGATCACTTTAAATTTTCCAAAAAGACTCACGCCATGGGTGTAACAAATACTTTTGTACTTGTATATAAACACGTATGAACTAATCATTGTCCAAATACTTAAAAATAATAATTTGAATACTCTCCAACTACATACTTTTGCAATTTTATCTGTGAGACAGTAATGAATAACAATAAAATACTGGTCAACTATGCGGGTAGCACTAAAAAGTGAGCATGTACCAGGGTACAGTGTTGTGTTATCTATATTTCAGTGCTATTTTCCAGCCAGGGACACGCCATCAGACTTTTGAAGCTGTTCATATATTTCATTGAGCCTGTTAGCATGCCTCCTGTTGTGGTTCTGCTTCATGCCTTCATAGTACGTCGCAAATTGCCCCTCGGGACAAATAAAGTTTTTTTTATTTGATTGATGCCTGCCACCCACCCTGGTCTGATGATAGCCCATCCTTGTTATCATCCCTCATATATCCTTCCTGCAATGCTCGCTATCGGCCCCGTTATGATATCCCTGCTATCCTCACCACCATAAGCTCCCCCATCGCCCCTCTTATCCCCGCTCTCCCGTTATGATATCCCCGCTATCCTCGCCACCATAAGCTCCCCCATCGCCCCTCTTATCCCCGCTCTCCCGTTATGATATCCCTGCTATCCTCAGCTCCCCCATCGCCCCTCTTATCCCCGCTCTCCCCGAAGGGCGCTCGGGAGCCGCGCCGCTCCTGAGGCGCAGACGTGACGGCTGGCCGCGCAGCTCGGGCGCGTCTCACTTCGCCTGCTGGCGCAGCTACCCTGCACACGGCGGCGTGCGCGACGGAGCGCCTGACCCGCTGAACCGCCAGCCCCAGCGGCGGCCGTCCGTCCGTACGGTAAGTCCCGCCGCGGCCACGCAGCCGGAGCCCGGCGACTGGGGAGCGGCGGTCAGGCAGCGAGGGTCGCGCCGTGGACCAGCTGCGGTCCTGCCGCGTTAAACATGGCGCGGCTCCGGCGCCGCTGGCCTGTTAGCTGCCTAGCCTGGTAGCCGGCGAGCCGGGGCTGCGTCACTCGGCCGGGGCGAGCGGCCGGCGCGCTCGCATGCAGAGGGCCGCGGAGGACCGGCGAGTTCGCGGGACGCCTGCGCCGATTTGCGGGAAACGTGCGGCGTCGGGGCCCCGGGACGGAGCGGGACACAAAGCCGTAGCGTGCGCCCGTGATGGCGGCCGGCCGACGGCTCGCCGAGGCAGCGACCTGCGCTGAAGGCGGCCCGCGATTCCGCACACGCACCCGAAAGCGGGGCTTCGGCGGGACCCCAGCGCCGAGGGCATCAGCGGGACGCGTTTTAATGGTAAATGATGCGCGTTTTGTCGCATTTGCCGCCGATACCCACAATGCTCCGCGCGCGCAGCATTCGGGGCCGCGCTTAGGGTCGCAGTCTGTTTGCTGCCGGTCGTTATTCGGCGTGTTTATTAAAAATATTACAATAAACGCAGATGCGCCGCTTTCGGTGACGGAAACGCGCCTGGCCGCAGGTGAGAACTCCGCTAGAGGCCTCCGGGGACATTTATTGGGCCGACTTTAATGCCTTAATGAAGCGCGTTATCGATTGTTAAATAACTAGGTAGTTATACGTGAGAGTCTCCGGGCGAAGCGTCTCCGTTCCAGGAGCCGCTGTCTAGCCGGCGAGCGTGTGAGCGCAGCGGGCCATGAACACACACGGGCCCGAAAGCAGGACGGGGTGCTCGGGGAATGTGTGCGGCGTATTGTGCGCGGAAAGCCCGCTGGTTACGCCGGGGCTCCCTCCCTGCTGCGTGCCGGCGGTGGCGGTCTGAAGCGGGGGCTTCGCTTCGCCTGTTACGGCGCTGCCCCGCTCGGTGTGCGGGGGACGGGCTGCCCCGGGGAAGGGTGCCGTTTGCCCTTCTCCGGGGCGGCGAGCGCCACGGCGGCGCGGGTCACTGCTCATGCAGTCACGGGTACTGGGATGCCAGAGCGGTCCCATCCACAGCACACCTCAAAGATACTATTTTAGCTTTCTTTTGGCGGCATTGATCAGAAAACTACATGGAAAGTGTCCTGGGGGCGGCTTTGAATGGCCGAGTTTGATCTCTGGCGCCTTATTTTCATAGCTCACATCTTACATTGTAGCTGTCATCAGTTTAGCGAATGGAGATGTGGCATAGATATTAGCGTGACACTGATGGAGATATGAAACGTATTTTCTAAGATTTAAAAGGCCTGCATTGTTTCAGCCCCTCAGCTGAGACATTGTACCCAGCAGTGTCATTTTAATGTGATGATCAGGCAAACTATTAGAAGTGTCTCTGCCAAGTCTAGACTTAATTCTCCTGGAATGTGCGGTCACTAGGACCCAGGGTAGTCGGCTGCGGTTGAAAAACATTTGTAATGCTCACAGCCTGCCACCTTTAACATCTCAATGTATTTTAAGTATATTTATATTATAAGTATGGAACAATCTTTTTTATATTGATATTTTATTGTCTAAGAACTGAGGGTTTATGTCTGTTGTGAGGCATGGTGATGGTTGCATTAAGTGACAGGCATAGAGATGCATTGTTGGTAATTGTAGCTGCACATCTCAAGCTCGGAGCACTGACCGGCAGATGCTGGTCATCAGAATTCTATAGCTTCCCAGTGGAGAGTAAGGGTTCTCTGAGCTGCTCTAAGGTTTTATGTTGCTTTGTGGAAGGATCTAAATTGAGGAGCCATTTTTGTTTTACGAATTACACAGTCATAGATTACTGACCATTGTAGTTTAATAACGGCTAGCTGTTTAGCCCAGTGTAGAAAATTAAAAAAATATTTGGGAGGGCAACTTTCTCCACCGCTGTCAAAAAATAGGGGCAAAACAGTAAATAATGCATAAAGATTCTGTTTTTAATGTGAAATGAGCCCAGATTAAATTGCATGCAGTAATCGCCACCGTGTTCCAACACTAGAAAATAAAAATATATTATTGCTGTTCCAAAGAGAAGTGTGCAGTTATCTGTGTGTGTATAGAATACCATGTATGTGAGCCGAAACGGGAGAACGTTCTAAATATGTAGGCTTTTATTTAGCTCTTAAGTCTTTGTATTTATGTATAATGCATTTTAGTTTATAGATGAAGTGAAAACTTCATTACAGTCTTTTAAATGAACTAGTTTACGGTCTTTTTTTAAACATTCTCATTAGAAACTGTCGAAGGTCTATTAAAAACATATGAGAAGGTGGGCAGTGTTTTACAACTGTAAATGCAAACCACCCCCTTCAACAAAATAAATATAGCAAATTATGACGTTTTTAATCTGTGAGCCGGTCTGCAATATTTTAAAATAAAATTAAACTACCAATTTTTCTTTGCCTCCATCAACTAGCCCTTGAGGTGCTTACTAAACGGTTTGATTTTAGCTGTGAAGTCAGTGAGTCTGCAACATCGAGACCGAATCTCCGACTTTGTTTACAACCCGGAAGGATTACTATTGGATTCTATAAAATCTTTCATTCCTAATTTTAGTGCTTATTCTTAAATTGACATAAAGAATAGCTTCGGGAAAAAAATGTAATGACACAAAACAACCCATTTCTGTTAAGTTAACCACTGTGATCTGTGAGTTTGCTGGTCTTTGTTTCCTTCACCTGTTCCTGTAATGTAAATTCTTTTATCTCTGTTCCAAATGTAGTGATGGAAGCTCCTGTAATAATGAATAATACTGGTTGAGCTGCAGAGGCAGCAAAGACATTTAGGTTTGTGTCAGTATAATCTAATGCCTGCTGGTCAGAACCGTGAACACAGCTTTTTATATGACCAGATTACATTTGTGCAGATATTGGGTGGGGATGTCTGTGCTGAGAAACAGTCCTTTCTCTAAAGGTATGGCCCACAACTGATGCAGAAGGTGCTGGCAATGGCAGAAGGGCTTCATGTTGGCGCGATGCCCTCTACTCAGCTGGTTGCAGGTGCTGAAGCAAAAAAAAGGCCGGGTACATCAGATGGCAGTGAGTCCCACCTCCTCCTACGTCTGCTTTTAACCGGTCTGGCTGTGGTCACGATCCCAGGGTGACGTCACTCTTAATCATGACATCTCGCTTTCAGGGGAAGAGCCAGTGAGGAAGATGCCTGTGTCCAAGTTTGGTCCCAGACCGCGATTTGAGCCCGTGCACTTCGTGAGTGGTGGCGTGGGCGGAGGGACTCTTGGCAGCACCGATGAAAAGGAGAACGAGAAGGACCGCAGGAGAGGGGAGGTTTATGGCACTAGGCAGAGGGATGCCAACAACCCCAGCTTCCATGGAGGCAGGCCCTATGGGGTGCCCGCTGCGTACCCTGCCTTCCGTAGAGCTGTGTCCTACACGCCTGACTCCTGGCTGGAGCAGGGGGACAGGGCCTTGGCTGCTAGCGGCAGTGCCGGCCTGGGCTTTGGGGGCAGGGGGCCTGCCTCAAACTTCATGAGCCGTACCCAGCAGGACTTCATGGGGAGGCCTGAGATGCCCGGTGCCAGGCATCCCGGGTACCCCTCCCAGGCACCCAGATTTGATGAGTACACGGGGTCTCGTTCCGGAGCCTGGGATTCTGCACGGCAGGGTTTTGGGTACCAGGACAGGCCCTCGTCTAGCCGGGCTTTTAGCAGAGTGTATGGAAGTCCATCTTCCCAGCCTGCTTCTGGTTGTCCTGCCCCCATTACCCAGGCCATGCTGGATGAGAAGCAGAGGCTCATTGCCAGGGTGACATCTGCCTTACTGGCCACTTTTAAAGACCCCTCGTCCATGAATGGCCCAGACACGACCAACTACAACTTCATTCTCAGCCGCAGCATCCAGGCCTGTAAGACAAACCCAGAGTACATCTACGTTAACCTGAAGGACATCCCACCCGCGGACCTGCCCAGGAACCGCAAGGTGCCCTCGGACGGCTATGCCTGCGAATTGCGCTGTCAGTGTGTGTATCTTGCCACCGGCTACTCGGGCAGCAAGAACGGAGCTCGGGACCGGGCATCTGAGCAGGCGGTCAAGCTCTTCATGAAGCCCGTGGAGGTGCGGGTGGTCCAGCGCCGGTATAGGCACACGTACGTTAACGACATGGTGGTATGCCAGGTACATTCCCCGATGCCCTCCTTCCTGCCTGCCCTGCGCAATCCTGAGGAAAAGCCGTCCCCAAGCTCTAGGGGCCAGTATGAGCACGACAAGCGCAAACACTGGACTGAATTCGTCATCGTGGACAACGCCCACGACGCCATCTGCATACTCAACAACTCCGCCGCCTTCAACCGAATGAAGATAGATTACAGGTTCGATCTCCTGCCCAACAGCAGCACGTGGAGGTGCAGCGTCTACCTGCAGGATGAGCTGGTGGCCCAGGCCAACGGGAACAAGAAAACCTCCAAGCATGCGGCAGCTGAGGAAGCCCTCCGGAAGCTGCGTATGAATCAGGCGGCCAAGCAGCAGCAGCAGTTCTCCAGAGGAAACCACTACGAAGCGTCGGGGGGGCGCTACAGCATACGCAAGAAGCACTTAAGTGAGCTTGTCATCCTTGAAAACTCAGACAACGCCATCTGCATCATCAACGACACGGCCCAATTCAACAAAGTCGCCGCTGACTACAAGTTTGCAGTTTTGCCGGATCACCGCTGGAAGTGTGACGTGTATCTGGAGGGCCAGTACGTAGCCTCTGGGATAGGGCCAAAGAAGACAGTGAAGCATATAGCTGCCGAGGAGGCCTTGGCCACCCTACGGCAGACGCAGGCCGTGGTCAAGTCCAACCTGAGAAAGGAGGGCAATGTTGATGTCATTTCCCGCAACCAGATCCTTGCCCGTGTTGGGGAAGACATGTCACGGCAAGAGATCAAGGAGGATAACATTGGGAACCAAATGTTACGCAAAATGGGCTGGAAGGGCGGCGGGCTCGGCCGGGACGGGGAGGGCATCGCAGAGCCGATCCGAGTGAAAGAGCAGTTCTCCAGGGAAGGCCTGGGCCTGGAAGCGGACAAGCCGGGCAATCAGCTCAGCAAGAAGGACATTGAGGACATCATCCGCGATTATGCCAGCTCGGACCGGCAGGACGACCTGCGGTTCTCCACGGAGCTCAACAATGATGAGCGCAAGCAGATCCATCAGGTGTCGCAGAAGTACGGCCTGCGCAGCAAATCCTACGGTCAGGGCCGCCAGCGTTTCCTCATCGTTAGCCGTAAGGTGCACAAGGACCAGCTGATCGACCAGCTCCTACAGGAGGGCCAGGTTGGCCGCTACGAGCTTGTGAAACCTCAGGCCTCGCATTGACTTAGCAAAATGTTCTTGGATGGCACAAGGCTGCTACAGGGAACATCTGCTTTACAGAAATGTCGGCATATTCCGAAGGTGCGTGTCTTTCGGAAAGCCCTCCGTTCGGTATTCCTCATCCTATGGAAGGGAAGAATGAGTGATGCGCTTACCAGAGGCAAATTTGTATTTATTTTTGTATGGGTCTGCTCTCCTTCTGTCCATCTCCAAAACTCATTCCACTAGACAAAGATCAACCTGCTGTAGCTTTTGCCCTTTTGTTCCCATATGAAGATGAAGTGGAAATGTTCTGATTAGTCTTCTCACACGAGCCACCTTTTACAAGACCAGCTTCCCTGTGAATTGCATTTGAAGTCATTGACCTTTCACCTCGTATTAAAGTGACTGATAGCTTTGATGATCAGCTCTTTAACAGTGGGTTGCCTGGGATTTTAACCCAGTTCCTTAGGTAGGTATTCCCTGTAGGGGGAACTCACATTGGTTACTGGCATGTTAATGACAGGACTTGGACCTTGATGTTGGAGATGGGAAAGAGAATAACCAGACATGTGAGATGGCACCGTCATTCTCTGCTGTTTTTACGTTCTCTGTACAAGTGGAAGGTAATGGTTGTGTCAAGGCCGCCTGTGAGTGGGCCACTTTGATTCCGGTCTGCTGTACTGTCCGTTTGTTTAGTTTCTGTGAATACAGATGACACTTATCTGTTTCTACAGCTGTATTAACTATTAATAACAAATAAATATATCCCTGAAGCGATTAAGCAGAATGGCTCTGCTATGTTGCACATCTGAACCCCGGATGGCAGCATGTGGGTTTGCTGTGGAGTGAAGCTGGTAGCTTAACACATTCAGAGCATTTCAGTGCCTGTGTGGGACACGGTCTGCTTTAAACAAGAATTGCATGAAGACCTCTGATGTTTGCAATGTAGCTTCCTGCTGCCATGGCTGCAACCACCCAAGCCCCATATCATAATGTTGTGTGTGTGTGTGTGTGTATATATATATATAAGAAGAAAAGAATGTAAAGTTTGTTAGATGTTTAACAGAGAAATTTCAGTATCCTATGGAGTTAACGTGCAGAGGACGCACAGGAGGTTACATGAGGCTGTCGTCCAGTCATGTAACAGAACAGCTGAAGAAAACGACTGCTGGAGAAACTCACTGACCCTCAGCAGTGCATGAAATGGATTCTCTGTGCAGCTGAGCATGTCAATGCTAACCTTGGGCAAGACCCTCGTTTCTTACATGTATCCATAACGGTACATGTTGAGACTTCACTAACTCAGACTGACTCATTTCCACTGCAGATGGAATGAGAGATGTCACTCTTCAGTTAAACAGAGTATTTAATCTGTGAATGAGCATGGACTTAAGGCAGTTCTGACCTCTGTCTCATCCTTGAAGTAAGCTCAAAATAAATTTCTTAGGCCAACAGGTCCAACAGTCCCTGGAGTTCAAGTGACAGAGACACCATGGTATTTTTACCGTCAATTTCTAGGGCGAATTCAGACAATGAGAGGTCAGTCCAGGGCCAGGAGCTTGGTGTTGGCCAGGCAGTTGGGGTGGATGTGTAGACTACAATGTGCTTTTTTTCCCAGGATGGTCATGCTATGTTTCCTGTAGTCTGGCTGCTAGCAGTCACACCAGCTCTGCTCCAAGACGGCAGAAACATACTTCCAAACTTGTGCTTGTTCTCCTGGGGAGCTGCGTGGCCTGGACGTTGGCTGGGCTGTTGAGATTCGGCTCGTCCACCAGGGACTATGGAGCGGGGAGCGTGATATCCCTTAAAGGCAGTGTTTCTCTGACCAGTCCTCAGGGACTTCCAGACTGGCCATATTTTTGCTCCTGCCCAGCACCCAGCACACCTGAACCAAACAAACAATCAAGAAAACCAAATACCTGGTACGGGTGTGTTGGGAGGGAACAATAATGTGGACTGTCTGTGGGTCTCTGAAGCCTGGGTTTAGAAATACTGCCTAAAGCAGGGATCCCCAATTTCGGTCCCGGAGGGCCAGTCTGCAAAGTAGTTTGCTGATTTCCTGGCTCAAAACACATTAATCAGCTCACCAGCTTACTGCCAGGTTCAGTAAAAAAAAATTAAAAATGGATGTGGTAGTTATGGGTGATTTTAATCTACCGGGGATGCAGTGGGACATTGTCGCTGGCTCTTCTGATGATGAACTGGAGATGGTGGAATTAGTACAGGATTGTTTTTTAACACCTCTACCAGGGGAGATGCCATTCTCGATCTTGTTTTCTCTAATAACCAGGACAGGATTGGTAAATTAGACGTTTTAGAAC
>JAODKM010000002.1:25635004-25657150 GCA_026780845.1 Petrocephalus sullivani | reverse complement strand
ACATCTCTAGGTGTGTTGAGTTTAAGTCAAGGGAGGTAATGCTGAGATTATACAATTCCTTGGTAAGACCACACCTACAATATTGTGTGCAGGTTTGGTCACCATATCTTAAAAAGGACATTGTAGCCTTAGAAAAGGTACAATGTAGGGCTACAAGAATGATTCCTGGTCTTAGAGGAATGTCATACGAGGAAAGGTTAGCGGAGTTAAATCTGTTCAGCCTCAAGCAAAGGAGGCTGAGGGGGGACATGATTCAGGTCTATAAGATTCTAACAGGACTGGATGCTGTTCAACCAAATAGTTACTTCAGCATTAGTTCATATATAAGAACTCGTGGCCATCGGTGGAAATTAGTGGAAAAACATTTTAAGCTGGATTTGAGGAAGCATTTCTTTACACAGTGAGTTGTTAAAGTATGGAATAGTCTTCCTGTTAGTGTAGTGCAAGCTAAAACCATGGGTTCCTTTAAATCAGAACTAGATACGATTTTAACAACTTTGAGCTATTAGTTAAGTTCTCCCCAAACGAGCTCGATGGGCCGAATGGCCTCCTCTCGTTTGTATATTTCTTATTTTCTTATGTTCTAAGCAAGAAATCCCGCTGTTTGAAACAGGTCCCAGGTATTTGCTAAATGACGATTAAGTGGAGTGTGACGTCATTGCCAGCTCCAGCTTTCCACCCCGAGGTAAATGGAAGGCAGCACTAGCCCTGCTTGGCTCCTAATGGCCCCTTGCGTACTTGTAGGAAATGCTCCACTTTGCCTCTGGCCTCCTCTTTGAACTTGTCGTCCAAGATTCTATCTGTGCTTCCCAGCAGGTCAGGTAGGGAGAGCAGCTGAGAGGAGTCCTGGGAAAACAGCGACCAGGCCATAGCCAGAAGAACAAAGCATGGTAGCCAAAGTGGGGAAGGAGCAAACAGACACACATGCAAGCCAGATGTAAACATGCATCAAAAACCTCGCGGACTAGTACTTATGGGGGGATTATTAGACATTATTAAATAAGTAAATGTGTGCAACAATAAATATATTGTGAAATGTGGCAATAAATAAATGATGATATGAACTGTGAGCATAAATCTGTTAAGCAAATGGGTGCTGCTAGCTTTGAATAATGATCAAGTTTCAATAGCAGCAATATCAACCCAGAGTGACACTGCACAGAGTGACACACTGCACAGAGTGACTACATCATGAACACACGCTCTCGTTCCCACAGTTCTGTTACCTGCAGGTGGCTCTTAAAGGCCTGGATTTGCTTCGCTGACATTCTGATATCATTCTGAAGGCCCTCTGGACTGTTTTTCTCCTGCAGGTGTATGGTGAACTCCATCTCCTTGTTGTGCTCCTCCACCTGAGTAGACAGGCCACTTTGTTCTAACCACCGACGCTGATCGCTCCCTAAAACACCACTAACACAGCAAAAGCACTACGTCCGACTCACGCATTCTGTATTCAATTCACTCTAATTCATACCAATGTCTGCATTTTAGGGGTGTGTATTTCTCCTGCTCCCAGATAATAAATGCATCTAAATACATGGTCTACGGTTCAATACAAAATTTTCTTTGTGATATTATTTAAACATGATAATTTGATACACTTTGATTCAGCAACAACTCAGTACAATTCAATTTAAATATGACTGACTGTGATTTCAGATGGCATCGCCCTGTGTTGGTCATGGCAATCAGAAATGCCCATGTCAGATGGACATGACCCCATGTGTTGCAAGTGCCTGTGTTGGATGTGTCTTCATGTGTTGGAGGTACCCATGTTGGACATGTCCTTGTGTGTTGGAGGTGACTGTGTTGGACGTGTCTCTGTACTGAAGGTACAGGTTATGTTCATTAATGTCCTTCCAGACTCACTTGGGGGACGGTGACCGTCCATTGACCATCTCGCCACATCTCTTTCAGCAGGTTGACCATCATTGTGTCCTGGTCATTAGAGTCCTCCTGCAAGACCCAGAGGACAAAAGCCAGATGATGACCATAGACTTGAGACTACAGATTATGGAGAGCATTTTTCCTCTCTTGAGAAAGACAGGATGGAGGTCGACTTACACTGCTAGAGCTGGACAAGCTGTCGTCGTCCTCTTCGTCCGACAGCTGAATCGCTAGGGTCCGGAATATTGGCCTAATCTCTGCATCCTTGTTTTTTCCTTTGTATTTTTTGGTTTGCTTCAATATCTTCCCAAAGGCCGTCTTAAGTATCTTCCCAATAGACCGCTTGCTCCTTTTTCCTGGTCAATGAGACAATATCCATGCACCCGTTTGAACCCAATACACAGTTTTATGCATGACCCAAAGAGAGCAGGCTATGGGGTTAGGGTTAGGACTTAGGGAAGAGAAGAGAGGTCGGTACCTTCTCCTCTAGCTTTGTTGTCCCTCTTCCCTGTGGCTTCAGTGGAATCTTTCATTCTGCAAACGAGAGATATATGCTCAGCAATAACGCCGTATGAGCAGGCCACATTGCTACCTCTCGCTCCATCTCCTTCTTTCTCGTGTGTGCAGTGCCAAGATGAATGGGCTCTCATCCCTCACCCTCCATCATCTTCTGGCTGCCCCGTGGGTGCCTTCTCCTCCTCAGGCTGACACAGCTCCACCATGGGGCTACAGGGAGACGCAACACCCAGGTAACGCTCCACAATTTGGTTTAGTGTGTCTGGGTCTGAGAGCCATGTCACCAGCTGCAGCAGCACTGTGGGAGGGCCAACAGCACAGAGCTTTTAATCCCAGCATACTCTAACACAACAGTCCTTTAAACACAATAACCCTTTAAACAAATGTGGAGAACTAGCCATCAGTCTAAGGTCCAGGCCTAGTCCAAGGCTGTCAGGGTTCAGGAATAACCATCAGTTCAGGAAACAAGTAAAAAATCCCCATGGCTGACCTTTGAAGGCCACGATCTCCTTCAAGACACAGCTATTGAGCTCCGGCTTCCATGTGGATTCAGGAAGGAAGTTCTGCACCAGAGCTTTTGAACAAACCCTGAGAAAAGCCACCTCATTCTCCCGAGAGCTGAACAGGTCCCTGAAACACACATATTCAGAAAGGGAAGGAGGTCTTTTATATGACAAAACTGTCTTTTCTGTGATTCAACATGCTTTCTGAGTGTAACCCAGATCAAACCTAAAGAACAGAACATCTGTTCTTTTACAGAAATCTGGGGAAAAGGCATGTCTTTTCAAACAGGTCTGACTCCGTCTTCTGAGTACATGTAAGCCAGTACTCGAAGTCATTCTCATTTACTCATGTTCACTCGTACTTATACACAATCGGTTACAGGAACATGTTTAACTTTGGTGACTTAAGACTATTTCATACATTGTCCATTTTCCTTTCGCTAAAGCGGGTCACTGGTCACTGCTTGCTAACTCCATCCAGAGAACCTTTCAGCACAACATGCTGAAAAATTCCATTCCAATGAGACAAACAGCAGCTTCTGATGGACAGAAATGAAGATCGTGAAATTCCCAGCTATTCATTAACTCAAAACAGGAGCACACAACCCTCCATGCACACAGGACAAGTGAAAGCCCTGTTGCCTAGGAAACAGTCCCACCTCCTTGCTTCCTTCATGTGGTGAAAATGCTGGGTGAGGATGTGAATGCAGCCAGTGCCGATGGCAGTGATGTCCAGGTCAGAGGCAGTCCCAATGATGCGGTCAGTGGCCAGATCAAGCTCCCGCCACAAGGCTTTATAAAGGGGCTGCTCGTCCATGGGGCCCGGGACCTCTGGACTGGACAGGAACTGGGAGTATGCGCAGGCAAACACTGCAAAAGCACAGACACTCCTCATTTAGGACAGAATGCTGAGACACACAGAGATGCTAAAATTACTGTCATCTTGCAAACACAAAAATAACAGACTGACCACAAGTGAGAGGAACTTATATATATCTTACAAAAATCCAGGAGCCATCTGCTGAAACAGCACAGACACCTACCAAACTGACGCAGACTCTACACATCCCACATGCAGCAGAGATACCTATTAAACAGACCCTACTCAACCTGTAACATGAGCCATGCATGACCTGTACCAAGCTCTTGCCTGTGAACTTTTGCACACAACTATATACACAGATGCTTGTGCCCAGCCCCGCGTTTGGTTGTTCTGTGTGAGGTTTTGCACATTAGGTATTGTGAAACCCTCCCTCTTTCTGGTTGCATGTTGTACTGGGGACCTGCAAAAATGTTATTTTGCATCACTCTAAAATTGCTCTAAGGACCATCTGACGCTTCTTTCTCAAAAAAAATTAAAATAAAAAAAATTGTGCATAGCTTTGTGTCTCGACAGGAGGGAGAAGCACGACCCAGAATGCAGCTTTTGAAATGAAACCCCTAGGTGGGGCGTTTATTCGGCTGGTTGGGAGACTTACAGGAGCAATGACTGACCTGAGGAGACATGATTATGAGGCACTTAAGTACAATGACCGATTAGGGCTAACCAGGAATGAGAGGTAAGGCTGACCAGCATCAGCGGGGCTTGTGTGAGGCCACGCCCATGGCGAACCAAGAGGGTCAAACTGATGAAGCGCGTAGGAACGTGACACTTTGGATAAAAGCGTCTGCGAAAAACAAGAATAACACCCTCGGGACTCAGTTTGGCTCCTCAGTGCTCACACCAACTACACCCTTGTCACCAAACTACAAATAGCAGGAAGGCTCCCAGGATTAGAACCTGCAAGTTTTCCATCGCTAAGCCACTGAACCAGCAGACCCTCAGCCGCCCTTATATCAACAAAGAGTGTGAAGTTTGCGGGATATATGTGCCAAGAAGAAGGGGCCAGACTTACTGTGCTCGAGGGACGTCTTGACACCCGGGTACTGTATGTCCTGCACGGGAGCCTCAGGAGACTCGCCACTGTCGAAATCATCTCCAGCCGGGATGCTTGGCGCAGAGTCACTGGGCTCCTGTGTAGCAGCAAGTGGAGAGCAACTTACTGGGGAATTTCAACATGCCAGCACTTCATCTTGAAGGGACTGACTTCCTGATTTTTAATATAACATATTGCATCGGCGATGCACTTTTTTTTACACTTTATTCCAGAAGAAACACTGTGTATCCCTATCAGATTATCCTACGGATGACACAAATCAAGATCTACATTTCCTAATGCACTTAGTGCCCAAGCTTTGAAATAAAAGTAAAAGTTCTGTGCGCAGCGCAGATAAAGCAGTAGCCTGGCAGACCGGCGGGGCTCCATTCCTCTCCTACCTGCAGCGTCTCCTCCGTCTGCCCGTTGCTGTTCCAAACCGTGCTCCTGATAGGGCTCCTGTGCGGGCCAAATGATCGCCACAGAAACCATAAGCACACAAATACAGCTGGCAAAACGAAAAGATACATCTTGCGGCAGAGTGACTTCTGCTCCGTCCTACGTCAAAGGCTCGGCGTTACAGAGTGACTTATAACCCGCCCCCAGCCGCGCAAGGTGCGGGGAGCCGGGGCACCGGCCGGAGGCGCTCCCAGGTCCTCTTTGTTATGCAATAAACACGCTCTGAACAGGGAAACCAAAAGGGGCTGGTACTGTGTGCCGGTGAGTATCATGGCATTAACATAACAAAATAATAGTAATGCAAGTGGACTGGCCATCTGACATAGCGGGCAAAATACCTATACATATGCTGCTGTAACCGGTGTGCATTATGCTGGGGCTTTCAGTGGGGTACATCATGGGACCCCCCCCCCCAGCAGGCACGCAGTAAGGATCGCGTCAAACTGGCCCGAGCCGGTGATAAACTCGCTGCAATCGCGTCTCGTTACTGAGTTTCGTTTTGAGCGCATGACGGCGCGCGCTCGTGGCACAAGCTTTATTTCCAGGAAGGGGGGCGCGCTCGCTGCGGTCTTTAACGCACTGTGCCAGCCAGATATATAGGGCTAAAGAAAAAGAACTTTTTACTAACATTTATCAGCAATATACGGATATTCACGCGTTTTCCCTGCACTCCTTTCTGGGTTAGTTTCACCCATCTTTTACATGCAAATCAGTGTTCGCGTCGCGGGGCGGGGGGGTCTTATTGCATATTATAATGTTCGGTATTACGAAACAAACGACCATACCTTTGACGATTTTGCGAGGTTTACTGTAGCCTGGGGGGCGTTTCCTGCCTGGGACACGCCGCCCTCCCCGGGCCTGACATACTTGTCTCCCCGGCGCTAAACATCGCTTTCATAACCACGGCACGCGATCCATGTGCCGCGTCTCGGCCGCCAGGTGGCGCACAAGTGTCGCCGGCACCTTCTAATTCCAATGTCCGCAACTGCGCGGTGTGCGAAAGGGGAAATCATACTAAATATGACATCTATCCGGGTTGCAAGGGGCTGAAAAATTTCCGTTGAATTTCCGTGAAAAATTTAATGTGGGATTTGTATTGCACAGCCGATGCCTCCTGCGGTTAAGGAAAAGTTTTCAGCCAAGCGGTCTCTGGAATGGAGAATTGACAAGGCCGCCATCAAGGCACGTCTTAGTATGAAGCTGGTGTTTGCAAGGCTCTTATCTGAGGCCTGGTCACCGGCTGCAGCAATGATGTTACACATCCCACCAACATCAGCTGCCTCTGAGCACAACTGGTCTCTTTGGTGATATGCACACGTGCTCAGAAACGTACAGCTGGAGCTGGTGGCAATTCAACCAGACCTGAGGCTCTTTGAACTGGACCCTCAAGGATCCTACACCTCAGCTGAAGTGGACAGCGATTCTGAGGGTGTGGAGTCTGACTGTTTGAGGTGTTTTGAGCAGATTCTCCAGATAGTCTGTGTTTGACAACTGCACATACACAGGGGAATATAAATTCCCCAATAATCCCAAAAGATTGCCCTGGAATGTGTCTTCCACTGAAAATGCCTGGAGATTGCATCCCTATTCATTCCATGTCAAACATCCCAGCAGGCCTGGGATGCTGCCTGACGTCAGGATCGGCATGTAAGGAGCAGACCAGGCGTACGTCTCCTAAAAGCTCCTGTTATTAGCTCACATAGCTGGAACCATTCAGTTGTATTGTTCCAGCTATGGAAACTGCCAATGTTGTTAGCAACTATGCCTTTGGGAGATGTACCCCTGACCAGCTGTAAGGGGTAGAAATTTAGAAGCAGAACTTATGAATCACCCATGTGATGCTGCTAATCAAAAACATGTCACTGAAAAGACCACAGCAACCCCCCCCCCCAATAGCCCAATAGTTAGAAATATCACTTGTGAACAAAGCATCAAATGGTCTCGGGGCCTAAATACATTTCCGATCTACTACAACAGTATGAAGCATCCAGACCTCTAAGGTCTTCTGGGAAAGGCCTACTCAGTGTTCCCAGAATCAAGACCAAGCAGGGAGAAGCAGTGTTCAGTGTCTATGATCCCAGTCTGTGGGAGCAGCTTCCCAGAAGTGTGCCATAACCGCCAACTCACTTAAATGAGGGCTACAAACATTACCCTTCGTGGCAGCTTCTGTTCAGTCATACAATCAGTACATTATGTCTTTTCAGTCAACCATTTGCTTTGGGTCTTTAGCTTTTATTTATTCTTAATCTGAACGCACTTGTGTCTTTGTAAAGCACTTAGTCGCCTTAAGCTAAGGCATGCCCCTCCCCTTACCTCATTGGCCCAGTCACACAGGAAGTTACATGTGATTATGTAATTAAGACTGCTACCTCTTAACTAGTCAGTCTGGTCTGTAAATCACCTGTAAAACCAGCTGCCCCAGAGCTCTAACACTTTACTTTGGCTGAAGCCCGACACATAGTGACACCATCTCAGTTTACCCGCTCAGCACTGCTGGGAGGCACTCGGAGCCAAGTGAGTGTTAGCGAAGCCGGGCAGGCATTACCTCAGCTTACCAACATCCTGCCGGCCTGTACGGGAGCACTGCTATCTACAGTAAGACCAACAGGCACTCACCACACCTGCAGATCATCAAAAAAACAACAGAAGCAGAGCGAGATCATTTGGTTCATCCAGCAGGTATTTATTTAAGTGAAGGTTAAAAACAAGCTGGCTGTATGACAGGTAACGCTTCAGGACCTGACTGGCTGGGGGAATGACAGTGACACCGGGAAGAGGGACGAGGCGCTCCCCCCGTACAGGAATACTAGGTGGTCCCTATAAATAAGGTGGAGCTCGACAGTCCGTGTGAATGTACAGATATATGTTACAGTCGCAACACCAATGACACATGACAGCTTAGATGACCTTCTTCAGCTCGTCATACAGGACCAGCACGAAGGCACCGCCCATGCCTCGCAGCACGTTGGACCAGGCCCCCTTAAAGAAAGCCCGGCTGCCCTCATCGCGGGCGATCTTCCGCCAGCAGTCGATGGTGCCCTTGTACATGATGTCAGCTGAGGATGAGAAGATCAAAGCAGCATCAAAACCAGGCTCTTTCACCAGACACAATAGGACTTGGCAGAAACTGTCAACCCTGAGGCTGCTCACCTCCTTTACGGCCGGACTGCATCATCATACGCCGACGGACAGTGTCGAAGGGGTACGAGGCCAGGCCGGCGACGGCGGTGACCGTCTGAGCAATCATCCAGCTGACAACGATGTGGGTGTTCTTGGGATCTGGTAACATGCCTGAGGAACCAGAGCTGCTGTGAGTGCCCGAGGCACAAGCGACCTACCGGATATCAGATCCCAGGAGGGGAATCCTTTCAACATTGCTGGGGCGTGTGAAAGGAAAGCTCCGGGTGTCTCGTGACGTTTACACTTGGTAGACAAGCCCTGAACACCATCATAACTAGTCTTAAGCATGAATCATACATGCAGCATCCACAGAAAGGCGTGACCCTGGCAGACATACCTTTAGCAGTGTCATAGATGCCAAAGTAAGCAGCTCTGTAGATGATGATGCCCTGGACAGAGACATTGAAGCCCTGGTACAGACCCTTGATGCCATCAGACCTGGAGATCTTCACCAGGCAGTTGCCCAGACCAGTGAACTCCCTCTCTGCTCCAGCCTTGCCCACATCAGCCGCCAGACGGGTTCGGGCAAAGTCGAGAGGGTAGACGAAACACAGGGAGGTGGCACCAGCCGCTCCACCGGAGGCCAGGTTACCGGCGAAGTACCTCCAGAACTGGGTGCGCTTGTCCACACCGTCCAGAAAGATCTTCTTGTACTTGTCTTTAAAGGCAAAGTTGAGGGCCTGGGTGGGGAAGTACCTGATGACATTGGCCAGGTTCCCTCTCCAGAAGGACAGGAACCCTTGCTCCTTGGGGATGCGGACCACGCAGTCCACAATGCCCTTGTAGTGCTTATCTGCCGTGATCTGCTTGCTGGCATGCTGTACCTATACGCACAAAGACAGATTAAAGGATTACTCAGAATCGGCCATGTCGGGCAGAAAATCGAACCTTGAGAAGAGCACGACTGCCAAAGGAACCGCAACAGGCAGATGAGGGATCGACGCCTGGCCGTCCCGGGCCGGATCTAATGACACGTAAGGCCGCCCAGCCCGAAGCCGAGCACCGGCGCCACACACCTTGACTGGTGCCCTTAAAGACAAAATGGAGGCCAAAGACATTCCGGCAAGGACACGTGGAGGCGGCGGTACCGGAGCGCGCCCGCAGCCTCCGAGCCCAAGGGTACCGCGGCCGCCCATCCCCCCGCCGTGCCGGCTTTCGGCGCGGCATAAACCGGAGCGAAAGACCGCGGCGGTCACCGGGAGACGGAGCGCCGAAAGAGCCGACCGAGCTAGGCCGCCGCAGCGGGTCGGCCGCCAGGGCCGCGATCCCGAGGCCCTCCGTCGCCGCGACCTTGGTCCCCTGACCTCCACATCGACCGGCCGGCTGAGCCGCGAAGCAGGCCATCCGGAGCCACCCGGAGCGGGCGTGGGGAAGCCGCTCCGCCCGGCCGGCGATTGGCGGGGCGCCGCCGCAGAATCCTGAGCCCTCCGCACCCTCACCTGCAACAGCAGCTTCACTCTCTCGATGGGTGCGACAGCGGTCTTGGAAATGGCGGCGGCGATGCCGCCGGCCAGGAAGTCCTTGGCGAAGGAGATGGCTGTCTCACTCATGGCGGGGCGGGACTGCGGTGTCGCTGCGGCGAAATGGCCGACCTCCGGGCGCAGGAAGGCATTTAAGTTGTGCGTTCTCGCGAGAACTGCGTTCAAGAAGCTGATTGGCTAGACGGTGCCGAGGCAGGGCCTGACGTCATCGGCGAAGGCGGGGTCACCGCGGAGCCGCCGGTTTGTCCTTCTGCTCCCATTAGGGCGTTCGGTTTCTGTCACGTGCTTTTTAACCCTCTCCAAAGCCCACCGATAAAAAGAACATATAGTGAAAACGCCGTTTATCGCATTTTATCACAAACAAAGCCTTGTCGAAATTGTATTCAGCTACATACTGATTGAAGAACATGGAACAAGGAAGAACATGGCTGTGGGTCAACTTAGTTCCGGACAAAGATTTTAATTTTTTTTCTGTACACAAAGGGTTAGAAATGCGCCTCCAAGCAACGAAGGGATCGCATTGGTCCGGAGGCTGGGTGTCCAGACAGTCTGCATTCTATACCTTGCAATTACGTCGATATTATACCATTTACCCATTATTAATATTTAAATGCTTAACGTAAAGCTGGATCACCCAATTTAAATATAGTTTTTGTGCGAAAGATCCGTCGAATGGAAAATCCATGCGTTGGTAAACTGATTTTCATTTCTCTTTATTGCAAAAAAAAAATGAAATGTGCTTTGAAAATGGGTTATGTCCCTTCCTTAAGCCCGAAGGCTGTATTTCCCTCATCGGCGTTGTTATATAAAATCGGAAGTCACCAGGATTCCAGTTTGAAAGAGCAATCAAAGCGACGCACTGCAGCTTCAAAATGACCCAGTATCAATACCGAATTACTTGATACAATTTTTACCATTTCTCCATTTATGGGTCTGATAAAAAATACCTTTACAGTTCAGCATGCTCCATGGACAGCACAGAACATCACTAGTCAAAAGGAGTGTTTAATATTGAAAATATTAGGATTTATATTAAACATAGTCATGATTAACATTGCGCAAATTATAAATTAGAAACCACCATAAAGTATGAAATAACGCATTAGTAACCATTGTATGCATATGTTTTCACATGTGGCACTTCCTGAATAAAATGTACTTTGATCATGATACATATATACACACACAGAAGTTAATGTGTAGCACAAATATGACACAGTAGGGAGTTTTGCATTAAATTTGGATACCAGTGGCTTCCAGCAGACGAATGGCATCAGACCGGCGTCTTCAGGAGGATCAGCTGACCTTGCATGAACTGCAGGCAAACACGCGACAGTTAAGGCACCATGTGTGGAAGCGCTATACTGATTTGGTCTGATGCTGCATTTATCCGTTCACTGGAATCCCTCATTGTCCAAGCTGGTTCATTGGTGCAGATGTTTAGAAGATGTGTTTAATTTAAATGGTGCCCATCGTGGACGAAAGGAGACCGACTGTTTATGCCACTTGCGGTGTTGAAATCCCTCACCACCGGTCGTCCAGGTTGTTCTGCTGTGAAGAGAAACCCCTGTTGCTCAGGTACCTCTGAAATTCTTGGAGCTCGTTGGGACCCAGGCTCTGGTCCACGCCTGGCGCCGGCTGGAAGCTCAGAGGCGACACGATGTAGCCATTGTGATACAGACAAACCTGTTTGCAGGCCTCGAAACATGTGAAGAGCAATCCGAAATAAGGGACGATCTGGGAAGACACAGAACAGGGACTCAGTCTCCTTCGCACCCATTTTTGAACCCCATCAGTGAGAAGAGACCTTGGGCATTCAGAGCTGGGGGCTCACATGGGTGAGGGTAGAACAAGGCTGACAGGTAAATTACCTGATACGTTCAGTAATGAAGAGTCAAAATTTCAGCTATTGACAGGCTCTGAGAATCACTCATGTTTTGATTATACTGTGAAGAGACTTCATGATGATTTAATCAAGCCCCCCCCCACTGAGATCGGCTTTGCCAAGGTTACGTATTTTCAGACCTCAGGACATTCTTTTCCCAAACTAAAATAAAACTTCCAGCAGCAAAACAACTATTTATTAGGGCTTGTCATTAGACTAACTGAATATTTGAATTTTCAGGCATCGAGATTATCATCATAGAGAGGTTGCTTCCAGGCTGGTAAGGTGACCACCTAATCCATGTCACGAGGGATACTATGAGTTACTTCAGCTTTTGCAAACTACTTTAAAACTGAAAGGCTCCCGAGCTCGGCTAAATTGTTTGGTTTGTTGTGTGCTCTCACTGGTCCGTGTCCTTGATTGAAAGACTCATCCAGCTGTTTCACATTAACATTAGTGACACACTCAATGTCTAAGTGAAACTGTGGTCCTTTTTATTTGAAATGGTTGAAATGACAGTTTACGAACCCTGATGTAGCTCAAACCGTCCCCCTGACATGGATTAGGTGGTCACCCTCCTTCTAGGTGATCATGAAACCCCACTAAGTTCTATATAGTCAATCATCAACATCTTCTTTTCAAGCTCTTGTGAAGCCAAACAACAAATGAGATCTCAGCAAATGTTTTCTTTCTGATTTGATCTGCCTTTAATCAGCTGAGGATGTTGCCATACGTATACCCCAGCAGAAACGCCAGGGCAGACTGCATAGCTCGGCGAGCCCCGCTGGGTCTCGACATGCAGAAGCCTAATAGGTGTGGCCGGGGAATTAACACTCCTCTGGCTGACAACTGAGGATGCCAGAGAGCCTAGCAAGACAAGCTCCGTAGAACTGTGTTTCACAGCTGAGTCCTTGGGGACTCCCAGACAGAATTTTGCTTCCTCTCAAGACACCAGTACCAGCTAACAGGATTCCTGACTGCTTGTTTGTTTCGTTCAGGTGTGCTGGGAGGGAGCAAAAATATGGACTATCTTGGGGGTCCCCAAGGACTGGGTTGAGAAACTCTGCCCTAAAAGTTTCTCTATGGCTGGTTGAAGTGCATAAAAATTAAAGGGGAAAGTCACCTTTAATTAATTAGTCTTGGCCAACAAATTTAGGCAAGATTTTGTTTTAAGAAGGAGCTAAACACTCAACAACGAAAATGAAAGCAATATACCAAAAAACACATCGGACACACGGAATACTTGAGTCGTACCTTGGCCGTGTTGGCCGCGAGCCCATTCCACAGCGACAGGAAGCCATTGGCTCGCACTGTCTGTCGGAAGCAGTCCAGCATGCCACTGAAATGGATGTCAGCGCCACCACACTGCGGCGACAGGGCGCTCCGAGCCTGTCGGGAGGAAGCCAGGTGAGGGAAGCTCAGAGAACCAGAGGAGAAACTTACAAAGGGCCTAAAGAGAGAAGACATGGCAGAGCTGTCAGCTGCAAAGCTGCTTATTATTTATTAATAGTCTGATTTCTTATTCTTTCTCTCTTCCACTTATTGTTCTGTATATCTGTGCATTTCCTTGTCTTGGCAATATGTTTAAACTGCATACTCAAGCCACCACCAAAAGAAATCCCATTTACATTTACAGCATTTGTTATTCTCTTTTATCTTTATTTACAGGGAGTGTTTTATTCAATAGTTTTGTACTTTTATTAGTATTTTATAGTCAATATGTAAAGCACTTTGGTCAACCTGGTTGTTCAAAATGTGCTCTGTAAATAAAGTTCGTATGATATGGCATGGTGTGGTATTTGGCAGGTGCACTTAGCCCGAGCGACTTATACAAGTTCCTTGTACTTTGTGTACATGATGGAGAAGGTGACTCACAAGGTCTTTGGGTTAAGCACCTCTGAGAAACAGCATCTTTAGTAACCTGAAGCTTTACTGTGATGCAAGGAGCTGCATGAGTGAGAAGAGAGGGCCATGAGGAGAGGGTGTCACGGGGGGCCAGCTGTGCCCCCACACCGGGCCTTCTGTGGAACTCTGCAGTTATATTACAGTTACGGTGAGCAGCCCCCGCCGTCCTCCCCATCCCTCACACATGCCTCTCAGCACAGCAGAAATGACCGAAACCTGTTCCTCCCGGCCACTAGGCTCCATTCTCTGGCTTTCTGCAAACGCAGTCACGGGACATCGTTTCCTCTTTTTGTCTAACCCACATAATCAAGGCTGAGGTCCATGGGGAAGCTGAGCTGAGCTCATCACCTAAAACCCTAACCCTAATTCTTTCATAGAAAAAGGTTTAAATTCTACGTCTTATCATTTGAGAGGGACATCATTTTACTTAACTGATTCAGGTGAGACAGGCTACACCATTCTGAACAAAGGTGAAATGCATTCTGGGTACTGAACAGGCTACCTTTTGGCCACGAGTCAATGTCCTTAACCACTGTTCTGCCCACTAGTTGCACTAAACTGTTTCCCTTTAAAAGAACATATAGGTACCAAATTTCAGTTAAAATGTTCAACTTTTATCATCTGTAAGTGCTACTAACTACACAGTAAAGTAGATTGCGGTCTATTTGTCATAGTTAAACCCAAGGTCATGTGAAAAGAGAAATTTGGTGGTACCATCAGAGATGACGTATGCCAGGGCCCAATAAACATAAATTTCTTGAATTTAGTGGGATATAATGTTAAACAACATGAGCACAGCGGCAAGAACACACTTCGTCAGTATTTCGGGTGTAGTCTTAAGACAAGTACATTGAACTTAGCATTATGAATTGGATCGTGTATCTATGATGCCACCTAATGGGCATACCGGGTAATACAACAGCTCGTCATTGAAGACCATATATTTAATACCTTAAAATATTTTTTATAATTATAATATTACAACTATAATATTATTTAACGTAAGAAGAGGTAATAAAAAATAAGAGTAAAAGCCATAGGCAGATATTTTTAAGCGATTATGCACCTTTTGTGTCATTAATACATCTTTGCTGGCCCACTTAGTGCTCACCTGCATTTTCCTCTTGACAGTCTCGAACGGGAAGGACAGGGTCTGAGCCAGACCCGCCGCAAGGCAGCCGTTGGTGAAGTTCTGCAGGGGCGTGAAGCGAAAGCTGGGCTCTTGCCACAGCCAGTCCAGGTTGACGTAGACTGCATAGCAGCCCAGGGAGAAGGGCACTGCCCCTGTGAGGGATCACAGAGTGCCCCATGTCACATGGACACTGTGGCAGAATCTACACGATAAACATCACACCGATGTGCTGTGTAGCTGCTACCCAGCAAATAAGGCCTATAGGAGGAGGATGTGAGCACACATCTCACACACATGGCCAGTCCACATTCTGGCCATCCTATGTCCTCACATTTAACTGTTTATTTAGCAGATGCTTTTGTCCAAAGATCCCTGCAAGTGGGGATCAGAGCACCTGGAGTACCTGGAGCTATTGGTTAAGGGACATGTGTGAGCAGCAACTGATGCCTTTTTAATTTGGTTTTCTCAGCAAACATGTTGTGGGCCCTGCTTGTGCACATGGCGCTGGCGTAGCCCCTGGCACAGGCCGTACCTATGACCGTGAGGGAGAAGCCGCGGTACAGGGCGCATAGGCCCTCATCGCGGTACAAGCTGGACAGCACATGAAGCGCGCCTCTGTACGTCGGCTCCCGCAGGTTCTGCACCACCAGCCGCGTCTCCGCCACCTCCAGCGGGTACGAGAGCAGCGCAGCCACCATGCCCGCCAGGCTCCCGGCGCACATCGCCCTCCACTGCGCGATGGTTCCCAGCTCGTCCATGTGCAGGTTTACCAACCTGTCGAGCGGGAGCAGAGCATTCTGGGTATTACAGGCAAGCCAGCTGAACTGTGGCAGTTCATCAAAGCAAAACCTTTAAGGAAGCAGTATTTATTGGGTATTCATTTTAAGCAAAAGGAAAGCACGACCAAACAGCCCTATGAGTAATTTTCAGATGCCTGTCTTGGCTATTATCAGATACAGATGTGTCACCATCTCTGGGTCTGCCTGCTGCACTGTTTAATTTGCCAGAAATTAGATGTTGTTACAGACACAAGCTTCCTCAGTTTGAGAAACAACGCAGAATCGTAAGATCACCCCCTTCCAGGCCATCGGGACGCTCTTACTGAGATACCAAGTGGTTTATGCGTAACGATAAAAACACTGATACCAGCTGGAAGGAGGACCGGAAACGCAGCGGATGCTGCGCTGCGAGAAACGCGATGCGTATCAGCGGCGGCGAGAGAGCGCGCTCCCGCAGGCGCCCACGGCGTGGGGGAGCGCCGCGGGCGCGCTCTGCCGTGATGACGTCAGCATCTGCCGAGGCCTGGCGTTCCCTTATTGGATGCGACGGGGAGGCGTGTGCGCGGACGGCCGCGTGACGGGCTGTGAACGAGCGTGACGTTTGGCGGAAGTGCATTTTGAAAACAACAACAAAGCCTCTTTGATAACGAAACGGAGGAATTCCCTGACATTTCCGCAGCATTACACCCCACGGCGCGGTATTTTTTTTTACACACTAATGTATACAGCCAGGGAACAATGAAGCTCAGTGACAGTGCGCGGAACTTTCCGGCGTAAGCATGACACGGCGAGCCGGGGACGCGACGGCCCTCCGCCGGACGGGAGACCCGCTTACACGGGCGGTAACTTCCATGCCGGTGAATTAATGCCAGTGACAATGCAGCGGGACGGAGGAGGTAGAGAGGAGAGACGGCAGGGCAGCGGAGCGCTTACTTCCTGTAGGCGGCCAGGTGCACGGCGCTGTACGGGAACAGGCGCAGGCAGGACACCAGGTTCCCCTTCCACAGGGCGCGGAGCCCTTCGCTGCCGGACACCCGGGCAAAGCTGTGTACGAAGCCCGCTCTGCAGTGAAGGCTCCCCACCTGGCTTAAGATCTTGACGACCTCCAGGGGGGCCGTGGCCGTCTTGCTGAAGATCCCCGCGAACCCGACGCACATGAAGCCCTGAAGGCCCGTCAGGCGATCATCCCGCCTCATAGTGGCCATCGCTTCCCGGAGGGTACCGGGTCGTGGGGATCCCAGCCACGGTGATCACACCGCGCTGGCCATTCCTAGTCCACTGGATTACTGAGTCTGCGCAGAAACCCTGCCCTGAGTGCAAGCCAAACCTCCCAGGCTGACAGCCAGTCAGGCCCGCCTGGTGGGGAGGTGCTTTGGCGACGTGTGATGGCATCTCATCTCTGCTCAGTCACCCGGCTCAGCCCGCGAGCGAGCGCCGAGCAAGCAAAGCTCCATCCAGTGCAACCCCCTGGACTCCCCTAAATGGGTGGAGACCTCATCCCCCCATGCTCAACTGAAAGTTATACCCTTGACTGCACCACTTAGGTAGATAGTGTGATTGCAGTTCACTGGAAACCCATGAATTAGTCAAAGCTGATAAACTAGCGAATGCACAGTAAACCAGTAAGCGGTCATAAAACACCAAAGCTTTAGTTCAGTTAATGTTTGTGGTTTAATTATTACATATGAATCACATAGAATTGGATTTTATGAATTACAGAACTAGTGACGCCGGAAGGAGTTTCACAATGCAGGAGACGAATTTGCGATGGCCCACATGCAAGGATGAAAGGATGCAACATATAAAAAGCGAATAATTTGAAAGGTTTCATCATTTAAAATAAGGCTGACAATGTTTAGGGCACAGTAAATAACTGACCCATATGATATCTGTGTATCTGAAGCACACAGTCTTGGTTAGGTATATGCAGCGATTTGGCCTCGGTGACGCGCGGTAAAAGACAAGGGTCGCGCTATAATTAATTAACCAATCAATAGATTAATCAACCAATGTATTTGTTTGTTGGAGGTTAGGATGCCGATATTGAGAACAACCATGGATTACTTACTGAACGTCACATAGTGTATACAGATAAGCATTCTGAACACATTTTAACATGGACACACCCGTATCTCCACTCGATTTGCCAGAAAAAGACTCAAAATGGGATGAATGCTCTACATCTCGCATTTCATCCCATAAACTTGTATTTGTTCTTTGACTTCAGTCCTGATTAAACCCCGTTTCAGAGCCAAGCTTGTGTCATCATCCTAACACCTCTGTTGAATTGTTTTAGTTAAAAGGATAAAGAGTAACATGCATCAAACACTGTCCACAACACTTTCTGATACTGTCTGCGCCTGAACTAGATTCAAGTTAATCCGTAGTTTATGGTTTATTTTTAGCAAAAAATAATAATGGCTTCAACAGAAGGGGGCGCTCCAGACCAATTAATGTAACTATCACAAGCATGTTGACAGCCTGTAGGAAACCACGTGATGGTGCCTTTCAAGAACTAGAAATGCTTCATAATAACATTTCTTTGAAAAGGCAGCACGTTCATGTTCCTTAGTAATCATATCACACAGAACTTTATTTAGATATATAAATATAGTATAACTGTCATAACTGGATAGTTCAGGTCCAGAAAGTAGAAAACCCAGAACAAGATTTTGTTTCAACAAGCTGACCAGCTGAGTATAAAGAGTCACAGTGACAGAGTACTCAACTGGTTGGCCGAAACAAAACCTCGGTCTGCATTTTTACTTTCTGGACCTGAGCTACCCACCTCTCATCACTGATGGGCCCTTGAGCAAGGCCTGTAACCCTGTCTTCTCTGGGGGTGCCACACACTAACTGACACACTCTGACCCAAAAACCATTTCTCTCATGACTAGCATGATGGGATATGCAAAAGCCAACAATTCCAATGTGCCTTAAATATACCGTACAGTACCTAAAGTAAGAATGTCCTTCTATCTGTTTGCACTCAAAGGAAAATGCTTAGTGCTTAGATCAGTGTTTCCCAGTCACGTCCTTGGGGAACCATCCATGTTTTTGCTCCCTCCCAGCCCCAGGTATTAAAACTGTCACGTTTTATGGGAGGAAACAAAGCCGTGGTCCATATGGGGGGAGCAGAAACGTGGACTGTTTGGGGGTCTAGATGACGGCACCCCAGCTATGCTTGTGTGTTAGGCTGTAATATATATTTCCAGGAATAGTGACATACATAATGTAAGAGACTGAATGCTGTTTCCTACGCATCGGTCCCTCTGCTTCTCTCTCTCTCTCTTTCTCTCTCACAGCAGGGTCTTGTAGCTCCTTTCCTGTCTAGGACAGTGTTTGTTTTCTGCCTGTGTCTCCCTGGCAGGGGGCTCCCTGGCGGCCCCCGCCCCCTACTGGGCTGACGACCGCAGCTCCCTGTGAAGAGTCCACCTCCTGTGGAAGGTTGGGCCACTTGGCTTTGCTCACAAAGGCTACTGGAATAACAGAGCCTGCGAGGGGAAATGACAGCCTTTTCAAAAGGGGCTCCCAAGGGCCAGATTCAGGCTGGGGGTTGGGAGGCAGGACCCTCCATGCTGCCTTTTGCCGAAGCAATGCAGGTTGGACAGCAAATCTCCCAGAACATCTGGAAGCTGAGAGGGACCCTGAGGGCCCTTGCGGCAGTGCTTACGGTACGCGGTGGGGCTTGTTGTCAGCTGGGCCTGGAGGGTAGGGCTCCGCTGTGCCACGCTGCCTCTAAAGCGCACTAAGATGGGAAAAGATAAAGACAAACAGAGAGCTGCTGATTGTAGGAGGGCCTTCGCTATCAGGGAATGTCCACCGCGTCACCCCGGTGGAAGGATGTCGCAGTGGGAATGGGAGGTGTCTCTGCTCCCGGGGGCCGTAAAAGGCTCCTGCCTCCTTTGAAAGTTTCCTTTGATCTCCTTGTCGTGTGCATGTGGTCCCTAATGTGAAACAATGGGGTGGCATTTTACCCGAAGGACACTTTGTCATGGGCCGTGAACCTGATCAACCACTAGAGGGCGACCTGCAATGTTTCACTGCCAGCCTGCTGCTATGCTGTTATAGTGGGTGTATTTAGAGGGAATGGGAGAGGGGCAATAGAGATATCACCTCATTATCTTGTTAAAGACACCATAGAGAAAAGGGGCAGTGGGGTGATGGGAATAGAGAGGCCCTGGGGTGTGAACATGCTGGCTTACACGTGCATCCATCTGCTGAGCTGGTGCTTATACAGATGCCTCTGAACCTCTTACCACTTTAGAGCAATACAACATAAACTCAAACATTTATGATAAGGGTCTTGTACATGTCACGTGATTAAACAGTACTAGATTTTTTTTGCGCAATCTGTAAATGAAACTTAATGCATCAAAGTGGCCCATCACTGCAAGTAGTCTGCTCTATAATAGTTGCTTATGCATGCATAATTTCCCCGTGAAAATGCACTAACATACCAAATTATCTATGGACGGCTTCCTACACGTGCTGTACTTCTAGCAGAGTCAGGCTAGTAAGTGAAGTCCTGACAGCAGCATGGAATAAGTCAAAAAAACGACAACCAGGAATCATGGTGGCATGTAGGAATATCTCATTCACTCTGGAAATTGGAGTGACTAATGAATATTAACGGTGATGAAAAAAGATGTGTAAGACTGCCCTTTTATTACGCTGTTCACTTTGGAATCTTTCACTAAATTTTGGGACTTGTTGCTTGGCACGGTGCAATTTGGACATGAGGAGGCGGAGCCGGGCTCGGTTGGACTGGGGGGGGGGGTCATCCGTACATGTTTATATTTAAACCCCGTGAATATGGCTGGAGCATTGCATTTGAAGTTGGTAGAATCAGGTCTATCAGCAGAGCCGTTTGTATGACAAGGCCGTGTACTGAACTGCTACAGCATTTAAAGTTTCCGATTAACTGGAGGCCTGTAGGTTTGGGGGTGTGTGACAGGCTTCCGGCAGCTGCAACCAGTGAATCAATATCCTGCCCAGAGCAAATGCATGTGGAGGACCGCCCTAGAAACCTGACAGCTACTGTATCCTTTGAAGGGCAGTCTCAGCGCTGGCCCAGGCACCGTCACTGTCTCGAGTCGCTTCAAAAGCCTTGGGCTTGTTTGATATTCAAGCCTCACACCTCAAACTGAGCCCAGGCCTGGTAAGGAGGGGGTGGCTGACACAGGCCTTATCTGGCCAGAGGGCGGATGCCTCACCAGTGGGTCGCAGTGGAGCCTCATAGCCCCAAAGGGCGCTTTTTCACCGCACCAGGTACCACTGCCGTAAAAACTGGTACCGGCGCGGAATAAAAGCACGACGCGAGGTGGGGTATTTCGAACTGAATTCAAAAAATGGCTGTAGTATGCAGCTGGACGACGCTGGATATTAGATCTAACATCGCATGTCATGCACATGCAGCTCTTACATCGCTAGTGAGTTACATTAAGGTCAGACTTCTTCTTACTTTCAGTTCTGTAGCGACATTACGGAGCGAGGGGGTTACAGTTTAGCTAAAACATTCTTACTCTGGCACAGAGAAAAATTTTAACGATTATTCCTTTATAAATTATCCATTATATGTTTTTAAAATCAGTTTAAAGTTAACCTCCGCTGCTTTTGCATGAGCGCTGCATGCGTTCTCTGAAACAATCATAATCATTCTCATCCTTGCTGTTTAAATCACTCCTAGACAGGTTTGTGAGAAATAACTCATTTTTGCTTTATAAATACCCCAATATTTATTACAACAAAATCACATGGCTATGTCTGGAAATTCCCCACTACTGCACTGCCCTAGTGTATTAAACGAAATACTTTTAAAATGTCTTGTTATGCCATCCAGATGTTGGTGTAATTGTTCTTCCGACTAGATAGCAATTATTTATTATTTTACTTTTATTGTTTATATTTATTATTTTCAAGACAGCGGCAGTATTGTGTTTCAGAATCAGGTTATTTGCATAACCAATCAACAAGAAAATCAACAAGAAAAGCGTTTCAAGTTCCACCCAAAAGTACCGAAGTACCAAAGAAGTAGCCCGGCTGCTTTGGCACTTTCGGTATAGGAACTTTTAGTACTGGTACTTGACCGCAAGCCAATGGAAAAGCGAAAGTACCAAAATAACCTCGCCAAAAAGTATGGGGGAGAGTAGGTACCAAACGCAGGGAACTCGGTGCGGTGGGGAAGCAGGGGCATGGCTCGGTGCCGCCGGGAGGTGTGGGGCGTTACTGCCTCTGAACCTCGAGAGACACATTCCGTGGCAGAGCAGTCCGGGCTGTGTGAGAGTGTGACATTGTAAGTGTGAGCATAATTACCCTGAAGACAGGGGCGAAGTGCCGCAGGCCGCATGTGGACAGGCCGGAGGGCAATGTGCGGAGCCGTGAGGTCTGCAGGCTGCATGAGGACAGGCCGGAGGGCAATGTGCGGAGCCGTGAGGTCTGCAGGCCGCATGTGGACAGGCCGGAGGGCAATGTGCGGAGCCGTGAGGTCTGCAGGCCGCATG
>JAODKM010000002.1:25615408-25629295 GCA_026780845.1 Petrocephalus sullivani | reverse complement strand
GCTGACCTTCCTGCAGCACAGTCAGCACGCTATAGGCTGACCTTCCTGCAGCACAGACAGCACGCTATAGGCTGACCTTCCTGCAGCACAGACAGCATGCTATAGGCTGACCGTCCTGCAGCACAGTCAGCACGCTATAGGCTGACCTTCCTGCAGCACAGTCAGCACGCTATAGGCTGACCTTCCTGCACTTCCTGAGGATGACCGTATTTTATGATAAAGATGGCTGGGTCATCCCAGAACTGGAGGACAATGTCAACAATTTTGAAAACACTAACCTTTATTCAATCATATTCTATTATGTATTTAAGAAAACCGGTAATATTTGATGTCCCCAGCTCAGGTACACTTTTTATGAGATGTTTTATTTGTTGTGTGCTATGCTTGGCACAACCTTGTGACAGATACTCAGGAAGCTGAAAAGGCGTATTTTAAAATGCTGTTCAATAAATCCATCACCACTAAGGAAAGAAAGTCACATTCACATTAAATATTAATTTAATTTAGAGTAAGACTTCATGTGTTCAATTAAACAACTTTTGAAATCCATCTTGCTACATTATTACAAGTTTAATGTTACTCTAGATAATAAATTGTCCCTTTGGAATGAAATGAAGGAGATGATATTAACAGTATAATACAGTAACAGGGTTTTGCAAATCAAGGCCAATATTTTTTCAGGAATAGATGCTTGCTGTGGAAAGTAACACTACTGTCCAGGTCAAGGACAAACTTAGTTATATAGATGAATACTATGAGTATCAGGACTCAGTGCACAGTTGCCCATTCATTTTCAGTAACGGCTTCTCCTATTCAGGGTCAGGGGCACCAGCCCATCACAGGGCATTCACACCTACGGGCAATTTGGCAACTCTAATTAACCTTAGCATGTTTTTGGACTGCGGGAGGAAACCCCACGATGACATGGAGAGAACAGGCAAACTCCATACACATGGAACCAGGGCAGAGACTCGAACCCGGGTCCTAAAAGTGTGAGGCAGCAATGCACCATTGTGTCAATACAGTTATTAAAATATGTTGATGATTAAACAAATTGTTTTAACAAATATTCAGATGTGTTATTAATAGTATCTGCTGGGTGTGTGTGTGACAGAGAGCACGGGCTGGAGCATTCAGTATCAGCATGATGGCAGAGGGTGTGCGACTCGTGAACCGCATAAGCGCACTTCAGTGAAAGCAGTTTGAATTCCGTTGTGTGCGTGTGATCACGCAGCATTGTGAGGGTGGGTGTACTGGCATCATATCACTCGGTAAGACCAAGAACTGATCATTATCTATAAAAAATGTGCTGTACATCAGACAAATCACATGATTTAAAACTTGTTATATTTGATGTTTGATGTATATTTGATATTTGATGCTAATTGGTAGTCAAAGAATGGTGAAGCCTGAGCACGTCCAAATTCCACCGGACCACTGTCCAGCTTTAGCTGCTATTTTTTCATGTGCAATTGGTGAAATATGCAATGCTGGTCTTCTGTGTTGTTTATATATTGTTTGTCTACTTATTGGACTATTTGTTTGATAGACAACTGTCTATTGTTTTGATGTGACACTGGATTCAGTAAATTCAGTTGTTGTGGAAACAACAATGGCCGTAAAACATCTGAGAAAAATGCCATTATTTTAAATAATATTTTGGAACCACTTTTTTCTGTACAACAATATTTACCTTTTGTCCGAGGACAAGTATAAGTTAAACAACAAGTGCATATTTCGGTATTTTGTGCATGAATTTGAAATTTCATGGGCAGGACATAAAAAAAAGTGTCCCCCAATTCTAGAACGTCCTGGCTATTTCCCCATTTCACTGGCTTCTTAATGCACCTCCTGCTCACACTGCTGAAATAAGACACTCTCTACATGGTAATTAGACACAGCTTTCTCCATTATGGGCTCTGCAGGCAGTAATCTCCACTTTGTGCCAATAACAGTAACACTTCCAACCTCTGCGCTGCTCCGCCTTCCAGCGACACTGAGCTGATGGCTGTGTGTCTCTCAGGACACGTCCAAAATGGCAGGAAAGACCCAGGAAGCAGCAGCTTTGTAGGACTGGTGCAGCTTTAGTAATCATGACGTTACATGAATGGGGGAAGGGTCAGTACATGTGGGGGGGGTGGGGGTGGGTAGATGCCACCCACGGGACTGAGAGGTTGCTTTAGTGAAAACCCAGACAGCACAGATGCAGAGACATGTCACAGGGGCAGGGGAGACGGCAGATAGCTGGGGGGAGAAGGATGCGGTACAGGGGCAGCACAGACACCCAGCAGCAGCACAGACACCTAGCGACAGCACAGACGCTCAGCAGCAGCACAGACGCCCAGCAACAGCACAGACGCCCAGCAGCAGCACAGACGCCCAGCAACAGGACAGACGCTCAGCAGCAGCACAGACGCCCAGCAACAGGACAGACGCCCAGCAACAGCACAGATGCCCAGCAACAGGACAGATGCTCAGCAACAGCACAGACACCCAGCAACAGCACAGACACCCAGCAACAGCACAGATGGTCATCAGCAGCACAGACACCCAGAAGCAGGACAGACGCTCAGCAAAAGCACAGACACCCAGCAGCAGCACAGACACCCAATGGCAGCGTAGACAGCCAGCAAAAGCCATGTCAACCTGACTGGAAGGCCCCCGCTCAGGGACTGCTCTCCATAGTCAGGGCACCATTTGTGTTCCGCTTAATACACCGTGAGCAGGAGTTGCAGGCTGCCTGCTCTGGCCTGCGATTTGCTGACCTGTAAAAGCTAGAGCTACACAGCTAGAGAAACATGGCGTAACATGCCGTCTGTGGCTGTCAGGCCAAAAAAAGCACACAATCAAGAGCGAGAAGCCAGCAATCTCCTCAGCGGCGCGCAGCTCTGAGATCTGATCCCGGAGATCCTGAAACAGATGAAAGGTGCTTAAATAAACAGGTAGATTTGGGCAGATGTGTTCCAGAGATGCGGAGAAATTGTCGCTTGTAATTTGTTAACCTCTCAGGCCAGCGGAGGACAAAAAGGGGGCAGATAAGCTGCAGGCGGCATGAATGGGCAGCCATTCCTCTGCGGCCAAGCGCCGTAAAAGCAGGGGGTCGTAATCTTTTATGACAGGATACGGAGGCCCCTTTGCAAACAGCCAAAGACCCACAGCAGAAGCCCAAAAAGGCCAGAGCCAGGACCCTCAATCATCATGATCGCGACCTCGTCCATCACCTGTCACCTCGGGTCACAATACTGGAGGTACATTTTATTACCCCGCACTTCCCCTGGCTAGTCCTGTCTGCCCCCTCCCACAGCCCAGCGCAGCCCCCTCTCGCTACCGCCCCGAACCCACGTCACCTGGAGATGGACCCACCCAGCACTGGGGGGGCTGTGATTGTGAAGATGGCCTCTTTCATCCAGACATACAGGACCAGGGGGAGCCCTCAGGATCGTGCTGGATGGCGACTCCCACCCTCTGCCTGTGATTTTGGCTAATCAAAGGAGCATCCTCAGCTGCAGAGTAACTGTCACACTGCTCCAAGGAGCACTGTACAAGGTCATTAGACTTTACAACGAGTCACCCGATGGCAGGACGCGGCCGACAACTGTGAATGGACCTAAACCGCTTAGACACTTTTCATCAAACATTCACATAAAATTAATTCATTCACTGTACAGCCGACTGCAATACTACTCATTTCTGAGCCGATACTACAGAATTCCATGCAACGCTATCTCTGGCATTCTTTAAACTGTTTTTAATCTTTTTATCATTTATTGTTACTGTGTATTAATGTCTAAAAGCCTTGTTTACTGTCTAAATGAGTGTGTTGTGTTATTGTCAACCTACAGTTTCCTTCTGGAAAAACAAAGTCTATCTATCCATCCATCCATCCATCCACCCACCCACCATGCCCCCATCCTCACCTGCCCCTACACGTTTTCAGACTCATCGTCTGGCCGATCAGGATTTATTCCTGCCAACCTTCATTTATCAAGCCAATTAAGCGCGACTGACCTGCTGATTGAATTATGACCATGAGGTGCCCAAGCATCAGGCCTTCTGCCTCCTCTCTCCGGAGATATGGTGCTGTGTGTGACTAGGAGTCTGACTATAACTTGTTAAGTTCCATAAGTGGGTCAGTGACACCCTGAATGAAATGACCGTTAAAGGTGACGTGCGTCATTATGCCCTGTAAGTCAGCAGGTTGGTGGAGATCCCAGCTAGGTGCTCACCCAAAAGCACTGCTAAACATTCAGCTGGAACCAGCCTGTTTCCATCCATCCACCCACAGTAGGGCGGCTGTTAGCTGGTTAACCCTAATTAGTATAAGATTAATACCCTATGACGGGGATTAAGAGTCCTTCCTCCAGGTGTAAAGAGCCACCTAAAGTCACTGTGGATAAAAGAGTCACACCTGCATCAAAAATAACCTGTGATATTTTACTTACATTATTACTGTTGTTGTCCTTGATAATACAAACGGTAATGATAATTGTGTTATTCAAGAAGTACATGAAAATGACATAGAGAGCGTTACTTTATATTAACATTTAAGCTGTTTTGCATGAAATATCATGAACGTGTGCCTGCCTGGAGAGCGCTTTTAACAGCGTTAACATTGTAATCCTTATTATGAACTGACTTTGACATAACATACTACAGGCCTACCAATCCCAGGAGTGAAAGTCTATAATTAGTTCGCTAGCCTATCGTATCCGCTGCGAACGGTTCCGGGGCAGACACTCCGGCGAGCTAATGTGGCCGGAAAGCCCCGGAAAGCCCCGAGCCCCGTTCGGCTGAAGGACCACAGGCTCAGAATGTAACATTACGGCTATAAAGTACCGAATATTTGTCCACCCGTCTTCCAGTATTCGGTGGTTTCATTCATTATCCCATTATTATTTGTGATTAATCTAAAATGTCACTCTACTTACTTTATAAGCAGAACAGAGCACAGTAAAGTAATTAAAGTGCTCTTCCAATTACTGAGCCCTTCTAAGTATTTAGATTATGACCCGAAACGATAACACGCCCACGTTTATATCGCTTCATATTGCGGACGATAACTGATTTTGACACTGATTTTAAGGTCACTGGTCAACAGATTCCCTTGAATACATACGGAGGAGCGCTGAAATTGCTGCTTTAAATCGTATTCTTAACACTGTAGAATTAACAGGGAGGAATAACGCTAATTTAACTAGTAATTTAACTGCCCATAAAATTACTTTATAGAGCGTTGAAAGTTAAGTGCAATGCATGTAGGCCTAGCTCACTTTTAGAGGGTAAATGTGAAAGTTTAAAGGCTATATAAAGTGCAGGGATATTTTCCAATGCGGTCCAGTGCTGGACGGACGACACTGAAACAGGCCTATTGCATTTCTACATTTTCGATTACACAGAAAATTATGGAACTGAATTTTTTTTTTTTCACGGAAGTCTTTAAATGTTAAATGCCTGGCAATTTTATCTTATGAAATTATATTAACAGCGTTAGTTATTTGTAAGTTTCGTAAAATACATGGAATGTAAAGGTTAAAAAGAACTGCATCCTCCGATAAACTATTTGGTTTCGACCCCGGACCTTTTTTCTAAATATCAGACGGTAGTAACATTCGACTAAGACATTAATATTTGGCTAAAACAGAAAAACATAGGCCTATCGCAGCGATCACATTATGCAAATTTTGTTATATCCTACTGACTAAAAGGAGTGAATCGACGAGTCACATAGTAAACTTAGCCAATTTCGGGGGGAAAATCCTTTTATTTACATTATAAACGTTTCCATTAAACGTCATACCCGTATGTTTTTTGACACCAAAGTTTAAAATTGCACCCGTACGTATGAAAAAGGCCACAACGTCTATACTCTGAAAGCTCACGGCAGTGTAAAGAGCTTTTTCCACATTTACTGAGGTAGGAATTGGGTGCAATTAAAATGCACCTGACTGCTTTATTTACAAGCACGTAAACACTCATTCTCGCGACGTACAGAAAATCACAGGGCCTATTTATATTTTAATAAATCAGAGAAGAACAAACCAATAATGTTTAGTTCTGGCCCATACAAACATAGTTTTCCGAGTTCTTTTTTAAAAACTATCCTATTAAAATGATCTTTGGAAGAGCCTCCAGCATTTCCCATCTGAGATCTCGGTGGTGTAATCCACAGCACGGGCTTAGAAGGACTCTGCTCCTGGAATAATTTATAGATCCACGTTAGCGGGTCGCAGTGCTCAGGTAAGGGTGCCAAGTTCCCAGCAGGAGTTTACTGGCTGACAGTGACTTGCTGTATATTCCCAAGCGGCGGCAAAGCGTTCATGCCCGGCGGCGGATACAGGGAGCCGTTGATATCCGACGGACTCAGCGGGCCGGCCACGGCCAGCGGGCTCACCGAGCCGGGGTCGCTGTGCACCGAGCCGCCGCTCCCGTCGCACTGGCCCATTTTCTTTTTGATCAGCTTCCTCTCTTTCGCTCTGCGGTTTTGAAACCATATTTTCACCTGTTGGAGAAACATCAGAGTGGGATATAAGCGTCTAATAGCGGGCAGCCGGCTGCTCCGCGGCAGCGCCTCGCCCGGACCTACCTGCCGCTCCGAAAGGCCCAGGTTGACGGCCAGCTCCGACTTCCTCCTGATCGTGATGTACCGGTTGTAATGAAACTCCTTCTCCAGCTCCAGCCGCTGATGATCCGTATAAACGACTCTGTATTTTTCCTTCGTCCTCGTTTTACCTATAAAACAATGATCACATCATTAATGGGCCGGTACTGGAAATAAACAGAAGTGCCTGTGAACTGTTAACTTTAATTGCGAATAAATACAACCTGACTTTGCAACAATGAGAATATTATCAAGGATTTATGTAATACACCCACCCACCCATCCATCCATTTTCTATAACTGTCCATAACTTATATTATTTCATAAACCCTTTTATAAATAAGCTACGTCAATCATTCTATTTATATTTCCAAATGGAGCTGATGGCTTATAAATACATACATACAGACAAATAAAAACCAATCTTGATTGTAGTAGGCCTAAAAGATGTACAGTAACGTGTGTGCACACATCGAGTATCGTTATATTTCATCCTTAATGCTCCAGTAAAGGGATAAAAGACAGTAATGCATGCCAAATCATCAAGTGATCGGCGACATAGTACGCCAAATTATTTAATTAAGTCATTAAGCCATTAGTAAATTACATCTTTACTTTAAAATCCAGATTTCTATGGCTGGGAGCTGCTGTTCTTTCTTTGTTGCTCCGTATGCAAATTGCGCTTCAGATGCCCTTTGATGTGACTTTTGAACAAACTGCCGAACAAAGGGCCGCGGAAAAAATGAGCCGAAGCCCATTGAAGTGTTAAGCGGCAACACGCGTCTGACAAAGGGCCGGCGAGGCGATGCTATCGCGGAGATTTCTCGGCTCCGCATCAGGTCCGACTTGTTTGATTTACAAACCCGAAAGGAGGTCGGTGTCCTTTCATCTTACAGAGAAAAATGAAATCTAGATTTAAAGCACTAAATAAAAATATATGCATTTAATTTTGTTTGGGTCTGACAAGGAAGATTAGGTATGAATGTGCTGTTAATTTTGAAGGCCACTGGCGAAATTCCATTTCAAGAAATATGCGTTCTTGAAATAACAGAAACAACTAATAAATAATATTTCACAAGCAGCGCATTTTATTGGGCCTTTAGTTATTAAGTGGGCCTTTTTTTTTAGTAATGACTTTTCGTTTGAGTGCACAGAACCTTTGACAGTGGGAAAGGGACGAGGTCTTTATTTGCTGTGAAAATCATCGCCCTTTCCGGGCAATATAACCTTTGAATAATGGAGACCGAGGAGGAAACTTTGGTGCATATCAAAGCGAAAAGCACGGGTTAAAAGGGGCCGCCGCCAGAACATGACAGATAACAGTGAGACCCCGAGACAATGTGGCCCAGGGAAAGTGGACCTCACATTCAGTTTACGGGACGAGAGACATTAGCATTACAAGCGCGTCTGGCGTCCAGTGCGCAGCGCAGCGCAGCTACCCGTGCAGATCTGCCACGGCGTCCAGAAAGTCAGCCCATGTCACATTCGCACCGGCACTTTATAAACCTCCCATTTGATAAACATCGCCAAGCTTTTCATGTTATAATACAGAAAAAATCACGTATCATTTCTCATTGCATTTGCCGAACTTTGTCGCCCAGATAGAATGTCTAGCCATTGAATATCTTACGAATTTCTCATCAACACAGTAATGTCTGCATCGTTATTGCATTGGACATCTAGTCCGGTTTTTTAGGTTAATGTATGAATTTATTTATAGGCCTACTGCTGCCCCGTGTCATGACCCGTATTTTAGTGTATTTAAGCGTATTTTCTATTTTAAACTTTACGATCTTGTCTTGTGTCTCTGTCTGGCTGTGTAGTAGTAACATAAGCAATTTCCTCCGGGATCAATAAAGTTTTTTCTGATTCTGATTCTATTACATATATTTCGGGCCACAGCATTTTGAAATGAAATACCTTTACTTTATGCATATGCTCATTGAACAAACATGCATTTTATTAATAAACTGGATTTGCTTATTTGATCAGCAGAATTTTACATTTTAATTACATCTAAACGGTATTTTCAAAATACACAAACATACATTTTCGTTATACATTGTTTCACGGGACAAAAATACGTGAAATTCCAGTTTACCGTACGTATTATGGGATGGATGGCGGTATATAGTATATAGGCTATATTCTTAAGTAACACATAGGCACACTATTCAACTACATGTAAGTAATTAATATAAGTAATTGCCTCACACTTCGAGAAAGTTGACAGACAGTTGACTTTTCCTACTTACCGGTGGAAGACGATTGGACAGTTTTGTTCATCCACTGATACGAACTGCGTCTCTCTCTTTCCGGAGACAGTTGCGCAACATTAATATTCTCCGGTGGCTGCTGCAGAACTGAGGATCCGGCCGGGTGCATTGAGTTATAGTCGGGGGAGCAGTAGGGGACCGGGCCGGGTGATGCGGTGTTCATGGGTGTCGGTACGTTATTAGGGGGTCCCAGGCCGTAGGCGCCCCAGTCCTCCCTCGGCGCGCCGTAATGAGAGCCCCAGGCCCCTGTGGGCTGCGTGTGGTTCTCCATGTTGGGTACATGGTGGTACCCCGTGAAGTCGGAGTACTGAGCGCTGGGCGCAAAGTTCTGCGGTGGAAGATTAATGGAGCGCCTCACAGGTCCTTGGTGGTACATGTTGCTCTCTTTATCCACAAGGTAACCCACGTACATGATTCACAAACGCAGCAGCTAAATCTTTTTATGGGGACATAATAGCTACTGAAAAGCCAAAGGTCCACTGCTCCCCGAGCACCTTCTAAACGCCTGTGGAGTAGGTCCAGTGCGGCTCTGCAGATCGATGGCGCTGCGACGTACTTCCAAATGCGTCTCAGTCGCACATGATTAAGGTCTGTTGACAAGGTGCTGGACAAGGTATACCAAGGCCCGCCTGACGTCAGAGGGGTCCCGGGACCCGTGACATTTGCATTCAAATGACGAATCGACCACCCCGCCAAAATGCACCCCCAGTGCCCCTGTTTTACGCACCGCAACCTCTTGGCCAGTCTGCGAGCTCCAATATTTAATAGACGCTATACCCACAATCCCAATGATTTATGCCCTAATTTAATTTATTTCATTGCACGAGCGATTTCAGCGTTTTCAGGCGAACTAGAATTAGATGCATTCAGTACATCGCGCACATTGGTAATGTTTATTTTATTTACCAGAATTCTGTGTATTCAACTTTTATATAATTTGGTTACAAATTTGGCAGTTTTGATCAAAATAAATGTGCACGTATTAAGACGCGTAATTTGCGGGTCAGGAGGAGAGTAGCAGTTATACAGAGTGCTTTCCGTGGTCACTGGTCACTTGTCATATTCTGCAGGGATTTGGTGGCATTGGCCTGCGACCTGCTCGCATGGGAAGGCGACGCGCCCTCGAAAGCCTCCGAGTGTTTGCTGAACATACACTCCTGCAAAGGAGGTGAAAAGCGGCGGTACTCCATGCAGTTAGGCGAACTTCGCACTGTCCGCCTCCTTCTCACCTCGCCACTTTGAGGTCGCACTTTCACAGCTAATTCCGGTCGCAGGGGACCCGGGCTATTACTTCAAATGCGCGGGCAGAGCACCACTTTTACCCAAGTAAAATGTGTTTAACCCACCACCAGTTTGCATGCGGACTCCGTACCAGCATACATTATCTGCAAAGTCAAAGCACTTGTGCGCACGGAAGCTCTCAAATACTGTAAAGTGAGGCAGTCCATCTGTTGCGTTTAAGGTTGCATAATGTTCCTTAAAATACCGAATCGTCCCGTATTTGACAATAAACCCCCGTTCTTAGACAATACGGTTTTGATTTTTGATTTGGTTTTTAAGTTTTGATTCACCACCACTGGTGCGTCCCTTGGCACATAGTGGTGGTGGCAAAGCCCTTCTATGGTTGGCCTCCTTTATTTTTCTGCATGAAATGTGGCAACCTAATTTCATCCTGGATGTTTCATTTAGCAGCGCTATTCAATTTTACGACGACGCAAGATTTTGCTGGCATCCCTTCCAGGTTGTACCCAAGCCTTGTGCCCTGTGGTCTCTCGGGATAGCCTCGTCCAGTACCAGTACCCGCTGGAAGATGAATGGATCATGTCATAATTTTATTGATCTATACTTATCCCTCTTCCCCAAGTGGCCTGATAGCCAAAGAGACTGACAGGGACACTCTCCATGGTGTTGTTCTCGTGTTCATTTCATTCACAATGTTATGTAGTTAAAATCGAGTCTTTACATTACATTAGACCTACATTTACATATTTCGCATATTCACTTTTGTCTAAATCACCACATAAGTGAGGGAAATGGCACTTTACACACATAAATGTCGTCAGTGAATCAAATAGGCAGTAGAGCTAGGCTGGTCTCCCAGCGAATGCCCAGTTAGACGTGTAAGCGGTACTGCGGCGAGCAGGAGCCCCAGGGCCACTCTTAGAGCAGAAATGCAGCATGATAACAAGCAGGGATCACAGGGAGGCGCCGGGTTAGCAGAGATTCATTAAACTACCTTAGCATGTTGTTAAGAGAAATGTTAACTGGAGAATAGGTAAAATATGTATTTTATTGCGGACCACTAGTTTTAAGACGAAGATACGCGTAACTCAGTTTGCTTTAAACGAATATATCAAATCGAAACTATGAATCCTACTTAGACCAAAGTTTTCGATTAATCCTTCACAATAACTGTCATGGTTAACCACCTTAAAAATTACGAGTGATGACCGAAGGTCATCAGAAAACATCTAGGTGACCATAATATGACTCTTGGGCACATATTTATGTATTGGACTAATTGTTCAAACCATTAATTATATGTGAGGTGTGACCTCCCTAAAATTATCACTGAACATGTGCGGTGTCGTCCATTTCCAGAAATAATGGAACACAGCGTCCATTCACGTTATGACATCTCTTCAGATAACGCTGTTTAAATAGCCTATCTATAGGAATGTATGTCTATATAATCAGGCAACAACCAAAGCGTAAGAAATGCTGATCTCTTTGTACCTATGTCGACTTTTAAAACACAAGTCAGTAACATCCGTCCAGTCATACATGTAGATATTTAAGGATTATATGCCTCGATTTCATACATTTAGTTCATACGTTTCATTCACTTAGTTAATATTGTCAGATTATTCGTTTAATCTAAAGTCATTCTTAAAGATTGTGATCAGTAAAAATAATCTACTAACCAATTTTTGGCTCCTTAATTAACTGAAGGGTGTTATTTATTAGAAGCCTGACTGCAAGGTGTTCAGGATCGAAACATTTATTACATGTATTTATTTAGCAGTCGTTTTTGTCCAAAGTGATGAGCAAGCAAGACGGATACATTACCATGCATTGTATTATAACACAGCCCTATCTAGACCACGTCCCGCTTAGTACAGGTGGACCATGTAGCCAGTGCTGTTACGCGTTTTAATACTGCCCCCGTGTGGACAGAGGATATAACTACAGCAGTCCATTCTCAGAAAAACTACTATGATTTTACAGTTTGAATTTGACGATGTAAGCTCCTACCGAGAACCGATTACTATCGATTATTAACATTATAAAAGGTTTCTTTGGCAAAATAACCTTTAGACTAGACACTGTTGTCCTGCGAATGTCGCTGTCCACTGGTCCAAATACGCTACCTGCAGCCGTACACTTTTCAAGTGGACGTCCTTTATTTCAGTCACTTTTGGTGATGTACTGGTGTTTTATGTGGTACTTTTTACGTTTTATGTAAAACCGAAAATATTTACACCAGTGGCACTTAAATTGGTTTTCTATCATATGATTAAAAAAAAAAATCTCAGACTAGTAAATTTTAATAATTCTCTTGCATGGTTGCCCGGTGGTGGAATGAGCTTTGGAACCGCGTCCCGGCCCCTCCATACCTCCAGGAAACGCCCAAATACCCACCTACTTCATGAATTGTCTCTTTATGTCCCCAGAATGCGCCTATATTGCACTTTGGTCCTTGAATATTCTTAAAGGGATCTTGCTATGCTTGAAATGCTTTGTATTACTTTGAAACTACTATATTTGTACCTGGGCATTCATGCCTAGTCAGCTCCTTTATAACATGCATGTTTGCGGTGTGCTGTTTGCCTCACAAAAATGTCAGCTAAAAGATTAAAATGTAAATGTAATAACATTACAGAGAAGCAGCGCTACCAGTAGATGCCTAAGAACCGCAGTTAAAATAACGAAAAATGATGAAACAGCTCACAGGCCTGAATGTTTCCTACATGAGAAATACAGGAAACACATCAGTCCTACGTAACCATTTCCCACACAGGGTTACAGGAGGGCTGGAAGTACAAGGAACAAGGAATGTATGGACACACATGTAAGCCCATCACAGGACCCCCCCACCACACACACACACACACACACATACGCACACACACACACACACACACACACACCAGAATACTTGGAGGAACCCTCTGGCAAACACAGAAAGAACAAGCTGACGCCTCAAGCACATTTAAACCGCTTTACGAAACTATCCACAATTCAGCTTCGTAGCTAACGCCAGGGCATGTTCAATTATTATAAAGGATCAGCTGGGAGGTACGTTTCATTGTGAGTTTGCAGTATTTATGGAGAGAAATATTTCTATGAGTATTTATAAGGTTCACCAAAGACAAGCTCTGTCCGGTGTTAACAATTCATGAATGCATAAAAATGTGACGTGTATAAGGCAGAGTACCAGCCGGTCCTAGTTGAATATGGTGCCCTAGGTGAGTATCACCGCCGGTGCCCCCCCATGTGAAGCAAAGGGAAATTGACTGGCAAGTTGGCCCCCCTCGGAAGGTGGTGCCCTAGGCGGCCTCCTATGTAGCCTATAGGATTGACCGGGCCTGGCAGGAGTATAATGCAAAGGCTTGGAACTATTAACTAAAAAGGGATGGAGACGGAAAAGCGTTTTATTTTACTAGTACAAGTTGTTATCTTGAGACGGACCCAGCGGATGGTTCCTACACGTTGGCCTAATTCCCTGCCTGTGCTCCAGGGCTTTCCCCGAGCAAACCTTCCACACATCACAGTCTGCTTTGCATGAAGCCCCTTCTCAGCCATATGCCTACTTATTTCTTCAGGACCTGGCTTCACAGAAGAATTTCTGTATATTTAGTTAGTGTATATGCTGAAATGGGATAAAATTGCTCCAGCAAAGTTGGTAAAATTTGGTAAACGTACACCTCTGTGAAGTAGGGATGGGAAGATTCCCCGATTCGCTCGGTGCATCGGCTTAAAAAGTTAACGATGCGATGCATCGGTTTAAAA
>JAODKM010000002.1:25594138-25615308 GCA_026780845.1 Petrocephalus sullivani | reverse complement strand
AATGTATCGTATCGTTGGCTATGCATCGAGATGCGTATCGCATCGGCCTCAGTTATGGAGATGCACATCCCTACTGTGAAGGCAGCAGGACTGTAGACAGTTTCACAATTTTTATGATGGGTCCCAAAGGCCATTATTTTGTCATATCGTCAGCACTGTAGCTGACCAGCTTGAGTTAGATGAACTGTCCTTTTCTCTTTCAGTCCTCAAAGTGATCGGCCACAGATTACCTGGAAGTAAAATCTCTACTTGCCTGATCCCGATCTGACCACTAGGAGGCGCTACTGTTCCTCGCCAGAAACGTGGACGTTGGCTTACGGACCTTCCAAATTTTTTCCAAAATCTCCCTTCAAACAGTGCCAGTCCATTCATGCCTTTGATATCACTATTACGTATTACTTCAGATAGCCCAGCTCTAGATATATATACTCAGGTAGACCTGTGACCCTGACTAGGATAAGCAGTTAGAATATACTTGTGTTTTCAAAATTTTGTTAAGCCATGGAACAATATCCACATCACATCAGACAAAATGCACTTTGAAATAAAGAGGAAATGCATCTACTATAATTACAGGAATCATTTTATAGACTTTGAGTTATGTGAAGCATAGTCAGACAGGGGTTTCTGCAGGTCCAGAGCCAATGAAACACACTGCAGGCAGACAAAAGAATTTTCATGTATTTTAGGTTTGTACATGTCACTCTCACCATCAACCAAAGTGACCCATCTTCAGAAGAACTGTGCTAGATGCTGCACGCTTAGTATTTGTTGGTGTGGTACTTGGGACATCTCCAGTGAGTGCTTGACTATTTAAAGTTTCTGTACAACGGCGATGTTTTTTGTCCTCAGCGGATATAGAGCTAATTTATTCTATGTAGCAAACGCTTTGATCCAAAGCAACTTACATTTGCTTTGAGATAGCAGGGTCAGAGGGTCCTGCAGCAGTTGGGGGTTAGGGCCCTGCTTAGGGTCCAACAGAGAATTCACCCAGCCAACCCTGGGATTTGAACTGGTGACCTTGAGATCAGAGGCGTGGAGGCCCAACCTGCTGAGTCACCCACCATTCAACACCGCGCCCTGAAGGCTAAACCCTCACTCTACCGTGACCCCACTAGCCATCATTTGGGATGGTCATTGTGACATGGCTGTGACATTAGCAGTGCAATGATAGGCAGTCCCTGCTTTGGACAAACAGGCTCCTTAGACAAGTTTGATCGGTAACTTTGACTCTTAGCGGATAAAAGACAGGCAGAGAAATGGTGGTGCGATGCAGACCCCCCACCCTCACCCTTACTCTGAGCGTAAGATGAGGCAGACCCGCGATGGGGCCCCAGGCAGGGCAGGGGGGCGGTCGCACCGACATGCATATCCAAGCAAAGCATTTCATCAACACCCCATGTCTGTCTGAAGCAAAGCTAAAGGGGAAGGCTGCACCACCAAGAAAACACAAGAGAATGAATCACAGTTAGGGTTAGTCTATAAATATATAAATCTTTATTCAACAATATATTCAATAGTAATTCAATAATAATAATAATGTTTCCTTTACTTTGGTTAATAATGAGTGAAATACAAAACTAAACTACGTATGAAAGACAATATCAGTGCTTATAATTCTTGATACTGGGCTTCCAGTCAATATTAAGACAAAAAAAAAAACACTTTCATTGCTTAGATTTCAGTCATATGCTGGTCTGGGCTTTACTGGCTCGTTATAGTAGTAGACACCTTGTGTTGTGTGCTGGTAACTGGGCATGTCTGTCAAAGTACTCAGGATTGGTGGGTTTGGAGCCAGCAGACCTGGCATGGATCCACTCAGACTACAAGCCAATGGGTGCCAAGCCAGTGGGGAGCGCTGTGATTGGACAACGGAGCAAAGGCGGGCCTTGCTTTCAGATTAGGCCTGGCAAAGTTGAGGTGAAGCGTGGTGGGTGTGGCTGTTACAGCCAATTTGCTCATCACCTTCAACAGCTATAAGTCCCTTCCTTACAAAACAGCCTGAATGGTCCTGCACTTTACAGACGTTACTCACAACAGCCAGCTTGAGGTCAGTTATCCACACAACTGCTTTGCATATTCCAGTGATTCAGACATTAGGAACATAACAAAACATTTATAGTTTGTTTCAATATACCACTACACAGAGAAGAGAGCCGTAAAATGCATAAAAAATATGCTGGCCTGTCGGACAGTTTTGTACTGAAGATAGTTCATAGCTCATTTTCTCAAATACGCATCAGCCCATTTTCTTGGTGACTGACAGTTTAATTGCTGCAATTTCTTGGAAGAGTGAAAAAGTAAGGCATGTGAAGATTTAAAGCTACAGCACAGAGGAAACCACTTCCAGGCTGGAGGCAGAAGGACCGCAGCTTTAAAACCAGCCTCAGGCAGAGGGATGAAGATCCCCTTAGCAAGCACACCATGTACTGACCCTACGAGCACCACAGCAGGCCGAGAATCCGCACAATCTGGGCCGATGCTGCTCACGTCCAAGAAGAACCGCACGGACATCAGCCGTTCCCCGTGCAGACTCATTTCCTGTTAGTATGTGCAGCAGGAGGAACTGCAGCTTCCAGGCTTTGACTGCTGCCCTGTGAATGTGGAGTTTGCATGTTCTCCCCCCCGTTCCTGAGTGTTTCCTCTGGGTACATATATATACACACATACATTATCATATAAAAGAAAAAATGTTGACTCGCAGAAGCAATAATCTTCAGCTTACTTTTGTAAATACTGCTCAGAATGCCCAGAAGGCCACGGCCCAGAATCAGTCTGCATCTTGTTATAACCTGTGGGATCGATGCTAATCCCATCAGCCCACATAAGCCTCTCCCGTTAGGACACCTCGCGTTACCATGGAAGTGTAAGTCACTTTCGCTGTGGCTACTGCCACCATCAGTGTCTGTGTACATGATTCCTGACGTCTTCCCCTTGGAACACTGATGCCCCAAAACTTAGATTCATTAATCTGTTGCCACTAAAAGACCTGTGATGAATGAACTGGGAGGAAGCTCAACAAGCTTATGTGCATAAAGAAGGCATTCCGGTATAATTAGTAGCCTAGGGTGTGAGCGCAGGATCACCATACAAACAGTGCCTCAACAAAGCTGTGCTCCTCCTTGGCCTTAAATCGCCCATTGCCAGAGTACAGCCAGCGCCTGCTGTCGGCAGACTGCTCGCTGATTCCACTATTTCTGCACTGTAACTCTGCTGTCTGCTTGTACAAACCCCCCCAAAGAACATGAAGCCCAAACTGAACACATTTTATCTGGTACTGGTCCTTCACCTCTAGACTGACTTCACCCAACCAAACCACAAATGGATTCTGCCATACATTCTGGCCTGGTTATCGATTCATAAGATGTAGGCTATATATTGCAGTTTTGCTGTATTAATGTATTGCATAAGGATGTAGCCTTGGCTATTGGCTATTGCTGTATCGCTACATTGCTTTGTCTCAGTCTCACATTACTGCGCACACACACACACACACACACACACACACACACACAAATATGCTGAGCAGGAAATGTTATTCTGTTGTAGGCTCCAAGTCAAATGCTGGATTCCTCAAGGTGGCTGTAGTTATATTGGTAGAGCAGAGTAGCGGACCACGTCATCATAATCAGGGGGTGGACTGTGGCACTCCAGGGCTTGTTCCAGGCTGGCATCGTCTGGGCTGAGGTCCAAAGCAGGTACGGGGGGCTGGGTGTGTTCCCTCTGCCCCTCGTGTAGGACGGATTCTCGGCTCCTGCTCGAAGCCCTAAACCTGAAGGAGACGGCACAGTGTGAGGAGCAGAGCTGAGAGAGGGAGGCGGGTTGAGCGGTGCCTGAGGTGTGCGTAAGATCGCTGCGCTCCTCCGAGCTCTCAGCACGTACCATTACTCAGGGCAGCTGATACTGGGCAGGGGGGCTGGCTCATGACCTCGTATCATGACCAGCATTTCCTTATATGGTGGTGCTGTTTTTTATCTCGAGACGCGGTACTCAGAGTAAGGCTGCCTGACTTGTCTGGCTATGTAAACATGGAGAGGCGGGGTCTGAGCCACGCTACTGCAGCTACTGGGCGACAGGTGCTGTGCTCGGAGACACGGCGCCCCTATCCCCCAGTTCTCACGGCCAATCCCGATCCGGCCTGTACTCCCTGAGGGTGTCTGTTCCTATTTGCCTTAATCCTGTTGTATTTCCTTCCTACTTTTATTGTGTCTTTGTGTTGTCTTCTAGAATTAAGCCCCACTCCCATTTCCCAGCAGTCCTCCGTTTCCCCGTTTCTCTCCCTGCTCTGTCTGCAGCGAGACAGCCAGTCTCTGCCGATCTGGCTTTTCGGGAATCTAGCGGGGCAGTGATGGTTTTCTAGTGATTGTGAGGAACATGAATATTCAATGGTGGGTAAATGATCACATCTGCATTCAGGAATGCGGGAGAGCATTCGGGAAGGAGAGCCCCCTGGCGCTGGGCCGTCTGAGACGAGTCTGACGTCGGATTAAAAACACTTACGCCAGGGCCATGATGCTTGGTGGCTGGCCCAGCACTGATCTGGCCCAGCTTGGCTGCAGCATCATGGTGTCATCAGGTGACAGGATCATCTCACTGCCCGACTGGGCTCCCTGGAGTGTAAAGAAAAACCAGGGTGTCAATCATGCCAGTGTTTTGTCTCCTGTTGATGATGTCACACCTCATAGATGCCTGGCTGGCTACTCGGAGTCCTTCATTGCACAAAGCAGTGTCTTTCTGTCGCATGACTGCTGGAAGGGAAGCATTATAATATCAGGCCTCAAGGTGGCGCAGTCGTTGAAGAATGGCTTATGATGAAAAGCCCCACACACCAATACCATCACTAGGGCTGAACAATTTTAAGAAAATGTCGAATTGCTATTTATCTGACACATATTGTGATTGTGACTTGATTTGCGATTTTTTAAAAACTCAGCATTCACTATATATGCATATAAAACTGTAACTGAGCACAACCGTACACTGAAATCTGAACTGCACTATACATTAATCCAGAGATAAGAATGGAAATACATGAACTGAATCCAAAATGTATTTATTCTAATAAGAATGATATAGAACATACACCTAATAAACCATAGAATAATTCTCTGTTAAGTTAAATAAAGTAAAGAAAATAAAACAATTCTAATAATATAAACATTAGGGATCTTGTGGCTAACGTTGCTTGGACCCAGAATAATAGGACATTTCTGTGAACAATGACTCTGACCATTAAATAGGTAGGTAATTCACTTAAAGCAGTGGAACCAATATTTATCTGCACTGCGAATGTAACGTTTTCCTTGGGTTTCATGCATCTGTTTTTGTCACTTTGGGCCACTTCTGATTTGTGAGCATGACTGGCACGCGAGAACCACAGCACTTCTGATTTGTGAGCATGACTGGCACGCGAGAACCACAGCACTTCTGATTTGTGAGCATGACTGGCACGCGAGAACCACAGCACTTCTGATTGGTGAGACTCACTGTCACACAAGGAGGAAGGCATGAATTTGCAAAACTATTCTCAGGACAGTTTTAAACCCTGGGTCAGACGTGCTGTATAATGTATATCCTAAATTGCAGCCTTTGTGATTTGCTAATTGCATTATTTAAAATTGTGATTTCGAAATGAAATCGATAAATCGTTCAGCCCTACCATCAATTAAAACTTGTGTGTAAGACAATGTGAATAATGTGTGTGTGACTGTGTGTGTGTGTGATGGGTCAGGATCCCTTTACCTCATGGTCTTGCTCTAGTTTGTCCTCCATGGTCACCTGATAAAAACTCTTCACAGCACTAGGGACGATGTCCTCATTCCTGAAGGGACAAATCCATAGCTTCAGAATTTGACATTCAAACACACATAAAACAGTGTCACAGTGCCAACAGAACCTACCAGTCCATCTTCGAGGTGCTTATCCTGGACAGGGTCATAGGGGAGACCAAGACGGAGACTCAGTACATTGATATCTGTTCAGGTTTCTCTGGCTTTCATCTAACATGCAGTTCAATGAACTGGCATCTCTAACTTACTCCCCTTCTGCTCAAAGCAGTACCACGTATCTCTCTTCCATCGTCATGTGACATTGCTCAAAGTGAAAGTGTGCCAGGCCTTACCAGGTACTTCCTGAATCCCCCTGCCCAGGGGTGCTGCAGGGCTCTGTGCCTCTGCTCAACAGGGCTGTGTTCATGGGGATGTAGTGCTTGCCCTCCTGTAGATGACAGAACAGGGAGTGTTAGTGTCTCCCTATGCGTCACAGCGCCCTCTATCTGCCTGGAGTTTACTCTGCCACTTACGCAGGAGGGCTGCTTTGGTAGCGACTCGTTTGTTAGTGCTTCTGGCTGAAAATGACCATCCACACGGCCCTTCCCCTCTGGCTGCCCTTGCTCGTCCCAGGGAACAGTGGGCACTAGTTTCTCACAAATGACTCACTTCTCTGAAGCCTGACAGTGTGCTTTGATACTGACACTTGGCATAAAGCGCCTCTCGGCAGCTTGTGGTGTGAAACGAGGGAGAGTTTGGTTGCATCCAAAGTTGTGTATTGCAAAGGAGCCACATGATAATGACCATCATGGTGCGACCACATAACCACATGCATTCTTTCTAACTAAGACCGCATTACTGTCACAGTGCATTGCTCTGAACAGAAGCATTTGTCACGGAGAGACATTTAAATGTAAATAAACATACTAGTACCTGGGTGTCATGGTGGCCCTACCCCATGTTAAGGTTACAGTGATGGTGGCCCTACCCCATGTTAGGACTACAGTGATGGTGACCTTACTTGCTGCACGTTATCTTGAAGCAGGTCCCCCAGCCGCTCCACCAGCTGTGTGAAGGTGGGCCTCTGCCCAGGCTCGCTGTGCCAGCAGTCCAGCATGGTCTGGTATCTGTGGGACAGAGAGGATCCTTACTGAAGTGGAATCACACTCAGGGCAAGTCAGAGAAGCTTAAAGCAAATGGCTATCCAGCTCAGTTCTAAGACACGACGCCATATGACTGTGATGTGGATCAGCTGGAGGTCCCGTACTCCAGCTGGTCTTCATATAAATCTCTACCATTGTTACATGAGCGGAGGTCCAGCTAAAGGAGGTTTAGATGAGCTATCAGCTGCTCATATGGGTTTTCATGGGCACAGCATGAGGAGCATAAACAGGGCTGTTTTTTTTTAGAAAAAACATTCGCACATTGCTGAGCAAACTGAATTCATGAGTGATCTGTTTGCTCGGCCTACAGTGCTGGGGCACTGTTGCATAAAACCACAGCTGTTCTGCCATAATCCCAGATTTATGCATGCAGAAGGGAATGACGGTGGGATGAGATTCTCTGCTCCTTGCTGTACCATCCTCCCTTTCTACGCTTAGTCCTTCCAACCTGTTTGCATTCAGTATTACACTAATATACTGCAGAACATCTTCTCGAGCCTTTAATCAGTGATACCAGTTTAGTTACCCACACTCCAAGATAAATATTTTCTGAACGGCAGAAGTGCCCTTCTGGGTGGCTGATCAGCAAAGCTCCTTTCATCTCATGTGTGCTAGTTGGGTCAGAGGTCAATGGTGAAAGGTCAGAGTCATAAGTTATGGCCTTGCTCATCTGGATGTTTTCACATGTTCACATACTTATTACCACCCCGTGAAACAAGCCTGTCAGCGAGGCCATCAGGCTGACTTGGCCTCCTGCTGCATGAAGCAGAATGCCATCTTTATTATTTGCATGCCAATGTCTGGATTGTATTTAGAACATCAACTCCATGAGGGTTTAACTCCAAATAAAATGCTTTCCAGGAAAATGAAGCAGGCGCTTTTCCACAGTAAGAAGGATATTGCATATTGCACGAATGGAGAAGTCTGTAAACAGCCCGCTGATGAGGGACATGGCCAGTGTGCCATGGGGTCAAAGGTCACTGCTGCCTCCTCACATGGCCACGCCGGTCGCCCGGGGTTATGGCTGCATCAGCCGGGTTTCAGAGTCAGCTTCCCTCCCCAAGCTACCAGGTCGCTAAGCAACTGGTGACCTGCGTTTGTCCCCCATTGCACTGTCCTGCACATCGCTAACATCCCACTTCTCCATCTAACCAATATTTACTTAGCATTCTTATCCCCAAAGCACTTATTATTTATCGTTTTCTCATTCTTCCATTGCATTGTGTTTGGCACTGTCCTTATCTGCACTGCAGTGCTGTCTGCCAGTCCCCTGACGCACCTGACCCACCTGACCCACCTGACCCCTATTCTAACTGTGAGGTAAGAATTTCACTCTGTCTCCCCAAACACGTGGCAATAAAACTGGAAAGCCTTGCTTCCTGCTCTGGTCCCTTCCTCTGTCCACATGGTCCTACAGGCCTCCCGTAGCCCCATTTCCTCAAGCTTTAGTAGTCAGACACAGTCGCTTAGGATGCCCCAGTTAGACGAGAGCTCCCCCCCCAGAGCAGCCGGCCCCCCTGTCTGAAGGGGCTCTCAGCCTGCGGACGGGCTCGGCTTACACTTGCGGGGAGGCGTGGTCTGGCGGCCGCATGCGGGTCCCCTCCTTCAGCTTGCAGCAGAACTCCTCGTCGATGTGCAGGCCGGGGTAGGGAGACGCTCCTGAGCCACGGGACGGACACAACAGGGGTGACACGGGAGGTGGGGGGGTCAGACAAATGACTCAGTAGCAGCTAAGAACACCGTGGCTCAGGGGCTCGCTGGAGAAGATCCACCAGCCAGCCTGACTTGGCCAGCATTAACCAGATGGGCATTTGGGCACGTGCCCAGGAGCTCCACGTCCGCAGGGGGGTGCACCAAGGAGGGCAACCCCCATGAGCACCCCCTTCCTATTTGTGAAAGTCTTTTGACTAATTAATGTGAGTCAATGCGTAATACATTTAATACAGTGTTACACTGTTTTTTTTTTTAACAGGCCACTCACTGAATAGCCTATGGAAAGATTCCCCTGTGTCAGATGCATTCCTGAATTTTGTGAGCCACCAATCGGCTGCGTTTCTTTCCGACATGATGTCATGGTCGCTGTTGCCCAAGGGCACTTAATACTGCCCAGATCCTGACTGATTTGGAATGACCACAAACACCTTTCATTCAGAGCTGGGAAAAATCTTTAGTGACTGTTTTCAAGGAGCAGAGTGTCAGCTTCTGAGGAGAGGTATATATATCATGTGGACATGGTGATATGTGTTATCATTTCAGGATGAAGCATATTTAATATTTAGTTTTTTTCTGTCTAAGCACATTTTGCCAGGGCTGAATGTGATTGTAATGAGAGGTGGGTGGTGGATACACACCTAGAGAGAAGATCTCCCACATGAGCACGCCGAAGGACCAGACGTCACTCTGCACCGTGTACATCTTGTCAAAGATCGCCTCTGGTGCCATCCACTTGAGGGGTAGCCGGGCCTGAGCAGTGCAAAGACGCCCAGCCGTGTGAGAAAGATGGACTGCAATCACCGGGGCCACACCCAGGGGCAGGCTGGTTGTTTCTGAGGACCCTCTCAAAAACGTCAGGGCCCCTGAGCCCTCCTCAGATGTTTCAAAAACTAAATAAACAGCTAATGACTCATAGGAGGGCAGCTAGCTTACCTGGTTATCAGAACATGCTGCTTCAGCATCTCCTAAATAAGGAGTGTGTTTATTTAATATTTGGTGTAGTTACTGCCCCTCCCTGGCCGCATCACTGCACTATGGCGAACCAGGGTGATGGGGGTGTGCAAAGGTGACTGGGCAATGTTTCCCTTCAGGCTCAAAGTGCACGGCGTGTGTCAGGTGGCGGTGCTTTGCAAAGACCATGTCCAAGTGAGCAGGAACACTGCTCATGGCGATCAGCATCCTCGTCGTCACTGAGCACCGCTCTGTGGCCATCCTCAGCTGGCTTCACTTTGCTGTACATGTGCTTGGCCAGGGATGGCTTAGCAGATGGTAAGCAAACTGTCAGTCATGCTGAGCGGCTGAAAAAGATCACATGACCCGCCGAAACCCCCCGACCCGCCGCAGCGGGCTGTAAAGCAGCATTCCAGAGATGTTATCAGCACGCTCTGCACCATCCATCACCCCGACCCAAGGCGGGGGCACCTACATCGCCCTTGCGCACGTAGTCCGGGTCTTTGTAGACGTCCCGCGCAAGACCAAAGTCGCATATTTTCACAACGTTGTTGTGGGACAGCAGGACATTCCTGGCAGCCAGGTCGCGGTGGATACACTGCAAGTGAGGAAAGGGTCAAACACGCCGATATCGGACCAGGAGGCGGCACAGCGCTCCATGTCTGGCCTGGGTGAAGGTAACACCAACAGCAAATTCCTAAACATCTCAATGGCTGTGCAGTGCCCCTGGGAAGGTATGAATGTAGATGGGATAACTCCAATGTGCGCCCTCAGTCAATTAAAATATTCCTGAATATGTTCAAAATATGCTTCGGCATTCCTGGACTGTTACATGACAGTCCTAACCACACCGTCAAAGGTAACATATGGCAGCCACCTTTCAAGCTCAACGGACATGTGCATTCGGACTTCAACAGTTGTGCAGGTGTTGTGAGGAACGAAGTGGAGGACAGCACCGCTTAGGGCAGGTTTTACACTGCTAGTAATTATGCTTTTGGGATAACAGACCCCAGTTTAGCTGGGGAATACTAGATAATATCACAAAAGTCTGTGATGCTGACATTGGCAAGAGGCTTCTGTACTTCCTGTAGCCTACTTTTGGTTAGCTAAACAAATATGTAATCCATTGCAGATATTACAAAAAAAAAAACTCAAAATTTCCGTTACAAACACATTTACAAGCTGCCCAGCTTGCTGTTTGGAGTTCAGGATAAAACTTCCAAAATGAAGCTATCATTGTAAAACCATTTGCTGAGTTAGATGAAAAGTAATTTCAATGTTCCTGATCCAGCGCTCAAAGCAAAGTTATGATGATGCTAATGTTGCACCTAGGCTGAAGTGGGACTATTACACTTATGTGCGGCAAATTGGTAGCGTGAGAATCGTCACAGTGCCTCACTGTAAACCAGCCAATCAGAGCAGAGCTCACGAACATGTTAATGAGCCCACCAAATAAGGGCAAACAGCCTGTTTCATTCTAACTCTTAGGGTTGTAAAAGGGCCTGTAAAACCACTTTTGGACATTTTTTGATCAAACCAAGTTCACATAGCTTCTATGTAGACAGCAGAGAACAATTTGGGGGAAAATGCATTCTATGTGACCTTTAACGGGATCACGTTCTGTAGGTGACCACACTGCTATCACTGTGATGGCCAGTTTCTCAGTTCTCACCAAAAACAAGCTGTACAGATGTTCAGCTCATGAAACAAGCTGCCCGCCTTTCGGCCCATGAGACGGCTTTGAAAGACAGAGCCCTTCAGTGTTGTGTGACCAGCCAGAGATTCATACCTTTCGTGACACCAGGAACTCCATGCCTTTTGCTACTTGGAAGCTGTAGGAAATAAGGTCCTCCATCGTCAGAGGTCTTCTGCTCATGTCCTCTGTCTCTGCGGACACAGAAGGGATGTGGGGAAGTATGCACTTCAGATCAGAATCTGATCTCTGGCTACAGCCAATCAGAAGAGCAGGTGCCCTGTCTATGGGAGACCTGACCCACGAGTTGCTGCATTCTTTATGGCGGCCTGCTGGGAATGGACGTCAGTCGAGGCTTCTGGTGTCTCAAGGGCGTCCGAGTAAACATGAAAAAACAACACACACCTAACGGGAACACTGCTGCACACAGGTTAGTCATAAGACAGGAGACAGACTGACTGCAGTTCTGGAGGATGTAGGGAGAAGAACAAGGGTGAGCTAAGCCTGGGGGGTGCACGGAGAAAGGCTGGAAGGAAGCGACTGACAGGTCTGGAGTGGTGCAGGAGGTGTCATTAACCTTCTTCCTCTTCCTCTGAGTCACAGCTCTTGTCCTCCACGAAGCCGGAGCTGACGGAGCTTCCTGTGCTGGCCACGCTCTCCAGTCTGCGCTTGAGGGGCCCGCTCAGGTCGGCCCCAGGGCGCGGGGACGCTGCCTTGCCATCCTGGCTCTGAGGGAGAGCCACATACAGAGGTAACAGGAAGTGACCGAGCTGAACGGCTGCGAGCAGGCGGGGCCGGCCGCTCTCGCCGCGGTAGGAAGCTTTACCTTATAAACCACAAAGTCTCCTCTCTTGCTCCTTAAGTGGTCTGAGAGATTCCCATATTTACAATATTCCACTATTACCATTAAGGGCCCTGCAGGGGCATAGAACACAAGGTCAGTCAACAACAACAATTGTATTCTAAGATAATTTTAGCAGACCAAGTTAATCATTTTAATATATTTTAAATATATTTTAATTTTAATATAAGTATTTTTCCTTTGTTTTTCACATAAAAACAAAACTCCTTGCATGCAGGGGCATATACGGGGCAGGGGCATGTACGGGGCAGGGGCATATACGGGGCAGGGGCATATACGGGGCAGGGGCAGAGGGGAACTGGCCCCAACTAAAAGCTGAAAGCTCTTGGCCCTGGGAGGATCGACTGTCAAATGCTGATTCAAAACATGCCATTGGCTAATGATAAGGTTGGCCCCTCTGTATAAATTATGGCCTCTCTTACGCCCCCTACCTCCAGGCTTGGTACACGCCCCAAGCAGGTTGACGACATTCAGGTGATGTCCAATATGGATCAGTATCTTCAGCTCAGACATCAGAGCCCGGCTCTCATTGGCTGAGGCCCCTCCTGTCACATACACAGAGTGGCATCATGCGATTAGCTAAGAAGGATTCTATGGGTATATAAGGGTATTTATCTAAAAGAATGTGGCAAGTGTGCTGACTAGCTCAGGTGAGTCTGAAACACCTCTGGCAGCACAGAAAGGTCCAAGAAAATGCCCGGATCCTTCACAATGCCCAATGTGACCGTGCACACGGATCATGTGACCTCATCTGAAATAAACCACTGGTAGGTGCCCGAGGAACGAATGGCGTGTGAACGTGGCTGTCCTTTGCCCTGTAAAGCTTTGACATAATTATGTAAAGGCTTGCTCAGACTTCCCATCGAATTGTATTAAGAGTCTTCAGACTAAAGAAGACAAGCTCTGTTTTAAAACAATGTGCATGTGGAGTCAATGTACAATTTAAATTGCCAACATGTTTTTCCAGATATGTGATGAATGAAGTGCAGTAGTTCATTGAAGCTTATTCATGGAAGGGGGATCTGGGGATCTGATGATGGGATGCAGACTCTGGGGCCGGCAATGTGACACAAATGTGAACCAAAATAACAGGGACTGGACGCATCCATGTTCTCTGTGAAGAGCGAGATGCATTTTATCTTAAAATGCTGAGGGGAATCTGGATGCCCAGATCTGCCTGATGAGCTCATGGCTGGTTTCTGGGCAGCTTTTCCTGACAACCCGAGAAGTCGGCTGAGCGTTGGGAGGTCAGACAGTCACAATGTGCTTTGCAAAGCTTGATTTAAAGGCTGAGAGCGGAACACTTCAACCCATATACATCTACTTGAACTCAAAACATCGCTTAAGAAATATGGTTAAAATGCAAGATCAGTTATTATTTTTCGACCATGATGTAAAGAATTCTCTGGCTTCCAAACTACTGGCCATGGGAGGGAATTCTTTTGATTCAGGTTCTCATAATAAGTTCTCTTAATTTGCTGGAGATTTACTGTGCAGTAACTGATTAGAAAGTGAGACGTCAGCTGTCATAAATCAATAGGGGGTGATACTGGCTCGCAGTCAGTGATATCTAAGGGCTGCATAAGATGATTCATGACGCACATGAGACACCTTCACACCGCCTCATCTGCATCGCACGCTGATGAAAAGCCCAGGGGGGCGCCTGAGAGCGGTGCACAGGCTCTCGCTACGCCCGCCTTTAACTCTGTGCTCTTAATGAACCCCCTTTACAAATGATAACAAGGTAAACAACGGCACCTTTCAGCATTTTGACTGCGACCGTCGTGCAGGTGGAGCGCTTGTCGATGCCGAAAGCAGAGGCCTCCACCACCTTTCCGAAAGCGCCGTGGCCCAGAGTTTTCCCTGCGAGGGAGAATGTGCGAGCGCTTGAGAGCAGAGCCCCACTGTGCATCCCTGGGGGCCGCAGCCTTAGGGCTGGTCCCCATACACACACAGACACAGAGACACGCCCACACCATAGACCAGGAGCTTCCCAGCTCTGGTGTCATCGGCCCATCGGCCCACCTGCTCACCTAGTCTCAGGCGGTCTCTAGGGAATTCCCACCGGGTGCCATCGTAGGGCAGCAGCTCACACTGTTCGTCCTGGGGCATGGTGATGGACAGGTAGCCCGGCTCCATGTCCGTGTAGCTGGGCTGGAGGGGAGGACAGGCAGGGAGAGTTGTGGGGAGACTCAGGTCAAAGGGCAGAGACTCCTGCTGTAATATTAACACATGCAGATAAATACTAACACTAATTAGTAATTCTGCCATTTCTTATTTGTTCCTCAGTGTATTTCAGTCTCTCATGTGGCCTCAGGAAAAATGTGGTATTTGAGAAGATTGGGACTGTGCCATGATACGCTGTAATCGTGTCCTTGTTTAGGTAGTGGTGGGGGGGGTGGCTGCGGCCGCACCTTCCTCAGCTTCCGGATTATGAGGGTGAGCATCAGCCAGAGGAAGCTGGCCGCCGCGCCGGTGCACACCAGGATGATCACCTCTGTGTTGGGCTTCCCGTCTTCGCCTGGGAGTCGGACATGTTACCGCCTGACCTTAGCTTACAGTTTCAAAGTTTTACTTGTCACATACATGATTATATTCAGTACAATGTGCAGCGGAATGTGAAAACTGTGAAAAGGGACAAGACACATATTACTACTGAACTCTCCACCTCTGTATTAAGCATTAAGGTATGCATAATGGATGTCTGGACATGCATCAGCGCTGACCTCTACTGAGAAAAGCTAAAGTACATTCTCACTGTTATCAAAGATCAAAAGGGTGGCCGTGAGAAAGTGACGGACGCCTGGCAGGGAGAGTCAGGCCGGCGCTCACCCACGACGGTGATGGACGCAGAGGTGCGTGCCTCGCCCTCCATGCTGCTGGCCAGGCACTCGTAAAGGCCCTCATCCTCCTTCTGCACCCTCTCGATGGTCAGCGTGCCGCTGGGGGTCATGGCGATTCCTGGGGGGTTATGAGTAGCAGCTTCAGTGTGGGGGGTTGGCAGGCCGGGCCGGGCCAGGCCGCATCTGCTGCTGATTCAGCCTGGCTTCACATGCATGCTGTGGGGTCATGCGCAGCGGCGTTCCAGCCAAACTGACATACTTATGCTTCACTCCATGTGCTACAAAGACTGCAGCCAAGCTGTGTGAACAGCACCGACCTCAGTGCACACACTTAGTTCTCAGAGGGTCTTTGCAAAAGGGCAGTAACTGTAATAACAAGGAGTAACTCTATTATCTGGAATTCACTAAATATGTGAATATACTGTAGCAATATAATTTCATTTACATAGCCAACACTTTTACCGTGCATCCGGAAAGTATTCGCCGTGCATCACTTTTTCCACATTTTGTTATGTGACAGCCGTATTCCAAAATGGAGTAAATTTGTTTTTACACAACACCCCATAATGACAAAGTGAAAAAAGTTTGCTTGAGCTTTTTGCCAGTTTATTAAAAATAAAAAAACTAAAAATCACATGTACATAAGTATTCACAGCCTTTGCCATGAAGCTCAAAATTGAGATGTTTCTGCAGCTTATTTGGAGTCCACCTGTGGTAAATTCAGTTGCCTGTACATGATTTGGAAAGGCACACACCTGTCTATATAAGGCCCCACAGTTGACAGTGCGTGTCAGAGCACAAACCAAGCATGAAGCCAAAGGAATTGTCTGTAGACCTCCGAGACAGGATTGTCTCGAGGCACAAATCTGGGGAAGGTTACAGAAAAATTTCTGCTGCTTTGAAAGTTCCAGTGAGCACAGTGGCCTCCATCATCCGTAAGTGGAAGGAGTTCGAAACCACCAGGACTCTTCCTAGAGCTGGCTGGCCATCTAAACTGGGTGATCGGGGGAGAAGGGCCTTAGTCAGGGAGGTGAAAAAGATCCCGATGGTCACGCTCTCAGAGCTCCAGAGGTCCTCTAGGGAGAGAGGAGAACCTTCCAGAAGGACAACCATCTCTGCAGCAATCCACCAATCAGGCCTGTATGGTAGAGTGGCCAGCCTGAAGCCACTCCTTAATAAAAGGCACATGGCAGCCCGCCCGGAGTTTGCCAAAAGGAACCTGAAGGACTCTCAGACCATGAGACACAAAGTTCTCTGGTCTGATGAGACAAAGATTGAACTCTTTGGTGTGAATGCCAGGCATCACGTTTGGAATACGGTTGTCGCATAAGAAAATGTAATGTGCTGTGAATACTTTCCGGATGGACTGTATCTGACGAGGCATGCATTTTTTTGTGAAAGCAGGATCCCTGGAACAATTGGGGGTTAAGGTTTCCAGCTCAGGGGCCCGATAGTGACATCACTCTGCTGAGCCTGGGATTTGAACCGCTGACCTTCTGATCACAGACACGGCACCCTACCCAGCTGACCCACACAACACTGCCCAAAAACCAAACAGCAGGATACAGCAGTCTTAAAGCTGTTTTAGATAGAAGCATCTGATAAGCAGGGATCATTTCCATGTGTAGACTTTACTGACTTAGTTATTAAAGTCATGTTTTTATGTCTTAATTTATATTCTTTACTTTTCTGACCAAAGAGAATGATTATTTCATCTCAATGTTTGACCCACACATCATAGAGCTGAAATGACAATACAGACACTTTGACTTTGATCATTTTAAATAATGCTTATGAAGATCTGTCTCCAGGAGAGAACTCTGGGCACCTGCCAGCCCCCAGAGAGAGAGAGAGAGAGAGAGAGAGAGAGAGAGACAGCGAGTGGCCGGAGCTGCCATTACCCGCTGCCTCCTGCACGGGGGTCCCGTCTTTCAGCCAGGTGATGCGCGGTGGCGGGACGCCGTGGGCGTGGCAGACCAGGGTCAGCGTGCTGCTAGCGTTCACCGTCTGGCTGGTCAGGTTCACATGCACCGACGGGCCTGTCCTGGCTGGGCAGCCACAGCCATGTCAGTGTTTATCGCGTTGCCCCGGTAACGCTCCCAGCTTCTCAGCCGGCTGTTTGGGAAGTTCAGCTAAAAGCTCCGCCTCTTGGCACAGCCAGTACCCCACTATGGTTTTCCCGGAGTCGTGTGAGGGCTTATTTCCAGGAACAAACACTAGCACAATAAATGACTAATTACACTTAAGAAATGCTGTGAGGAAAACAACTTCTCCCAAAATAGACGCCACATTTGCTTCATATTAACAGTTCTGCTGCTAAAAATATATGACCTTCCTGTTGCCCTTAAGAACAAGCTGGAGTGACTCTAGTCCCAAGCCGAGCCCTCCTGAGAACTTACCCTCAACCAGCAGGTCTGACATCCTGGGGACGACCCTGTGGGTGTAGCTGTTATGCGCTCGGCACTCGTAGTCCCGGATGCTACCCCTGGACACTCTCCCGAGAGCGAGTGGCAGGGAGATGGAGTGCAGGCCGACCTGCAGGGCGGTGCTGGCTATGGGGACCGTCCTGTTCTGCGGACCGTACCAATACAGCTCCGTGTACAGGTACCGCGTGGCCCGGCACACTAATGTCACATTGTCCCCCTCGATGGCTTTTTCAGGCTCTATTCTGATGGCCTCAATGTGATCTGAGGAAGAAATATAAATTTAAAAATAAATATATTAAAACATTTACACCCAATGCCACAGATCCAGAGGCTGAGGAAGATGGTGCAGAAAACGTGAGATGGACTGAGCTTCACACGGCCGGGACGGCATAACAGGAAACGCGCAGATATTTCCTGTTTCATCACCAATAATTGGAAGCACATTGTCAGCAGACAGCGACCAGCATACGGCAGGTCAATAGGAAGCAGACGGTTTCGGGCCCCCGTGGGGGGCGGGTTTACCTGTGTGTCTGCTGTCATAACGCCAGAGCTGACCTCAGCATTCCCCTCCCATCACTTCTGCGGGACCACTTACTGTACCCCCACCCTCACCCGGCTTCTACGTCTAACCATAATGGATCCCTCTTCACCTGGGATCCACTCCAGGCCGCAAAGCAGGACCGGTCCTTTGCTGGCTGACAGCTAAACATCCCATCAGTCACATGACTGAGATACAGACTCTAACAGACAGACCAGAGCATGACGGGGAAGCTGAACCTTTCAAGCAACTCCTCACCGTTACGGAGAGCCATATGATTTTTCTGTTTCAGAGTCTCTAGGACTAAATATATGCTGACTATGGAGGGAGGGTGCAAGATGTTTCCCATTAGCCCCCCGTGGACTCCCTATTGCGCAGTGCACGCATTCCTCGCTTTGTGGCTCACTTTCACGAGCGTGGGTTTCTGTACGGAGCGTGGCCAATGTAACTCAGCCCGGCTGGGAAAACAGGGGCCTCCTTCGTGGACATGAAGGGCGCAGCTAGAGGGCGCTCACCGTCCACGTAGAAAGGCATGCTCTGCATCCGACTGCCGACCTCGTTCCAGGCCAAGCAGGTATAGTTCCCGGACACTTTGGCCGCCGCCACCACTAGTGTGCTGATGGTCTGCAGAATGGCAGAGAGCAGTAGTGGATCAGCTGGTTCAGTCAGGCACGGGTCACCTCACCAATGTCACAGCGACTGCTGAGGAATCCGCTTCCCACTGATCCCCGACTTCTGACTATTTGATTTAACCTCTATCCACATCGGTAAGGCTACTTACAAGGGGTCCACTCCCATCGTCCTTCATGGAAGCTGATCTATTTTTTAATTTCATCAATAAGAAAAAATAGGTTTTCAAAGAAAGTGTCAGAATATGAAGTCAAATGAGCCACTTGTAAAGGGGGGGGGGGTTGCAACCCGGTCGCCCAACACCACCCCACATTCACAAGTTTGGCTAGATATTTCAATCTCAAAATGGACAGCTGATCTCCGAATCAGAGGAGGAGCTCTAACTGAAAACTATCCCCAGCTATTCTAACAAAGGGCAGGAGATGAGTGGGAAGCCTAAGATGCGGCGACACTGACTCTCTTCCTGCTGCTGACTGACTCGCTCTTGGTCTCGATGCTCTTGATCCTGTTGTCCAGTTGGTTCTTCTTAGTGTCACTGAGCTCTGCCTCCCCAAACTGGACCTGCCTGGGTTTGGTGGACTGCTCGCAGCTGGGGAGGACAATGCGGCGAACAGGAAGACACTGGTAAGGGACATCGCGATGCCGTCAACAGGACCACTAGACGAGGGTTTCCAGCAACGCTGGCACAACAGGGCAGCGATGTTTCGGAGCCCCTGTGCTGCTGACAGGAAGTGTCCTGCTCGGAAAGGCCGGCACAGGATACGCCAGAGGAAATGCCGACAGGGACAAGAGTGGCGCCTGGCAGACCTCAGCCTCTCCCCCATTTTCCATGGGAAGATGAGGGATACCAAGGGATACCGAGCGGGAAACATGCAGCTTGAATGGGAAAGCATGTCAGCATGAGTAAGAACGCATGAACGCAAGAACTATACATAACAGCATTCACCAGTGAGTCACATGCTCAGAGTCTCAAGAGCATCCTGTTAGCAAGGGCACTGGGAGATGCCGGATGGTCCAGGCTCAGGTATCAGCCCTCCACAGCCACAGGGTTTCCATGGGCTGGCCCGTCACTGACCCCTCCCGTGGTCAGCAGGCAGCTTTCCTAAAACAGCTGTGCAGGGTGGTGACCCCCTGCAGGCCAGGAGCCGAACCTGAGTGTGATTCCAATTTACATAATCGGAAGCAGACTCTATTACTTTCTGTCTGGTGATATGTCTTGAGCCTCGAACCCTTTGAGAACAGCACCTGTTCCTATCCTCGAGCCCGGAAGCCTTTGAGTACACTGCTTGGCGGCCTTTGGACTGCAGCAGTAAACCAGAACACCCAGAGGAAAACCACGAACCACAAGCACAGGGTGAACATGCAAAACCCAGGCAGACAGAGAGGGGCTCGAACCCATAGCCGAGGTAGAGCTTGCAGAGCTATGCCAGTGACCTTAAATAGCAAATAACTTATCTATGTCAATCAAATCAGTTATTTGGGGTGCAGCAATAAGGGGGCGAGATGGTAGACCGAGCAATGGCGTGCGGTGAGGCTTTGAGAGGCATCAGGGCCGTCCAGAACTGGCTGGGGTGACATGCTCAACATTGCAGGGGACACAGAGATGCCAGAGAGCCATATATCCAAAGGCCAGTACTGGAATAAGAACATGCTGGAGTGAGCCACACAGATAGTGTGACGAACTGTAACGTCTAACATATATTCTTAGGTGACAAGGGCTGCTAGAGAATTTTCGTTCAGTTCTTCTCCATTTCTCCTTCCTTCCTTCCTTCCTTCCATCCATCCATCCGTCCTTCCATCCTCCCTCCCTCCCGTCTCCATCTATCAATTTCCTGAAACCACTTGTCCTATTCAGGGGGCTTCCCATGCCGGTTTGTGTACATACAGTAGTAATGATCTGCCACGGTGTATTTTCTGGGCCTTTGGGCGACTCTGTTGCGGAAGGTGCTATAGAACAATAACTTAAACTCAACTGAATTCTGAAAAACAGGGTTTTTAACTTCAACTCATGCCAAGGCACCAAGCTGAAAAGGAGACAGAGAGCAGCTATGTGCTGCGTCTGGGGGGAAGGCAGGACACACTTACTGGGTGAGGGTGCGGTTGGGGTCGCAGGGCTGCCATTCCCAAACGATGTGAGGCGTGGGGTTTCCATAGGCAGTGCAGGTGAGCACATACTCCCCCCCGAGCAGGTAGGGCTGGAAGGTCATCGTACCCAATTCCCCTTCTATGATCACAGGCTTCACTAGGGTGAAAAGGGAAAGACGCATGGGGGCGCATCAAGTGAGAGCGGAGAAACTTGGGATCAAACGCGCGAGAAGACAGTCAAGGAGATCAAGTATGAGAGGTCATTCAGATGGGATCAGGCGTCTGAGAGAAAAGAGACGCAGGATCAAGTGTGTGAGAGAAGGGACATGGGATTCCTCTGTTTTAAGTGGCTTTGGATAAAAGGATCTATTACACAAATAAATGTACATGTAAAAATGTAACAGCAGTGAAGATAATGTGATGATATAGCATATGTGCCAGTAAGGAGCAGCCTCCTGCCTCTGCATTCAGACAGCACAGTCTGAGGCCTGATATAGC
>JAODKM010000002.1:25561528-25579809 GCA_026780845.1 Petrocephalus sullivani | reverse complement strand
CACAACACACACCCCCCCCGACAACCCCCCTCGCACACCCCCCCCCACCCCCCCCCCCCCCCCCCCCCCCCCCCAGATCCCCTGCACTATGCAAACCTGGACTGGGTCTCATCCAGTTAAATCCGGATTGAAACCCATCCGGGGGTGCCTTTCCCAAAAGCATAGTTGCTACCTAGGTTAGCATTAACCATGCAGCTGAACAGGTCAAACTACGTAAATTGCTAAGGGGTGCTTTTGGGAAAGGCGCCCCGGTACAGGAGAGTGCTTTAGCTCTCCGCATCTGTGCAAACATAAACAGGCAGCCCTGGACTCCCGGCCTCTAGCCGGTGCTCATAGCTGGGCCCCTAAGAGAACAGCCCGTTCCCACTCGCCGGATGTCGGCCACGGGACGGTGTGACGGGTCGGGTAGCACGGAATGGACATTTCTCATTACATACTTCTTGTTTGTAATATCAGTCTGACATCAAAGGAAATCTGTGGCACTGACCAAACTAAAAAAAAAATAATAAATAAAAAATAAATAAAATAATAAAACTCCTCTAAAACTAGGGGTGATGCAATGGCGGATAAGGGGGGCTGGTATTGTGGCGAAGTCACCAACTCTCCATAACATGAGATATTATCACTGTGTGGGATCACACAGGTCAAATGCACTGAAAGTGGAACGTTGACCCGTTTTAGTTACAAAACCATTAGCAATGTTCCCACGGACCCGCATCACGTTAAACAAACAAAAATTCTGTGAAAAGTGTCGGGATGCAGACATTAACTGATATAATCTGCATATATTTCTGTTTAAGCTAGCATGTTATTACAGGGTCGTAAATCAAGCAAAGAATATTAACTTGTTCGGGAGGATGTAAATATTATTATTATTATTATTAGGTTCTGTCATGTCGGCAGTCCTTGTGTAACATCTACAGCTCACTCAGCCCAAATCAATTCATGGACACGATAGGGTCCTCAGTGAGAGCAATCATTACGCTATCAAATCAGTCTTACTGATTACTCACATGTAATAACGAATAACCGATTAAGCAGAAGCCTTTGCAGCCCTTCCAGCATTTTAATAGCTGCGCAACCCTCAAAGCCATTGCGCTGCAGAGGTCTAGCGCGACCGGTGCCCTCTAGTGGAGACAATAGGGACCGCGCCCACGACGTAAGTGCGGAGCTTATTGGCACAATAAACATCTTTCGAAGATGGGCCACTGATTTTTCATAATAACACTTTAAAGTAAAATTTTAAGGTAGACCAATGTGTCAGCTTTTCAAATTTGCTAATGAAAAAATTCGCATTTCATTGACGATTCTGCCAGAGACACACCAAGCAGTGTTCAAGAGTACATAATAATCTAGTGCGAATAAACCAAGAAAATGAATCGACAATTTAAATGTCAAATTTGTTTTAGTGCTCTCGCACTTAACCTAACTAATGTAACCCTTTTACACTGAGAACTGAGTGCGATTTTTGATGTCCCACAAGAGCAGAGTTGACACCAGGGCACTCACGCATGTAGGAAACCCAACTTTAAAGTTGAGTAGGCCTATCATATATGCAAAATGATATGGCTGAAGAAATAGCAAATGTAAGAAAGCATGCACAAGAATGCCGGACTCACCACTCGCTACACAGCATAAGAGTGAGAGCGATGCGCACGGAGATCTGTTCATTCTCACTGGTGGGACTCCGGCGGGGGACGGCAACTTCCCAAAAGCCCCGCGGAAACACTGCCGAAAAACGACGAAATGTGCACTACTGGAAATAAATTCAAAGGGCCAGATTGTCCATATAATAAACTTAATGAGTAAAATAGTTTGTATTCCTTATACTCCCGGCCCCCGCACAGAGGTCCGCCGGTCTCTCCGGACAGGTGCTGCGTTCCTAAAAGCCTACTTGCTTTTCAACCGGTTTCCTCCATGATGGGTAATAAATGGTACCGATGCTCTTTTAAAAATGAACGCGTCTGCGCAGCATTTGCAGCCCCTGATCTGATCGCAGGCTTTGAACGCGCAGCCTTTATAGGAAAAGCAGAGGAAGGGAGGCGTCACAGGATGAGCTGGGACGGGGTTTTCTGGCGCGACTGGGGCGAGGGGCGAAAAAAGCCTCTATGCGACTTTCCGAGCCGGAGACACTCGAGCTTAATGGAGAAAACAAGCTCCCACCCCAGTGAAAACAGCTTATGGGAGTTTACATTTTTATCCTCTTCTACTATATTCCTGTCAAGTCAAGGGATCGACCAGTACTGGAAGCCAATTTAATGGTGCACTATATTAAAATGATATATTTGTTAGTTCATTGTTAGTAAACTATTTTAATTTACACTACTGTCTCACTTTTACAATATAATCATGTTAGGATATTTTTTCTATAAAATTACCTATAAAAGTAATTTTCAGTGCTTGCTCCTCCCTGGGATAGACTCTAGACCCCTAGCCCTGGATTATGGAAGATTGATGGATTGAAATTAACCTTTGACAAAGTTTCTCTCTTAATATGCAGTTACTAGACGCTTGAATGTAACCATGGTTGCAATAGGAAAATATTTAAGACAAATCAGATTAGTCTAATCAGTTTATATGAAGGGTAGGTGCATAGTTTTATTATTGTTTATTTTTTCAAGGCTATGTACCCAGCAGGGCAGCCATATAATAAAAATTGATTGAAATACTAATGTAAAAGCAAGGTGCTTAAATGGCATTTTTGCTTGAGACCTGTGGGCAATGTTCTGCATCCAGCTTGAGACCCCATCTCTGTGTTTTGGGGGAAGAACAGGACCTGCATTACAGTCCCATAGAGAAGGGCTTACAACAGGCATAAATGACGGTATTTACACACACGTCTCCTAGCTGCCCGCGTACACATTCCTCACAACATGGGCCTTCTGTCACTAAACACTGGGCTGCCCTGGTCCCCCCATTAATCAGCGTACTACATGGACAGCTCTCCTTTAATATACTAAAAGAACAAAACAAAAAAACAAGAACCTACCAAGAGGAACTTTTACAACATCCCATTCTAAACCCATAGGTATCAATATGGAACTGGTCCCCCCTGTCCAGCTACAACAGCTGTCACTCTTCTGGGAAGGATTTCCACAAGTTTATGGAGTGTGTCTGTGGGAATTTTTGCCCTTTCATCCAGAAGGGCATTGTTGAGGTCAGGACCTGATACTGGACATGAAGGCCTGCCCTGATACTGGACATGAAGGCCTGCCCTAATACTGGACATGAAGGCCTGCCCTGATACTAGACATGAAGGCCTGCCTCTCAACCTCCGGTCTAGTTCTTCCCAAAGGTGTCTGATGGAGCTGAGGTCAGTGCTTAGTGCGGGCCAGTCAAGTTCTTCCACACCAAACTCAACCAGCTATTTCTTTACGGACCTTGCTTTGTCATTGTTCTTGGTGATGTGAGGTTTGCATGCATCTGCTTGGCCGTGGAAGCCCATTCCATGAAGCTCCCGGCACTCAGTTTTCATACTGGGGTTAATGCCAGAGGAAGTCTACAAATTAGTGAATCAACAGAGCGCTAGAAACTTTTACACACCATGCTAATCAACTCTTGGCAACGTGGTTGGCCAGTTAATGGCTGAGTTTCTGTCATTTCAAAATGGTTCCACTTTGCAATAATACCACTTACAGCTGACTGTGGAATATCTAGCAGTGACTGGCGTATTGCAAAGGAGGCATCTTATGACAGTATCCTGTTTGAATTCTTCAGTTCTTGAGTTCTTCAGAACGACCCGGTTTTCTGTATAGCTATGATCTTGATTTTATGCACCTTTGGCAATGCGTCTGAATGAAAAACCTGAAGTCAATGATTGGGAGGTATATTACAATACCTTTGTCCATCTAGTGTATATTGATCTGAATCAGACAAGAATACACAGGAGAAAACCATCCCAGAGACATTCCTGATATTAACATGGCAGCACAGGCATATACGGGCAGAGGTGATGAGTCAGGGAGCAGTAAAAAAGAAATGTAAAGGAATTAATTAGTAAGCAAATGATTATTATAAACCAGGAGGACACACAAATGCTTCCACCTATCCAGGCATCCATCTTCCACACCACTAATTCAGTACAGGGTCATGTTGACATTTCGAGTTCATTTAGACTACTTTTCCAAAACATCAGCACAGATTACTTAGTTTTACATCCACACCTTTAGCACTAAGATTAAAAAACACAAACAATGCAAACAATCTGCTGTCCTTCTAGGGCTGTTTAGTTATTCTTGCGAATTCCCCATTGCATCTACGCCTAAGGTATCGCAGGAGTAATATTAGCACACATTATATTTACAGTGGGGCAGCACAGGCAGTAATGCTGTCTTAAACCTCCACAGTTACGGGTTTGATTCCCCTGTTTGGTACTGGTCTCTCTCTTTGTCTGTGTTTACTCTAGGTACACAACCTCCCTCCCACCGTCCTGTTGCAGGCAGATAAGGTAACCGGGCATCTCTTGCTGTTTCTTTGTTTGTCTAGTGTGTCTCTTGTCCGGTTTACTGGGCTCCACAATTGCCATGACCTGTTCTGAGAAAGACAAAGCCATTGGGCGTCATTTTAGTAGTGCTCCACCATGTGGTTCTGTAACCACACAGCAAGTTCATATGCTTTTCCTATTTTACTGCAGAGCTAAACAAAAGCAATGCCACTATTTCTCCAGTCACTGTGCCTCACTTTTTCAGAATTACTAACAAACCTAACACTTTTCACCACACAATCGCACACTATCTGTAATGGTCACACTCATCCATGTTCCAAACAAATTTCCTAGTCAAGATCACAGGATCTCATGCACCACAGGAGCGAGGAACATCCTAGACAGGGAAACATATTCACAGGGCACAATACAGGTGTACACCCAGGATAGGATGGCAGTCCATCACAGGGTCTCAAAGCAGGGGTACACCCAGGACAGGACACCAGTCTGTCATAGCGCACAAGGCAGGGGTACGCCCAGGTCCGGACGCCAGTCCATCATAGGGCACACACAATCATGCAGAATGGGAAATTTAGAGGTGCCAGTTAACTTAATTGCACAACAGGAGTAGCACAAGAAATGAAGGTAGGAGGCACCTTTGCCGTTTTTTGTATATATGGGTGCGTTCGACTAGTTGCAGATGCTTACAGCGCTGGTTTAAAGCGATGCATTCTGGTCGTGACGCAATGCAGTTTTTCTTGTCCGTCTTCAGCGGCGCTGCAAATCGTCAGCACGCGTCACCATGTCACATGGTACAAAACTCCCACGAGAGCAAGACCACTTAAAACAGATCGTGCAGCGCCTCTCGCCGGCTTTGCATTTATTGATTGAAGATTTCAATGACACGCTTGACGTGTGTGATGTTTGTGTCCCAAGAAGTTCCGATGCGTTATCTGCTATTTCTCCCGAAAAGAATTGCGGAGCAGTGAGAACTGGTTTTCATTTAATTTACCTGGTAAAATAAAGTTGAAATAAATAAATATATAATACCATAAAATATAATAAATCAAAGAAATTCCAACTTTAATAGTGCACGTTAGTTGTTAATTTATTGTTAGTTACTGTAATGTTGCACTGCTTTGTCTAATTGTCTAGTCTGCGAAGAAGGCATTTAAGTAAGAATTGCATTGTACTCTGTACTTCATACATACGACAGTAAGAACGGCAACGCGGCGAGCCGGACCACTGCAGTCAGACCTCGCACACTGGGAGCAGTGAGAGCTGTCCGACTTGCCGCGCGCAGAGCTCGCGCACTGGGAGCAGTGACAGCTGTCCGACTTGCCGCGCGCAGAGCTCGCGCACTAGGAGCAGTGACAGCTGTCCGACTTGCCGCCAGTCACTTTATTCCCCAACAAATACTTGCTCATCAAATGCAACTAAATAGAATACAAAATTTGTGTGGAAAAAATGTACATTAGAAAATGTATATTATACAACAAGTAATTTCTAACTTGAAAATCTAAAACTGCATGTAAAATTGCAACGGTACATGGGGAATACGCGTACCATTACAGCCCTAGTAATGTGTAGTATTTGAAAAATGTACAGCTTTCCCTAACTAACTGAAATGGAAATGACCTTCTTAATGCTGCCCATCTCCGCCTGCCACGTGAGCGCGCGCAGAGGCGCGCGGGGCCTCGCGTGCCGCTCAGGCGCGAGCAGCCACACACCCGTAAGCTGTTTCACACACAGTATATATTTTATTTTTACGACGATGGAAACGTTATTTTCCCCGATTAGAGGTAGGCAGTTCTCGACCTCCCAGTACGTTGGTCAGTTCGCCGTCTGGCAGTCTTTTATGACGTGTCATATCGAACCAGTTACCGGTATAAATTACTGTGGCATTTAATTTCGGTCTTCTCGGTTAGCCTGACAGAGTTTGGCGGGCTCGTAAGCACAGGAGTTCCCATTCTTACATTTCCTTTTAGTTTCCATAGAGAGACTCCTGGAGAACCAAATAAATGTGAATGTAGACGAAATAATCGAAAACCTGTTCTGCGAAGTTTCAAGCCTGGAAACTGCGACCGCCGCCAAATGGAGGGAACCAGAGGTGGGGACCGCTGGCGGGGACGTGCGTGGCGGGTGCGCGCATGCCGGGAACGCGCAGACCAGCCCTAAGTTAACGAACACTTAATTCACAAGTCATCAGCTAAAGTTCAGTGATTTAGAAACGTCATCGTTAAATAAAATAGTAACTCTTCCACCAACGTGTTTCACCAAAATTTACTTTTTCATGATGGGTAGAAGTTCCATTAATTAATCAAACAGCTGTAATCATTTTGGGGTGTACGTGTTTGGGTCAGTACGCATGCGCCAACGTATGAGCGGTCTTGCGTGTCCGTACTGCGCATGTGCAGGTGGAGGAGCGTGCCGTACAGCTGTGGAACTGGGCAGTGACGAAGCACGTGGGTTCAGCCATAAGTCCCGAGCAGAAAGCCAAAGGTAACGGTGTACACTTCAAGATCTGCAAGTGCAGCTGACTGCACAGTCCTTCACAGTTAAAGAGGAACATGCAACTAGACAGATCTGGGACTAAAACAGCTGGTTAGAATCAAATTATTTCACTAAAAATATCCGCCCATATGAACTGCAAAACTATAAAATATTTACAGAGCAAGAAGATGATACATAGTAATAATCTATTCAGACACAGAAATGTTTTATATGAGTCAGTGAAGTGATTGATGTTCATTTTTGACACACCACAACAAAATGTGTTCTTTTGCATTTAACCCATATGTGACATAGTAGTGGGCAGTTAATGCAACTGCCTGCGAAACTGAACTAGCAATTCAGCAATCTTTCAATCACAAGTGCACTTCCGTAAGCATTAGGCCATCAATGCTGCTTTTTATATGTAACTTGTCGTAACTATATCTAATGCATGTGTCTTTTTTGGACTGTTTCTACCGCTTACCATTAGTCCGCCACGTGGCGTGCAGACTGCTGTATGTGTGCAGGTCCGATAGCCCATCAGAAGGCATACTTCGCAGGCAGATCTTGGTGAGTTCACCTGATTATCTCCAGTATACCTTTTGCTGCAGGTGTGAGAGTAGGAGTTCTGTGTTGCTTTCTTTACTATGTGAGCACTATGTAAACACACACAGGGAAATTAGTATAGGTGAGCAGGAAATGTGAGGTAGTGTGTGTCACCACGAAACAGGGCCATGTGTGCCTCAACACTGACAATAGCAAGGATGCCACTTGAATAAGGTGAAGAACTAATAGACAGAAGACAAAATGTAAACATTTCACTGGAAAATGGGCTGTGTTGAAGCCAAATGTTTCTGGGATGTTGTAATTCTGTTTGTGTACACTAGATGGCGCATGTTATTCATTGTGCCATAAAGGTATATAGGCAGGTAATGAGAATGTTAGGGTTAGGTGTTTGACCCCAGAAGGGCAAAGGGTTTTGACCACTACGCTACACTACCTCCGCTGCCACTGTTTTGCACTGTGATTTCTGTGGTTCCTGTGGATGAATAAATGGATCACTTGCTTTGCAACTGAAGACATGTCTACAGACTTGTTACTAAAACAACAGTACGTTTATTGTGTGTAATGTGAGCAAGACTAATACCATCCAAGTCTATAGTGCGTCAGCCAGGTCATTCCTGGGGCCAAGGCACCTCAGTAGTTTGGGTAGACCAATAACATAACAGGGTATATAACATCTAGGAAGGCAAATGCCTTTATAATGAAAAGCTTCAGGTCGCAAAGTGAGAGCTGCAGCTTCACACCTCCAGGGCTGGGGCTTTTGCATCCCACATATGTCGGTGTTTTTGAAGTTTGCATATTCCCTCTGTGATGTGTATGCGTCCTCCCAAAGCCAGAGATGTTCACTATGGCTAATTGGTGTCTCTAAATTGGCCAAAATTTGCATGAATGCTCTGCAGTAAGCTGGTATGCTGGCAAGGGTGTTTCCCAGCTTAGTACTCTGTGCTGCCTGCAACTGGCTCAAACCTAACCCTAACCCTAACTCCACCAACTCAGTTTGGGATTATTGGTTAGAAGATGATGGAATGGACATTTAGGCAGTGCCCAATCAGCAGTAGAAATTACAAGTATTTCTGTATGTGCAGATGGCCACCAAAACCGGCAGAACATGGCTTGACTGCAAAAGTCCCATCATGGCAGAGGAGTTTCTCAGCCTTGCCGTCAAAGTAAGTATAAATGATGATAGGCCTACTCAGCTTAAAACTTAGTGTCTGCAGCTTGTTTGAATCCCTGTGGGTAACATGAATGTTCCTGTGGGTCTCCCATGAATGTTAAACATTATTTTACCTGTTGTTTCCACATTCCAGACAGATTTGGGAAGTTATAATGCTTAAGTGGCATTATACTTTTCACATATACCATTGTTGGAATAGGCAGCACCATGACTCGTTGGGTAGCACTGGTGCTGCACACCTTCTGGTTTCCGGTTTTGAATGTTACCCCTGCTCTGTGCATGAAGTATGTGGTGTTTACTCTTTCTGCATGAGTTTCCTGCAGGTCCTCTGATACTTCAAAGATGTGCAATTTTGTGAAAAAGGCATCTCTTAAATACCATGCAGTGTCATGCTGTTTTTTATTTTGCATACCTTGAATTCTGCATGCCTTGAATTTAGCATACCTTTTGATGGACTGGTATCCCATCCAGGGTGCACCCCAACCTTGTGCCCCTTCCTGCCTGGGGGAGACCGCTTCACCCCCGGACCCTGACTGGATGAGTGATTGGAAGATAGATAATTGTTGTTATTTTATATGATATTTTTCTACTGTTTCCAGAGTCTGGAGGTCTTATACAGCAAACTCATGTCACATGGTGAGAGAAAGATGGATATTAACATCCCAAAAGGAGACATTGAGAAAGACCTCTTCAGAGTTCTGACATACCAGGCTGAAGCTGTGAGAACACTGTGATATGTGTCATTTCTATAAACATAAAAGTAAATTATGAATACCAAGTAGGGCAATGCTCATTTTTAGTAATGCTGACATTTCAGGCACCTGTTTGACTGTCTGTACCTGTTATCCTTCTCGCTTCTGTAGGCTTTGATGCAGGATAATCACCAGGAGGCTGTCTCTAGGGTCTCCCGATGCAAGGACATGCTGGAGCGGATTCCTAAAGAGGTAGGGACCCCCTTCTGGGATACTAGGCTTAATGTGGGGCTTCTCCTAGAGCTAAGAAAATCAGAACCAAATGTTGTGAGCTTTATCCAATTCTCACAAACTGTAGTGTTGACGATCCTGTACTGTGAGGCTCTGTAAAATTCTTTTTCTTTTCCAGACTGGCTACCTCTGTCTTCTGTGTTATAACTTCGGCATTAACAATTACAACCTGAAAAAGTACAGGGAGAGCTCCTTTTGGCTGAGGTAGCTCTGCTAAGAGTGAAGGAAAGTGGGAAACGGGCATTATTAACTGCTATAGGGGGCATTTTTTACACAATACAACATGATGCCAGTATGACACCTAAAGGGATGTTTTCATTAAATTTATATATAGTTGGTTATGACTATCAGTTGCTCCAGTGTACCTTGTGGTTTTGAGCAACCAAGGAATCCCACTGTTTTCTTGTAATTCTCCCAAAACACTTGAGGAGAACAGAATGAATTTGACTCATTTGGGCTTAAACTGACACAGTGAGTAGTTGACATTCCTGCAACTGGCTGTTAGCTGTAAGGGCTCATGTGAGTTGGCCCTGCTTTGCAGCCAGAGCTATGAGATTGGGAAGATGAATGAGTTTGGTCCAGGGGCTGCAATGCGGGTAAGTGCTACCAAAGAGCTGTCGACTGTTGACAGTGGCTTTACCTGCTATGTGCTCTCAAAGCGGCAGAATCATGAAGGAGGCTGCATGAAGTGTCTGCTGTTTTCTGCTGTCTCTCCGTAGGCCAAAGTGCTAAGGCTTCTTTCGACTGTCTTCATGGAGTGGGACTGTCAGGAGTACCAGGAAAAGGCCCTCAATGCTGTAAACTTGGCCAACAAGGTGTGCCCATGACGGTATCCTGAACTGTTCCCGTACCCCTGTGACAGCCCACGTTAATCTGTATCCTGCAATCACGAAACCCCGGTGTCTGTGGGGTTGTTCTGTTTCAGGAAAGCGTGCATCCATCAGGACTGTTCCTGAAATTGCAAATTTTACTGAGCTGCAAAGCCCAGGATGACCACATCAGAGCCGGTTGGTGTAACGCAGATTTGCATATCCTACAAAATATTGCTTCAGAAAACATGACTGGTCAGAGTGAGTGAAGCTCTGCCCTTCAGAGGTGGTTAGTTTATGAAATTAATCTGGTGTACTACATATGCAGTTGACATTTTATACACCTGTCTGTGTTCCCACACTTCATGGTCAGCCATAATGGAGCTGCTCGGCCCGGAGATTCCTCTTGATGTTTGCCTGAGTGCAGTGAGACTGCTCATGACCGAGGACAGGTACAGCTACAGTGCTTTGGCTGTAGCCCCGGGTTTTTCAAAGATGTCTAGGTTAACTAGCAAATGATGAACAGATTTGTGAACCACTTTGACTTCAATCAGGTAGCATGATGAACTGCAGTTTGTCCCTGAGCAGGTCACCTGACCTGGATTTTCAGCCTCAAACCCACTGACAGACTGCTTGCTATAAGCTCTGTGCTTGGAAGCAAATCGTCTCATGGACAAACTGGTGATAGGTCCTGGTGCTGTACTGCTTCTACTCAGGGAGAGCCTGGCCTTTGAGTTCCTGCAGCAGGTGTGCCAGTGCTTTGAGTCGAGCCCCAAGCTGGACGTGGCCCTGGTGCTGCACGTGGAACTGCTGCTGCAGAGGGACAGGGAGGCGCAGGGGAAGCAGCAGGTGGAGCGCATCATGGCAGGTACTGGAGGAGCAGCTCGGGGTGTGAGGTCAGCGGGGGTGGGATTAGAGCACGGGTCGCAGCTGTCATGGTGACTCCTTCAGCAAGTCTTTTTGCCCACAGGACACCATGCCGGCAAACCGCTGTCCCCTCAGACCCTCGGCCTTCTGCACAGCTTGCTGTGGGACCGGGCAGCCAGACACTATGAAGTAAGGCGGGGCCTGTCGATGCCACAGAGGCCGCTACAGGGCTGCCCAGGTGCCTTCGTGAAGCCGGTTCCTACTCCCACCAGGCCCACGCCTACGTGGAGGCTCTGCAGTGGTACAGCTACTCCCTGAGCTTCTACCCGGCTGGCGCCATGGATCAGAACCTGGCCAAGCTGCAGCGGAACCGGGCCTCCTGTTACCTGCAGCTGTGGCAGCTGGAGAAGGTACTGCTCGTGGGCCTGTGCTCAGTGCTGCCCGGGCCGCTGTTCCTGGTCAGTGAGTACCTGCTTTGAAGGACCTTAGTGTGACTTACATGCAAAGGACACATTACCCTACACGTCACAGATGTATTCAAGGGAACATTTTCATTCAAACAGATCAATGTTACATGGCTTGTTTGAAAATACACCATTAGAGTTGTTAACTCTAGGCAAAAGGTCCATAAGCGTCAAGGTACCTGCAGTCTTGTGGCTGCCTGGCATTGGCTCCAGGCCCCCCTGTAACCCATCCCGGATGGCTTAGAAGCCCCGATATTTGCCATAAAATGTAGTCCTCCATATTGACATGCTTTGTTTTTTATTTGCATGTTGACAGTATGATGGCTAATCTGTGAGTAACAGGCCAAGGACGCCGTGACTGAGGCTGAGAGGTGTGACCCCGGCAACATCTTCACCCAGTTCAACATCTACAAAATGGCCCTTCTGGAGAAGGATGTGCTGAGAGGTACTGATGGTGATTCTGTTTCTGCACCGGCTAGGGTGGTTTGGAAGGTTTCACTCTGCACAGGAAGCTCATTGTCCCCCTGGCCGCCCTGCTTGTGTGTGTACAGCCACTGAGGCCGTGAGGCAGATGGCGGGGCTCTCAGCGGAGCCCGTCTCGTGCCAAGAGCTCCTCCTGATGGGGCCTCGTGCGGCCTCTGACCTCCTGGCTGCAGCGGCACACATGGCCTTAGAGGTGAGCGGCATGTGCCTGCGGCCACCGTGCAGAGCAGCGGTAGGGTGTGTGGTGATGCTGCTGTCCGCATGTGATCCCCTAGCACAGGCAGCCAGACATGGCCAGGACAGCCCTGCAGAGCCTCTGCCAGAGCTCGGCAGATAGCACACAGGTCCTCAGGGGGCTGCGGTGAGTCACACAACAGATAACCGTGGCGCCCCCTAGCTCCAAGCTGGGTACACATGAGCTGACATCGAATTTCCTGACTGTGGGCGGTCGGCTCAATGCTGCTATTTCTTTGGCCTGGAGATATTTGAAGGATTTTATCTGGTGATCTGGACAATATTTTCTTAATTCTCTCATCATAAAAAAAATGTATTAGGCAGAATGGACTAGATGGATAATGCTATGAGGAGCTGAGAGTAAGTTGGTGGGTGCAGGTTAATCAGTACCATGGAGGCACTGAGTTGTCTGTCTGTAAACCTCTGTCTTTTACAGATGTTTGGTTCGGCTTGTTCTTTCTTCAATGGAAAATGAAAGTGAGGAAATGAGGTTGGTAGTCAGTGTGGAAGTTGTACAGGCAGCAGGTGGTGCCAAAGTCAAAAAGAATCCCTTCCGATTTTATCAAATGTCATTTTCTTAGATTCACATTCAGATTCAGAATACTTTATTGATCCCAGAGGAAATATGTGGATACAGTTGCTCCCGGACAGTAAGAAAATAATTAACAAATTAAATACCAATAACAAATAATACAAATATTACAGTACCAAAATTACAAATGGCTCCAATACAAGAAACTCAATATACAAACAATATATATTAAATAAATATGTTAGTAGTTTCTTAGTAGTTTATTTGCTCTTGAAGGAAGGATGTAAATAACTTTTCCAAGTTAAAAATGATTCTATGATACTATTTTCTCTCTTGTCAGTGATGCAGATTTGGATGCTGTCCTGTCATACCTGGTAATGGGTGAGCCATGCTTCTCAGCTCCTGAATGCGGACGTTTGACATTTACAGACTCCTCAGCATGGGTTAAGACTGAGGCTTTAGGCTGAGATCTTGCCTGTCCTGTTATGACACTGACTGAGTGTAGAAGGATGTCTGTCAAGCTGGTACACAGTGATCATCTAACCATGTAGCTCTGCCTTCACAGCTCTGCAGAAGATATCCCAGCTCCCCAGTGAGCTCGGCATGGACTCGGCAAAACGGGCCGAGGAGGCTAGCTGGTTCAGGAAGTTTGGTAAATGCTCCACCCACATCTGCCTTCCCCATCCCCTCCCCAATCAGCAATTGAGACCCTTCTCCCTGACTGCTTTTTTCCACCCAGCATGGAATCTAGCCCTCCAGTGTGTGAGAACTCCTGACAGGATGCGGGATCTCTTTGTGCTCTCCTATCAGGTTAGTGCCCAGGGCTGATGGGAATTCCTGTACCAGACACTGGAAACAGCAGCTGAGCTATGTGTGAACATATATTTAACACGCCCCCTGGGGCCTGTTCCCCCGAACATGCGTAATCACGTGCACATTCATAGCTGTCCCAGTTTTGCACGCCTGAAAGAGCTGTGCTCATGGGGCAGAAGACCTGCCTCCTCATGGCTGCTGCGGCTTGCCTAGAGCTCTATAGGATGTCTGCACAATCAGCACCTCGGGTAGGGGTCCGTGGGAATACCCACCATACTACCATGCTAATCTGCAGTTTTTTCCCAGCTGCTATGTCAGCTGGCAGCCACTAGAGGACATAGTGTGTTGAAATGATACCCGTCACTCCTCAGACAGAGCAGCTGACCCAGGCCTTAGAGCACATTCAGAGCTGCAGGGAAATCTGGAAAACTCTCAAAGCAACAGGTGTCTCCTCTCATTCATTTTAAATTGCTCCCATAGTAACTTTTTCTAGAATTTGCCAGGTAATCAAATGCCTGCTTTTCCAGTACTTGCGGCAGTAATGGCATTGCTAAGCAATCCAGCACGCAACGTGTTTCCACAGGAGACTTCCCGAGGGACCCCACAGACACGCTGCTCTTCCTGTACGAGTTTGAGGCTCGTGCCAAGCTCAACGACCCCAAGTTGGAGGCCGTGCTGGAGGTCATCCTGGAGATGGACCCTGTGGAAACCAAGACTTTGGAGACAGTTGCAGGCAAGGAGTAGCGAATGCTGGGGCTGCCTGCTGTCTCCTGAGTAACTGCCCGCATTGTCTTACTTGCCCTGGGTGGACACACCCTCCAGATGGCGTGTGATCATGATTGGCTGACTGCCTTCATCTCTAATGAGCAGTTCTTGTTTCAAAGAAGTGAGAATTATTTTGGGAAATGACAGTTCCCATTCCTTTCCTTGGGGACAACATTCAATTTCTCACATTGGAGTCTGTTTTGGCAGGTGAGAGGAGCCTAGCCATGTCTGTCTGGTGCTCTCCTGTCTCTTTCCCATAGCCCTGGCCATGGAGCCCCCGGCTCACTTCCCCCTGGTGTCCAAGAAGGCCCTACGGATGGCGCTGTCCCTGCACAGGAAGCAGCCCCAGGTGGACCTCTCTCACTGCAGGTGAGGGCTCAGTCTCTCTCAGAGTAAAAGGGTGGAGCTGATTTGCCTGACGTCCCCGCTTTCCCACAGCCGGTGCGTGTGCAGTCTGATCGAGCTGTCACTGCCCGGGGGTGTGTCCAGGTTGGAGCCCCACACGCTGGAGGAGGTGTGGGGGTACTTCGAGGAGGCCCGCTCCATCATCGCCACTGCGGTGAGCCCTACAGATTCCTTTTAACATCCACCACCATTTCCTGCTGATTTGTGTGGTGGAGCCCATTCAGAAAGCAAACCCTTTTCGTTACTATTAAAAGACAGTTTTTAATGAGTCACATGAAGCCCTTAATTAGGAAGGCCTGATTCCCAGTAGGGTGACATGCAAGTGAAGGCAGTTTTTTGTGCAAACGCACCTCCAGATTATATGCCTGGTGTAGCACTACTATGTTAGAAATGCCAGGCCCAGCCTGGTGGCCATGAGATGGGTGCGATATAGTGATGGGAGACATAATAATGGCTAAAAGGTTACTTGGTACTCGCCCGATTTGCCATTTCAGTCTGAGGGCTTGCCAGAACTGGAGGTTCTGTGGCTGCTCACACGGGCCTGGAACACGGGCATCCTGCTCTTCAGTCTCGGCCAGTTCCCCGAGGCAGAGAAGTGGTGCAGCCTGGGTATGGCCTTCCTCTGCCATCTCCAGTCACTGCAGGAGAGCTACCGGATAAAGGTACAGCCACCAGGGGGGGCTCACGCCATGAAACCCTGCCACTGTCATACATGAAGGATGCAGTGAGTGCTGATGTATGGGCCGTTCCCTGTGACTCTAATGTAAAAGCATGCATGTGCAGGAAAGGGTCATTCGTTTGTTGCACTGGTGACTCAGGATAAGTTATGAGTGGACTGGCCTTCAGTCAGGAGCCAACGTGGGCTCAAAGGAAATTTAACCAGTAGGTTGTTCACATCTCACATCTCCCACATAGACCAACAGTAACAGGTGAAAAGATGCGTGTAAAAGGCCACAACTTGCTCTCCCTGCAGATGTCAGGCCTCTATGCAGAGGTGCTGGACCAGCTGGATAAAGCGAGCAGGAACCCCATTAAAGAGGAGTAAGACGCTGGCCTCTTTCTCATGGGGCCCGTAGAACAGCCTTCCTCGGTTTTCCATGTTCGGATCCTACACTGTAATGTCACTCGCACCCCGATTCCCCTACTGTTCACGACCCACTGTAAAGGTGTGTCATGTTTAAACCCTCTGTTGGCTTGAATAGGAGCTTTTTCAACTACTGAATTTTGTTCTCGTCATGATTGTTTGAAGTTCTCTCTTGTGAGTCTCAGCATGTGCAGTAAATGGTTGGCCTCCCCCCCTAATCTATGTTTCAAAAACACTTTTGAAGACGCACACAGCAGCCGGGCAGCTGACAGGATGTGCTTGCTTATATGGGAGTGAGTGTAGTTTGACGCTGTACTTGCCACAGGCACTGAATCTTTGTCGGACTAACCGCCACACTGAAAGGTATCAGATCCCAGATATAATCCCAACCTTGTATCCAGAGTTTTTTTCCATTGAACCCTCCCATTGTGTTGCTGTTCACTGATGACACACCAGTTATAGTGAGTGCTGCCCCCCCCAACAGTTTTTAAACCGAACAACACCGGGGGGAGAGGGTTGTAAGTTTGGGAGAAAAGGGGGCATTATATAAATGACTGCAGATCCCCAGGTCCCCTTTCAGTGTGATGGAGTGATGAGTATTCAGACACAGGTAACCACAGATTAAATGTAGTTATGGAGAATGCAGAGGTTTTGTTGTGCTCTTATTTTGTCAAGGGAAAACACAAGCTGCAACCCTTTATCACATTTTATTTCAAAGAACTCCAAGAACTAAAAGCAAAAAAACAGCCAAAATGAAGCTTGCCGTTGTGAAACTGCAGAAGTTCTGTTCTGTTCCCCAGACTCTAGCAAGGTGAGCCCCGGGGAGCTGCCATGCCCGAAACAACTGGCGATAATAACCTCCTTCCCCAAAGAAAAAGGAAAAAAAAGCCCCAACAACAGGGAAACCCTCCGTACCTAAAACACAGGGCTGCCTGTGGAAATAGTGGCAGCTGTGTTTGAGGACTTTTGTCTCCTTGAATGTTTAGTTACCTGTACCCTCTGAGGCAGGCTGTTGCCTGTATTATACTGATGACTTCATGATTCCTAGAATGAGTGCAGATCTACACAGACTGCAAAAGGAGGCACTCACAGCCCTGCCGCGGATGGCTGAAACTGTCCATCATTTATACAGAAATTAACCCTGGAGTAACTCAAAGCTGACGTACACAACGTTAAAATAAATAAATAAATAAATGAATGACGTGAAGTCAGAGCCGCTGTATGATGCACTGGGAGCAAGACTTTGGGGTTATTTACATTCACAGATCTGAAAGTGTGCAGCGTATAATCGCTGCTTTAGTGGCGGACATTAAGAAGGCCCAGGCGGCCATGTTGGGTGGGAGGACAGCTCTGACAGACATTTTAAAAAGCATCCTTACACTCCCAGTTGTAGTAATGCTTCTGTCCAGCCTGACGTCAGTCTGTGTTTGACTAGCTTCTGCCGAGGTGTGGCCCTGTTCACAAACTCCTCACTTTTACAGTGGGGTCTAGTGGCTAGGGTCTGCTTTACAGTTCCTGAGTACAGTGAATCCCTCATGGAGAACATTAGAATCACAGAAGCGTCTAGTATTCCTAGGGACTGCTGTCCTCAGCAGTAATACACCCTTCCTTTATCACATGAAAACTAGCAGTTTGAAGAGAAGCTCTTTTTAAAGAAACAATGGGTGTGACAGCCAGGGGGAACAGGAAATTACTACCCCACTGCCTAACTGCAGGCACAACCACATTTAATGCCTGCCCTTTTAAGCTGTGTTTAGCTAATTATGCAGGGCAATTTGGCATTTTACAGGGAGGCCACACTCACCTGTAAACTCCCTTATTCCCAGCAGAAAGTAAACACACACAAAGAAACAAATCAAAATTCAACAAGCCCTCCGTGTAGTCAAATCTGATCATGTGTAAAACATTTTAATATGTACTAAAATCGTACATTTTTACCAATCGTGTGGAAGTTTCAAGAATATAAACAATTTCTATGCCATTTTTACCCAGATTCCCCATTTTCTGGAGAGGTCCTGATGCAGCCATTTAAAATGTAAGCAGTTTGTAATTACATCATAAAATTAGAAAAACGAAGCATGAACAGAATAGTCTGAGCATCATAGGGGGTGGGGGGGGGGTGGGGGTGGTGGTGGGGGTCCGGTCATATGCTGGTAACGTAATGTAGGAGTAAAACCAAATGCCTGTC
>JAODKM010000002.1:25546523-25557134 GCA_026780845.1 Petrocephalus sullivani | reverse complement strand
AGGAGAATGCATTTCTAGACTGCATTTGAAGGAGTCTTTGAAACGGGACGGCCTTGTCGTGCCGCTGTGACGCATTTCGTCATCGGATGGAGCCTCAGAAGGGTGCAGCCCCTGAATTCGGACACACCTACTGAGTATAACAACTGTTTATGATGGAGCTCAACATGGTGTCGGAAGGTTTTTGGATCACTTCTCAATTAGTTAAGGAATTACATGAGGAACTCTGGGGCAACATCTTCATTAAAGCTTCATTAGTGCTGAGGCACAATGTTGTTATTGGTTGTCATGGAAAACTGAAATCTGAAGTTCTGTCCACAGCATCATAAGGCTGGTTCTCCTCCTGACACACCCTCAGCGAAGACCCACACCCACGCGACTGACCCCAGGTCCAACAATAGCGCCCATGGCTGAGAGGAGAGGGAGGAAAGTGCCGAAAAGACTGAGCGTCACTGCCCCCTTGGGTACTCAAGGGTACTCACGGTCAGGTTGCACAAACTCCTCCAAAATGTTCTCCTTGCTCTTGTAAAACGGGAACTTGCGTGACAAGTTGAATGTCTTTTTACGCTTTAGTTTGACTGACTGCAGGGAGCAGAGAGATGGACAGAACGAAAGACAAACACAAACGAGTCTTAATGAGATGCACGGCAAATGGCGAGACGACGAGAATGGGAGAGTGAGCGACACGGGGACATTCCCGTCCCAAGGGATGCGGTCCAGACCACCGCGTGTACCACAGAGGGACTGGGCCTGTTTTTGTAAAGGAGATGTTTGGGGAAGGGGTTAACTCCAGTCTAGAGTGATGAGGTCATGTCGGTTCTGACCTAAGCAGCTCTTCGTTGCCTCCAAAAAATTCCCCGCTGCTGTCTCAGGTGTGGATCGGTGATAACAAAGCAGTCTGGAGAAAGGCTCTGGGGCCCTGGGATTAGAAAATGTGGATGGAGGAGTATGGATGCGGGGATAAGGGGCCACCTGGTCACCCTGCCGGTTTGGATGGCTGACAGTGACGAGACGATGAGGGGGGTGAAGCAGCCAGGGTGTCAAACACAAGCAGTGGGGCATGTGTTTCTATACCACAGTCCATGACATCTGTATACAAGCTAACATCTGGACAGGTAAGGAACGGATAGCAGAAAAAAAGAGTCAAAAATAAAAGCCACACAAAATGACAAATGTTGATTTGTGCCTTCATACACTCTGCTGGTTTTAATGCTTCTCTGGCGCAATGTATGAAATAAATATACATAATGTTAATGTTTTCTGCAGTGTGTGAACAGGAGGCCACCTGGGACACCTGAGCAGAGTAACTGCCCCATAGGTTCTCCAGGAAAGAAGCTGCCTTACTATGACTGTGCCCCCCCACCCCCGCCTAAGTGGCTGGTTGGGTGGTGCAGCCAGACACTCACCCTGCTGCACTCGATCATACCCGTCCTGGCGTGAAACTTGACTGTTTTTAACCGTGCGCGTTCCTTCTTCTCCACCCTGTTGGCAGAAACAATGTGTTGGTTGGTTGGTTGGACAGCTGTAGCGAAACCCCCCCGCCAGCTACTCGGGGGCTGCTCTCCACCCTCCGTTCCTGATTTCTGAACCCTGTCACCATGTTGACACTGTATGGTGTAAAAAAAAAACAGCAGTACCTCTTCTTGCTGGGGATGACCCCGATCTGCTCACTCTCTCCATGGGGCGTGACCAGCCTCGCCTGCCACCACTCGTCGTCAGAGGCGTTGACCACATGCAGGATGTCCCCATAGCAGAAGCTCAGGCCCTGGCTGGGCAGGCAGCTGTCGCGGGTGCGGTCGTAGTCGAACAGGGCCCTGTACAGCCGGACACAGAAGACCACGCGCGTGCTGTCAGTCAGATGTGATGGGTGCTGGCCTAGTCTAACAGGGCCCTGTACAGCCGGACACAGAAGACCACGTGCATGACTGTCAGTCAGATGTGATGGGTGCTGGCCTAGTCTAACAGGGCCCTGTACAGCCGGACACAGAGGACCACGCGCGTGCTGTCAGTCAGATGTGATGGGTGCTGGCCTAGTCTGACAGGGCCCTATACAGCCGGCACAGGGAACCGTGTTTCTCACAGCCATGTGGTTCAGCAGTCATGAGTAGGGCGCTGCTCAGCACCTAGAATGACACACACCTACCCTTCACAAAATGTAGGGATTAAGGTAAATCCTGAAGCTCACTGACCAACTTCTCCTCTGGAAAATCCTACCCTGAAGGCTGGTGACCAAAACACTGGGCCATTATTGTACAACACCATAAACCAGCCCTTCTGGTTTTCTGGGCAGCTCACCCACAAGGATGAGGATATCCGGTGTGACCGGCGCCAGGTGCTTGGCGGAGAAGAGTGATGACTTCCTCCAGATACAGGCTTTCCAGTGAATACCTGGGATTCTTCCCTCCTCAGGGAAGCTGCCCCTAAATGCCCCACCTCCCAGAAAGGGTGCATCTAAATGCCCCACCTCCTCATGGAAGCTGCCCCTAAATGTCCCAGCTCCTCAGGGAACCTGCCCCTAAATGCCCCAACTCCTCAGGGATGCTGCCCCTAAATGCCCCAGCTCCTCAGGGACGCTGCCCCTAAATGCCCCACCTCCTCAGGGAAGCTGCCCCTAAATGCCCCAGCTCTTCAGGGAAGCTGCCCCTAAATGTCCCAGCTCCTCAGGGACGCTGCCCCTAAATGCCCCACCCCCTCAGGGAAGTTGCCCCTAAGTACCCCACTCCCTCAGGGAAGCTGCCCCTAAATACCCCACCCTCTCAGGGAAGTTGCCCCTAAATACCCCACCCCCTCAGGGAAGCTGCCCCTAAATGCCCCAGCTCCTTTGGGGAGAGGCCCCTAAACCTTAAATGCCTGCTCTTCAAACAGATTTCCCACTTTTGATTTGCACTAACTTGAAAGGTTTTTTAAGACCTAAATCCCATTTTAAATCAATAATAATTCCTACTTACAGAAATTAAATCATATACTTTGTAAATCCATAATATACATGTTTGTGTAGGCCAGACTGTCTGAGAAAGTTTTCCTTTAACTGGGCATGGCATGGGCACCCAGTGACTCATCTTGTGACATTACACAGAGGAAGGCCTACATTTCAAACGCCATGACCTACATTCACCCGTGTTTGCGCTGACTTTGGTTAAAAATCCACTAACTGCTCTCTATGTGTTTAACTTCACCACATAAGAGAACATTTTATCTGTGCTCCTAAAAGTACCTACACACTTACAGAAACACAGGGTCTTACGCAAGAGCCTTGCTCTTCAATGCATTACGGAACTGCCAAAGTCCACCTATAAGCTCATCAGACAAACATCTAATAGAAATATAAATTGACAGACACCTGTAAGAGCATGACAGTACCCCACATAGTCTGACAGACACCCTTAAGGGATGCCCCACGTAGACCGACAGACACCCGGAAGGACGTGAGGGTGCCCCACGTAGACCGACAGATACCCATAAGGGCATGAGGGTGCCCCAAGTGGACTAACAGGCACCCATAAAGGTGTGAAGGTGCCCCACATGGACCGACAGACACCCGGAAACGACATGAGAGCCCCAGGGGCTATACCTGACGTAGAGGGAGCGCTTCTCGCTGGTCCGCAGGGAGCCTGACCCTGAGCTCATGCTGCTGTTCATCATCTGCTCCCGTAGGTCCTGGATCTTGGACTCAAAGCGGCTGTATTCTGCCAGAAACAGACAGACATGTCCCATAAGCCACTACCCAGAACCCCCTGCTCTCCCTGGAGGGGGTGAAACCACATGTAGGGTCACTTCAAATTCACACCAGAGTGTCATTCTAAAGATGTGCTATTGGCCAGCATCGGCCCAGTGTGTCGATTTCGGTCGATATTGCTGACTGATATTTGACCTTTATCAATATTGAAAGTTAGCAGTACCAAAATAAGGAGATGATCAGTCATTTTCTGTAGAGGAGAACAAGGGGTTTTTTGACTCATGGACCACTTAGAAAAGGTCTCAAAGTACTGGCCCACGACCTGCTTATCAGGCCCACAGATCGAGCTCTTGTTTTCCACAGAATAAGAAAAGATCAATTCTGTAATCTGCATCGACACATCTGGCAAGTTTCACTGCAGGCATCATTATGAACAATTATGCGTATTAAACAGATGTCCATCTTAACCGAAACATTCACAACAGGTTGCTTCTAACAGTTCCTAAAGCATTAAGGAGTAACTCAAAGGGCCTGATCTGTTAATGACGGACGGAGAGGCTTCCTAACAGAGAGGCACACAGAGGGAGCTACGGCTGCAACCCCAGCCTGGTCACAGAGGGAGCTACGGCTGCAACCCCAGCCTTTGCGTCGTACACAAAGTGCCCGGGGCGGGCAGAAGGTGAGCAGAACGGAAGTCCCGGTGCGGGCCGACAAGGGCACCGGAGCACAGCACCGCTCCAGTGAACCTGAGAACACAGTGCATGGCGTCTTTACAGACGAGGTGCAGCCCACCAATCAGAGCATCGCCATCTCCATGTAGGACCTGGCCTCCACCCTGGTCGCTATGCCTCACACGACTCAAGTCAAGTTATCATAGACAGGGACCCTGAGGAACATCAAACAAGCCGAACGAGGACCGGAGCCAAACCAGCCGCCCAGCGACACAGCGATAACCGCAGCCAGGTAACTCCACCCCATGCTGCCGGTAACCAGGGAGACAGCTCACGGTTGCTGAGGCCTGCTGCAGTTTCGGAAAACAAACAGGTGGCAGTGGTGGTGGGGAGGGGGAGGGATGATGGTTTCCACTGCTGTGTGGCACAATGGTAACATAACCCAAGCCGCAGGGATGAGAAGGACTGCCGAGAGGCTGGAGGACCCACACCCTACCCATCCTCCCTGGTCGGCTACACCTGTCCCTCTATGAGACCGGCTGGGCCAGAAGAGCACAGGTCTGTCGCAGCCCCCGGGGAATGACAGGAATGGACGAGGAACCTGCCACCATCAAAGCGTGGTGACTCGTCGGGGCGAGGCGTGCTGGTGACCAATCCGACAGATATTCGCATGCAAAACACTCCCGGCGAGGGAAAGGGGGGATTTCTGTGCAGCCTCTGAAAATGAGCTCCCCTCTGGAGCTCCAGAGCGTTTTGGTCTGGATGCAGTGCTGTAGTCCTATGACGTAACCGGCATCCCAGAAGAAAGATGGAAAGCTGCCCTGGTCCCAGTGCTGCACCACTAGCAGAAACCGGTCAGCCCGTAATTCCGACTAACCCCCGCAGAAAGGTGATGCATATTTCACACCTGTAGCCCGACTTGGGTGGCCTCTGGCAGCGCTGGACTGGAATTTGAAATCGGCCCTGGACTTTGGCCCAGACAGGGCCACACACATACATACCATAGTGAATTCTGTCAATCCGTGGGGGAGGCTGGGAGTCCCCCACAATAAATGGTGCTGGTCCACAAAGCCCACCAGAAAAATGCCCAGTATGCCAGATGGCCTATCCAGACCGGGGCTCTGGAAGTTTGACCCTAAAGTCCTGACATTATTTCTAGAACATGTTTATTGCTTAGGAAATATAGGAACATGTCAGATCTATGAGATAATCAAAGAGAATGCTTAAGTAGGTAAGAGGAGAGAGAGGGAGGGAGAACAGTATATCTGCGAAGTGTGCAGAAGCAGCCGGACGGACGTGGAAGCGAGGCTCAGAAAGCGAGCGGCCCGCCTCACAGCACCTCCCCACCCCCCAATCTCCATGCTACCCCAGCCGACACGGCCAAACGCTCCCCGGAATAGCTGCTGCTGCAGGCAGGTCCGCACTGCGGAGGGCAGGGCTGGACCGGAGTCTGCGTGCAATACGGGAAGACGTGCTGTAACAGAACCTACACGGCCACATTCCTGTCATAACAGGGAAGGGACGTGTCAACAGAAACTGGCATCTGCCCGGCACGCCGTCGCACAAACAGCCGGCCACTCCCACCGCGCGGCTAAGGCGCGTGCTCGCCATGGCAGGCTTCTGCCCTCCTGGGAGCATCCGGCCTTGCCGGTTTTGGGTTACGCGTGTCAGTGACCGTAGTGATATGTTGGGACCGTGGCCGCATGGGGTGTGGCCCGGGTCAGGGCAGACCCTAAACCCCCAAACCGATTCCGTCATCCCCAGTGCCAAAGCAAACATGATGTTTCATTGTATTTGAAAGTTCAGGGTAATCACCATGGCTACCACAGGTGACAGCAGACTTCCTGAATACAGTATGACTTTATTTACATAAATGTTAATTCCAGGTAATTCCATGAAGCAGTGTTTCCATTGATATCCCTGAGATTGCACACACACTGTGCTGCTTTCAGTTATGGCAGTGTGTGTGTGTGGCGACGCCGCCTCTTAAATAGGCCAAGTCTTCAGCAGGGGCCCTGAATATAACAGGACAGCTTGATGCTGAAGGACACCAGCTGAAAACCCTAACCCTAAAAAAACACCTTAATCCCAAATCTAAGCTTAAACCCAACCTTAAACACCTTAGCCTGACCCCTAACACCCCAAGCCTGACTCCTAACCCTTACCTATAACTCATACCCTCACCCTAACACCCCACCCCTACCCTACCCACACAGGTTCAGATCGGCCGCTCAGCAAGTAGGAGATCAGCTCAGTTTCTTATGCAAAAGCGCAGAAATGCAGATAACTGGGGGCGAACGTGCTGCCCCTGGCCACGGCCACCCAGCCACCTCCGGCTCCAGCACGGATCGCTTACCGAGCGGGGTGGCGACGCTCCTATTCACCCCTCTGCCCGGCCGGAGCGAAGTCGCGGCTCCGCGGCCACCTCCAGCCAACATCTCCGGCTCCCGGGCGCTGCTTCCTTACTGCCCAAGCCTACTGGCTGCTCGTCCGCTTCCCTGCGCTCGGCACTCCCGCTGCCATGCCCTAGCTACCCCCGCGGCGCTCCATCCCCCCCGCGCAGCTCGCACGGCGCCTAGTTCCCGCAGACTGGCGTAGCTCCCCGGCTTGCAGCGATCGCTCGCCGCGGTGGGCAGATCCTCCTGGGGGGTGAGGCCGAGCACGAAGCCAATCAGCCTCGGCAGAGCATGTCCTCGTTTGCGGAGCACGGCTTCCTCTGGGGCGCTGCGGGAAAGTGAGCCGCCGATACGCTTCCTACCTGCCTTAAAGGGCCAGGAGCGGCTAACGCCCTTCTGCCGAGCTCCAGCCAACACCCTGCACCTACACACCGGGCGCCCGGTATCATTCCCGCGGGCGGCGACCATTTATCCCGCAGATCGCTGGAGTTGCAACGCGCTCCACAGCACTGCTGGAGTCGATTCAGACTTTCAGTAGCCTGACCAAAACAGTGCCCGTCATCCACGGGAAGACTGGGCTGAACGAGATCTTACTGTATAAATATGAAGCTACTGGGGACCTGGTCTGATAGCAAAAGAAATTAAATGTGTTTGTTGTGCATTTGCGATCTGACCGGTTTGGTTTGCGGTTCTACCTTCTGGCCTGAACTGGGTGACGATGGTGACCGTCTGGCCTGCCCTCTTCAGTGCCGCCGCTGCCTGCTCGTGGGTTGCTTTCCGGAGGTTCACGCCGTTTACCTGTGATGAAGAGGAAACATCAGGGCACATGCTGGAACCCCCCTGTCCCACTCGCCAGCACTGAACCCCACAGAGAGCTATGGACTTTTGGGGCTCAATTCAGCTGGAAGTGGGTTCCCAACCCCCCGGTCCGCAGCGAATATTCCACTGGGCCGTGGAACGCTGGTGCGGGTTTGCATGGGGTTGGTTAACTTCCAAGAATAAACTATATATTTCCCTTTAGTGACCGCTCATGATCGGGCATCTTGATTGCATGTTAAAGAAATGTAACCGGTTAAACTCATTAAATGTGTCTCACCAATCGATTTAGCGCCAGCACCACACCCCCAGTGGACAAGTTTGACCCGTCCGTGATTTTTTTTTTAACACAGTTTAAACTGGTATGTGGTCACCGAAACTCTGGGAGCCTATAATCTATGTTACATCTCAGGGTGTGATGAGATGCCAGACAAGGAAAGAGAAGCTTATCACACACACACACACACACACACACACACAATGACAATATACGGTAAACATAGTCTGTGTACCTTCCTTGATAACAGGAAAAGTACTACCAGGTAGGGGTGCCCGTCCAGCTGCCCTGGGACCAGAGGCTAGTCTAGGATTGTTTAGGTTGGTGGGCATAAGGGGGTGGTATTTCATACAGACCTTATCTTTAGCTAACTAGCTTTGAGACCACAAATGGTGGCACTCCAAACCCAAGGACATTCGGACCTTGGCGGCAGAAGTGTCTTGGCGAGGAGGGAAGCTCACCGAGAGGATGCGGTCACCTCTCCTCAGCTCGCCGCTCAGGTCAGCCGGCCCACCCGCCAGGATGAAGGACACGAAGATGCCCTCGCCGTCCTCGCCGCCCACGATGTTGAAGCCCAGCCCCGTGGAGCCTTTGTGTAGCACCACCTTCCGCGGTTCCCTGGTGAGAGGCGAGACGTAGGGGAGACATGGTAGCAGAGAGCTGGCGTGGAGGCCAACAGGATGCTCACGCCCAGACCGGCATTACAGGGCTCTGTTCCTTGGTCTGTGCATAAGAGATACCTGCAAATGTCTCCTATTAGCCTAAACCAAAGGCGTGACTCAACTGCAAGCCTTGATTGTAGCAAAAACCACCTAAAAGTCATCAGGGATGGACACACGGATGCGTGAGCGTGCACACAGACACACACAGGCTGTACAAATATACACCCCCCTCTCAGAACCCCAAACAATCCCCCCTCCGACCCTCCTGATCATGGGTTTCCTTAATCACCTGTTGCTTGGTGAGGATCATCACCGCAGGCACACTGACCCTGTAGTCTCTCTTCAACAAAGTGATTCTCCCCGATCCCATATTAGGTCACCCAGAGAGTGACGGTTTGTGCTGTCAAACCCAAAGTGCTGATCAGGACGTGGCTTCCTCGGATAACAATTACTTGGGGCCATTTTCTGGGTGAGGAAGTTGCTTCTTCCCGGGGTGTTTTGGGGGGATCTGCAGGTGTGGCGTGGCTGATGCAATGTTCACAGTGAACATGGCAGCTCCTGCTGGGGTGTTTGCTCCTGGGGAGTCGTAGGTGCTGGTAGACGGACCCCAGTCTGGTCTTATCTTGTTCATAGCACCGCTTGACGCACTGGTACGATCACTGCTGTGTCTAGGTGGCCTCATGTGCGTCAGAGATGTTTCCAGCTGAGTGCCGGTGGGGCAGCAGTTCTGTGCGCTGACGTTCGTGGTGACTCCATGTCAACAAGGAAGGACAGAAACCCCCACCAAAGAGCAGTCATCCTGTCATGGGTCAGGGCGGGCCCTCAGCTCCTCCCCCCGGCCTTGTACGAATCCACTTTCTGGTTTCTCTCAAGCACAACTGTCAGAGGAACCTTCCAGTACTTGGACATCCCAAGCGATGCTACAGATTTCCACTCTGTAAGAGCTTGGCCATCTGCCAGCTTCAAGCAAGGAAGGAGACAGCATCATCTAGGTGATTTGGTGGATCAGCTATAGCATTTCAGTAGAAATGTTATGTGTACTTCACGGGCAGGAAACGAGTTGTCCCTCTCGGTCATGGGACATCCCACCTCACTTTAGCCCCTCCAGAAATGTAAGCACACCCCAGGCTGTGGAATGATTCTCGACCGTTCTTTCTGATTCTCTCTGCTTCTCTCAGTTCCTCTGGTTCTCCCTCTCTTTCTGCCATTGCGGTTCTCTCATGTTCTCTGTCTCTGTTTGTAATTACTGGCCAACATCCTCCTCTTCGTCTCCTCTTCCCCCACACAGTCCTAGTTCCCGTGTACTAATGTGGTAAGTAGGCTTTGGAACAGCACTGACTCGCAGAGACACTCTTTGGATGAGAACGCGTCGCTTTGTGGCAGGAGCCGCATCCTTCCATGTCGCTTCTGCTCTGCACATCACACGCGGGTTTTTCCTCACATGTTCTTGTGGATGTCCTGTCGTTGCCATGAGATGAGCTTTTTCACAAAGGAATGTGGGGGGGGGGGCAGCTGACTACTGCAAGAGGCTGCCGGAGATATTTTGAGCGTGTCAGAGAAGCTAAGAATAAACCGGCTGAGACGAGATGTTAACAGTTTGCTTTCCATCACCCTGCCTTCTCTGTCGCTCCTACTGCGCCGGCTTTGAGAAGATGCCATCTTCTCTGGGTGTTAGCTGCACATCGTGTGCAAAGGTCCCTTCATCCCTTCATACAGGTCACAGATGGGTCACTAACTCCTGAGCCTTTGTGTCAGTAAGTGCATCTGGCTTTGGCTGGGAAGTCATTTGTGTGTGGACAGGGGCAGCTTTTGATTACCCAGACTCTCAGAGCAGTACCAAGCCCTGTTTATATATACACCTCAGAGTCTGGGAAGAAGCAGATGTCCACTCTGTGTAAATACCTCAGAGCTTGGGAACAGGCTGATGCCCACTCTGTGTATATACCTCAGAGTCTGGGAACAGGCCGATGCCCACTCAGTGTATATACCTCAGAGTCTGGGAACAGGCTGATACCTGTCCTCTCAGTGTATATACCTCGGAGTCTGGGAACAGGCCGATGTCCTCTCAGTGTATATACCTCAGAGTCTGGGAACAGGCCGATGCCCACTCTGTGTA
>JAODKM010000002.1:25503026-25518270 GCA_026780845.1 Petrocephalus sullivani | reverse complement strand
AGAGACAGTCACTAAGAGTGAGGTACAATCACTGTGAATGAGATACCAACAGTATGAATGTGGTACAGATAGCATGAAGGTCACTAAAGACTAGCTCACCAGTTCATGAGGGATGCTGGAATTCAAGATGGTGTCAATCACATAGTCTGTGTCATTGCTGCAACTTGTTTCATTCTTCAAGTCGAAGATTATGGAGATATTTTTCTGCTTGGCCAGCTGCAGGAGCTCAGAGAGGCGTGGGATAGACTGGTTCATTGCATCCGCCTTCTCCTTCTCCGAGAGCGATGAAACCGTGTGGAATGGATCATTCTGGAAACAGACAGACAGTGTGCTGTAGGACTTGGACAGTAGAGCGTTGTGTCAGAGCTTTGCTGAAATCTACAAAGCAGAGCAGCGGTGAGGAAAGCAGCGTTAAAAGCTATGCCGTTACGTTCCGAGGGGGCTGCTTTGACGCAGCGAGAGGAAATTCAGCCATTATACCAGCACAGAGCAGGCCACGGCAGAACTGACCTTCAGGAACCAGCTTCCCGCATTCAGGGTCTGTAACTGCTGCCAGGTGAAGCTGCTGCTTATACTGTTAGCCTGGTCAGGGATCTTCTCCTTGACATCAGTTGTTCTAAGCAGGTTTTCTTCATCATGCATAAGGAAGGGAACTCCGTCCTTGCTAGTGTCACCAGTGCGTTGGTGGTGCATTGGAGATGGAGGGTTGTCAGTTAGTCACATGACCAGCTGGTTCCTGCGTCCGTTCTCCTCCTGCATTGGCTGGCCTTCGGCCATTTTTCCTCATGGACCTACCTGATCAGAACATCGGTCTCGAAGGCGAGCACACCACACTCTGCACTCTTCTGGAATGACATCATCGTGTTCTCCGGGGCGAGCTAATGTCAAACGCATTAGTTAAGGACTGTTGATAACAACGATGCCAATGAGGCAGATCAAACAGGAGAAAGAACCAAGTCAAACAGACTGGGAATCAACATCATTAATCAAGTTATTAAAACAGAAAATAATCATAATAATCAGGATTAAATACAAATCGACGCATATAAGTGAACAGAACTGGCAGATCTTTCTCACCATTGGCGCCCCCCTGTGGCCAATGAGCTGTGGTTTAGCGGGGAAAGCTTCCAGGAGGCATGGAGACACAATCAACAGTGGGGAGAGAAAGACTGCAGCCGTCAGCAGCATGAATGTGCCCATGATGACGGTCCCGAAAGCTGCGGAGAAGCATGCATGTGAGGTTGCCAGTTTCCTCTAGATACTCCGATTCCCTTCAACAGTCTAAAAACATGCAGATACTTGAATGAGCATCTCTGTATTGCGCTGTTTGTGACTGAATGTGTTCGGCTTCCACTCCTGGCCTCCCACCAAGGGTGTTACCTGCTTCCTGCCCCATGTTTCCATGGCTAACAATCCAGACTCACTGAGACACTGATCTGGATGGTGGATGGAATAATATCAGCGATGGCTTTCTGTAGAGGGTGGCTTTTTTGTGCTTTTAAAGCAGTATGTTCCCACTGCCATCTTGCTAAAAGCAGGTCACTGGTTTGGAGTAGTGTGTGTGTCATGCACAGACATCCCAGATGCCAGGGGGCGCTGTATACTAGGGGAGCTTGTCAGGGCCTTCACCAACCTTTGTTCTTAGCTTTGTGGTAGCTGTGGAAAACAAATCCACTCAGCAGCGTGAGGGCCAAAACACCACCAAGCTGGAGAAAGGGACCCGTGGCCTGTGTGGGAGGGGGGCGGATGACACACAACGACAGCTCAGTGGAACAAGCACAAAGACAGATGCATCTGTACACATGTGTGATGCTCACATGCGCCCCCTACCTGCAGAGACAGGGACACCGTCTTCCATTCGTCCCTCCATTTAATGGTGAAAGCCGAAAGCCCAGCAGTGATGAGCAACACCGATAAGAACAGTAGCACCTGCACGCCGCCAGAAAGGAGGATAAATACGCAGCTTTCAAAACATGCAGCAAATGATGTGACTATGGGACAGGGCACGAGGGTAGGGTTAGGGTTAGGGTTAGGGTCAGGCAAGCAGACAGGAAAAAATCTTTCACATACAAAAAAATCATTTTCCTGGAACAAATGTACCTTATGAATAAAGTGAAGGTGATCTAAGGGCTCCCTCAGGGCAACATGGAACAGCGAAAACAGCTGAAAGATTTATTAAAAAACATTAAAAAAACATAAAAACAAAGGCCTGTATAGTTTCATAGCCCAAGGTAGCTGAGCTCCTTCCACTAGGTGGCAGCAATACTATTATGTAGCTGCTGTCAGTCCTGTGCCTGTTCCTGTAGCTGCTGTCAGTGGCACATGCACCACCCCGCCTCAGGGTCTTACCAGCAGGAGGCAGCAGTACACTGCCAACAGTGCAGAGAGGACCACCACAACCATGAACCAGTTCACCCATTTCTTCAGGGAATTGAAGGCCTTCCTGTTGTGGAGGGGAATAAAGCAACACGGCAAAAAATTAAAAGAGATATTAGCTTTGCTGGAGCATTCATTGCGACAGAATATAGAACAGCATTAAAATAAATATACCCTTCAATGACCAGCACAGTGTACAGCACCCTCTAGCAGCTGGGAGGTCTATGCACAATGCACACTCAACCTTTAAAGAGGACATGGCTGGTCTGGGCTGTTGATCAGGCTTTCGAGATTCAACCCAAAAACACCCAACCCCAGTGAGTGTCACTGCACCCTCCTGCTGAACATTATCGAAGCACCCTGTAAAAGATCAGATCTCCTCAAAGGCTTCCAGATGCTGGTGGTGACAGAATGTAGTGCCAGCAGGTATGGAGGTTTGTCAGCACTGTGCGGTCTCAGCGTCATGCTGCTGGCTGGGGATGAGCTCGCAATGTCTGTCAAAGACTCTGTTCTGGATAAACTCCCGTTCCTGTGTCCCGTTTCTTAAATCCTGGAGTGGTTGTTTGCTTTTTGCTTGTCGTGTGTTTGCTTGGGTGTTCCCGCGTAAGAAATATTATCATGTTGGTGTGTTAGTTATTGAACCACTGATTGGTTATTGACTTTGCTCCGTGTGTGTGTGTGTGTGTGTGTGTGTACACATACGGACGAAGCTCACCAGTTCAAATCATCGCGATCATTGTATGCCACCATGCAGATGTACAGCCAGCCCAGAGCGAGTGCAGACACCAGCGTGAATATGCAGAGCCATGCATGCTAATAAGAACAGGGGAAAGGTCAGAGGTCAGAGATCTCTGAGGGGGGGGGGACTTGCTACACACATGCGGGTCTGTCATATATGTATTGCTGCAGAAATACATATACTTCCTGTTCAGGTTCCTACAGAACAAGGAACAAAGGTAACACAAAAGTTAAAGAGCTGGGCCTGCTACCAAAGCACTATATTTTCATACCTGAGGCACAGACATGCTGTTGCACCCTCAATCAAACTGTATTAGTGAATTTCAGCCTGGAACACTGGCAGCCTTTTATGCATTCTCCATCATTAACCTGTGGTTCTCCTTAACCTTCCACATTTACCTGGGGTTCTCCTTAAAGGGGCAGTTCACCCCAAAACTGAAAAAGATATGTTTAGATGTTGGTTTTCGCTCTAATATAATGAGACTGAATGGAGGCAAAAAAGAAGAATTCAGATAAAAATAAAAAACAGCACAGTCCATAAATCATGGCTTGGTTACTCAAGATAATCCACAGACTTCGTAATGAGTAACTTAATGTAGGAACAATTTTCTTCTACCAAACTCCACACACGGTGTCACTGTCCAGAAGATACATGAGGACGAGCAGCCCAGGGATATGTTCTGTGCCCTGATACAATCTGCACTTTGCTCACCACAGAAAGAATGCCATTCAGTTCCGTTATATTTGCCGGGAAGCCCGACATTTCTATCACCAAAACCAGGCAAGTCCCTGCAGAACAACCGAGATGGACAGATAGAAGTAAACCCCCTCTAAAACATATTTTTTCTGTTTTGGAGTGAACTGCCGCTCTAACCTTCCACCTGCGGTTCTCCCCAACCTCCCACCCTTACGCAGGAAAGGCACACAGTTAACACTCATTACAAGCTGCAGGCCAATGTAGCCGACATCAAACGGGGCAGGCAGACTGGGACAGGGGACGTCCCCCAGCTACTCACTGCAGGCCCTGTCCTGCCCAGCTCTGCACAGGTCGAAACCCGGCAGTTTCTTCTGAAACAGGCGTAGGTAGTCGAACCCCGTCTAATCCTCAAAGTCAGTTCACGGCTCCCCCATAGATGTATTCCACTGTTAATTAACCACTTCTAGTTTCTCTGCAAGTCCTGATTAGTCCTGAGACCCAGACAAAGAGCCTACGCCTAGTCTCAGGACTCCCCAGCCTTAAGCCTCTTTTCTAGATACTGTTCCCCAGCCTACCTACTAAGAGCGAGTCACCAGACCAGGGTGCAGTGGGGGGGTGTCGCAGCTGGCAGGCCTACTTACTTTCTGTTTCTGGTTCGGGGGCGCCATGCTGCTCCAGCGACAGCTGTAGGCACCGCGGCAAAAGATGCGCCAGAGGTCCTTCGGGGGCGGGACCACCATGGCTCCGAGGCTGCTTCTCTGCTCTGTCAGAAAAACAAGCTTATCCATCCACCCATCCATCCATCCATCCATCCATCCATATTGTGTGGCAGAGGTATGCAGAGCGACTGAACTCTTTGTTGCCTTATTTTGCAGTGTTATTTTTCATATTAATGTCAAGATATCTTGATTTAGGTTGTGGGGGGGGGGAATTAAATTCTCAATAAAGGCTCGGGCCGGCCCTGCTGATACTTCAACATCAAACTCACCCAGAACGTTTCTTTTTAAAAACATTTTAAGCATTTTTGGTTTTCTTGGTGCACAAATAAAAAACAGAATCATAGTCACTAACACAACAGTGGGAAGCAGCAGTACCCGCATCTCCATCACCGGGACACAGCTTCCCGTACAGTACACATGAAAACCGTGATTCATACATTAGAATGTGTGATGAGTGACCTAGAAACCAAACTACTAACCATCACTTTAGGAGACATTTCCAGTCAAGGACTGAAGGACAAGAGAAGCACGATGGCCACTCTACCTACAGGGTACAGCTGAAGGGGTCATGGTAAGATCCAGGATCCTCGTTATTAAAGACGTGGATGCCCATCCCCCCCGGGTTCTTCTTTAATCCGGAGAGGACTGTCGCAGAAGAAGCTGATGACCTGCCTCTATGTGCCTGGTGGCACTATGACCACGGACCAAGCATTTCTGGAGCTTGCTGGGAGTTGGGTTGTGCGAATGCCTCAGGGTTTCGGGCTGCCCTGCCTCTACTGCCCAAGAAGGTGCAGAAGATCTGGTGTGCCTTAAGACCTGGAGGTCTGTAGCTCCGCAGTTCTGATTCACAGGGAGTAGTCCTACTGCATAATACTGAATCGCCTATGGAAATTTGGTAGTTATGAAAATGAGTGACCACTGACCAGACCAACGTAATTGCTTTCGAGAAGCTGATTCCAACTTTTAGCAACTTAACGTCATACTTGTTTAGCCCTTATTGATATCAACATGGAGTGGCAAGAACCTAATTCGGGAATTAAGAAAATCCGCAGCCATCATTGCTGACTGCTCTGTCATCACTGGGTCTTAGAGTGTAGGGCTCAGAGTTGCATTTGATTCAGTCATGGTTATGCAGCTTGGTTTAGGTTTGCTAGGATAATCAGAATTAAATGATTATTGAGATGCTTTATACCAGTGTTTCCCAACCCAGTCTTCAGGGACCCCCAAACAGTACACGTTTTTGCTCCCTCCCAGCTCCCTGTCAGACAGTCAATGATTCTGCTCCCTCCCAGACAGTCCTTGTTTCTGTTCCCTCCCAGACAGTCCTTGTTTCTGCTCCCTCCAAGACAGTCAATGATTCTGCTCCCTCCCAGACAGTCCTTGTTTCTGTTCCCTCCCAGACCTTCCTTATTTCTGCTCCCTCCGAGACAGTCCTTGTTTCTGTTCCCTCCCAGACAGTCCTTGTTTCTGTTTCCTCCCAGTTTCCTGCCAGACAGTCCAAGTTTTTGTTCCCTCCCGGCTCCCTGCCAAACAGTGCACGTTTTTGCTCCCAGCCACCTCCTGGTAGGAGCAAAAATGTGCACTGTCTGGGGGGTCCTCAATGAATTCCCTGAATTTTAGCTAATATTACGTGATGGTCTTCTCAAAGTTGGCAGACAACGTTTCATACTGTAACATTAATGGAATATTATTTCCATCTTTTTTTGTTCAACAAATGTTCTGTCAATGTCCTTTTAATGTGATTAATGTTGAAAAACATTGTTTTAAAATAAAATATTTTTTCATAATAGTGCTATATGTGTATACTGTGAACATACCCCCCAGCCATAAACCCATAATCTTTGATGCGTAAAGTAATTTTCATATTATTAGTTTTAGTTATAGTAGTGGGATAATGTTCTGGGAACATCAGGAACACTGAACACTTTAATATTTCTATACCTTAATCGTAAAGTTCAATAAAAGTTCCTAGAAGGAAAAATTGTTAGCAATTGTTAGTGTACAATATCTCCAGGTCTGTAGTCTGCTTGCCCTGGTTCGTTCTTGACTTTTTGCCCGACTACGACGTCAGTTTGTTTTGGTTTAGCGCGTCCTACCGCAACTGGATCTTGGCCAGCTCATTTACCAAAGCTAAGCCTTGAAAACCAGTATAGCATGCTGTCGGGTGCGTCAGGTTCATCGCAGAACGCCATAGCTTGGAGGCACAGGATTGGCTGAGGCTCCGGCCAATGGAAAGCCTGGTAAGAGTATTAATCATATTTCTTTTAGTATTTCTTTCATTATGGATACAGTCATATCTTCCCCTTTGTGTTCTGTGTGCAGTTTTTTCAGGAAGGCACAGATGTTGTGACACCAGACACACCTGTCACTTAAATTCGACTTTGAAGATCCAGTCGCATGTGATTCACACTGAGTGCACAGATGCACTCCCAGTACAAAATATTACCCAGCACGTAAACTCGGGGACACGTCAGCTTTCATTAGCAGAGATCAATGCACTGGAGGAAGAAGAGGAAACCGGGTGGCTTTGCTGCCCAGCAGGGTGATGTGGAGCCTCACAAATTCTGTGACCTTATGGGACCTGAGGATGTCCCCACCTGCCACCCACGAATAATGAACAAGAAAGCTGCAGCAAATGTGTTTAAAACTAGCGAGTTGGGTTGCTATTAAGGCTCACTGGGCAAAGGCACAACAAGAGAGACAACGAGTCAACGAAAGTCATGCCATGCGGGGAAGTAAACACAAAGTAGCCTGCAGGATATCTTAAGTAATCTAACAGTGTTACTGTAAGAAGTGGCCATTTATCCCGTAAATCCACGTAATAACTAGCTGAACTAACAAAGCCGAGGAATGCAGAAGGCAGAGGTCATCATGAAGCACCTTGTATCGAGCCCAGCCAGGTGTCCTGCGGGCATGAGCACACCTCTGGTCACGTCTGCGTATTTCCCAAGATTGCATACTACAGGTACCCATCTACTTATGCCAGGGTTTCGTCCCAGATGTGAGGAAATCAGTCATTCTGGATGTATCTCGATCGTTATATGATTAAGGCCAGATATACTGTATAACATAAGGTATAATATCACTCACATTTAACTAAACCTCTACAGTGGCAATGCAATCGGTTGGTTTTGGTTCTTGCCGCATGCTCCAACGTGGTAAAATACACCATAAAATACTGCTTCAGACGTCTCCCAACTTATCTTATGGGACGTCAGTCCGATCGATCGTTACTCGATAGGGTGTAAGTCAATGGATGACTGCATTAAGCTTGATATTGACTTGCCCAGTGAGTCCTGACCCTGCTATGGCCTCCCCTGGGTCATTCTACAGTATGTTTTCCGCAGGCCACCTCCTCCACCTGCATTCCGCTTTCTTTAAGCCTACATCACCTTAAAGTCCTAGTTCCCTCATGCCAGCCCCAAGTTACAAATGGAATCTTGTCCAGAGTGAGTCTTACAAATGGTACCAGAAGAAGGATCCTCACAGAGCCATGCAGAGACTGAATAGCCTAGATAAATTCAATTATCAATACATTTTGGTTAAATGGTTACTTTTACATATGGATAGTACCGCGTTATGTAACTTTGTTCTTTAAATCAATGAAATAATTTAGAAAATGGTTCCCTTCAATGTTTAAAATTTGCCTGAAAATCTGCAACCATTCAGTAAGACAGATATGCAATAACAGAAGAAACCCTAAAGGGGGTATATACTTTACGGGGCCCTTTACGGGTCCTGTGACAGGGTATGGCTTTGCCTCCCCGGCCACAACCTTCACAAAATTATGCTTTTATAATCCAGGTGTACAGTGTGTTTATTATCAGGACTATAATATTGGACAATGACTCTGTACCCTTCCCAGGCTACTTATGACACAGCTGTACCAAGAACAAAAGTGCCGAAATATAACGATCTATCCGGCACCGAGCGCAGAACAATAACTATTATGATTTCAGTGATTTTCACAGAGTTACTAGTGGCTCTGATCAGGGCTCCCAAGAGACTAGGTTTGTAAGGGTCCTGGATCAGAACCAAGATCCATGCCTTTAATGACCTCTTGGACACAGCCACCATCAGCGCGTCTGTCTGCGGAGAGAATGTCGACCTCGTCAGGAGGGTCACTAACGTCGGCAGCGACACTCACGTTTTTGGTTACTCTTCCTGTGAAGTCAGTAGATGGACTGGGAGAGCAGGAGGGGTCAGGAGGTCACTGGAGAGAGACGTGCAGAGCTCCCGATATCTTTGTAAGAGGACCAAGTCTTTGGAGGCCTGATGCTCCCTGTTCCTCCTGTATGGCTGTGAGACATGGATGCTATCCGGTGACCTGACACGAAGACTGGACTCCTTTGGTACTTTGGAGAAATTTTGGATACTGCTGGTTTGACTTTGTGTTGAACGAGCGGTTGCTCAGAGAGTCCCGAATGAGGCATATTACCTGCTGTGTGAGGGAGCGTCAGTTTCGGCACTACAGCCACGTGGAGTTTCCCTGAGGGTAATCAGGCTCACGGGATCCTTATTACTGAGCACCTGAGTGGCTGGACCAGTCCAAGGGGACGCCCACGTTCTGACTGTGGCAGAAATGTTAAACACAGTGTGACACGTGCAGGTGGGTGATATCTGTAAATAGGGGGCTCTCATTGTGACAATGTAACGCAGAAAGAATGAACATCAGCTTGGATTCAGGCACAGGAATTAGGAACGTGGTATTATGCTAAAGGCAGATCCTTTGGATCCAACTCTTTAGTGTGTTTTACACAGGTGGTGGGTGACCTCCACGGCCAATCGGCTAAGCGTGGGGATTTATTTGTTATGAGGCAGAGGAGCTCATAGGGATCTGAGTGACATCAGGAAGCCAGACAGAGGCACTGGGGCAAGGCCACATGGTCAACAACAATTCATTACTGACGTCTACAATCCAGGGTTGATAACACAGCAGAGACCGAAGGAGAAAGCACCTAAAATGTGTCGCCATGGGTCACTGTAGATCCCCCCCAGTTTTTTGAGGTCTGGATCTCATAAAGTACTGAGTTTTACGCAGCGGGGTATAAATCAGAGTAAGGGGTAGGTGGCACATAACCACAAGCATCGCAGATGTCATGGATTTGTGAGGATGTCTAAATACGATAGGGCACTGAATTCGTTACTTCTGATACTAACCTTGAGTTCGTGAAGCAACTTTTTTGAAACATTTTGGCGTCATCGGCCCATGTAAAGGAACAGAAGTGGAGAGTCCCTCACCAAGGCCAAGGCTTATCAGGGACAGATTCAGGATCAGCCTGTCTACAATCCTGATCTCCACCTGGCTTTAGCTATAATGGGCTGACTCTTCTTAAAGGAAAAGGTGGATTGGTCAGCTGACTTCCACCTCACAGGCTCCTGGCCTTTCACTCCAAGTTTGTTTTGGACATCGTTTTAATTTCAATTTCAGTTGCAAAGTACAGGTAGTCCATTGCCATGGGAACCATACCACTCCCTTAGAAGGTGAACCTTGCAATATCTACAAGGAAACCAAAGTTCAAAACTCAAAAGGTGTGTATGGATTGTAGATATAATGACAAATTTATATTTATGTGCTCTACAGGCTTGATATAAAACCCACAGAAACCTGCAAAACAAACAAGCTACATAGACAGTGTCATGACGGAACCAGAATGTGTGAATGTTTTTGTGTGAATCCTGCTGATTGTCATGCTATTGACGCTAACCTTGGCACCAAGACCTCAAGGCCTTCTGTTCTTGTGTGAAAGTTGTCATTTTGTTCCAGTCACTGCTGGTTCAAGCCTTAACTAGCCTGCAGGTAGGCTGAGGCAAGTGCCAACAAGTCGGCAATGGCGCGATGGTTTGAGCGCCCAAACAGGTACTGTGAATCACGGCCCATTGCTAATGCAGCATAGTCAGACTCCAAACCACAAAGTCCACTACACAAACAATAAACTACAATAGCACTTTAAACATTAACGAAGAAAAAATTCCAAATGTGATTCATAGGTGTACAGCAAGTGAATTCACATGAAAAGGAGCAAGCCCTCACAGCAGGTGCTGTCATCCAGCTTTGGGCGCTGTTCCTGTGCCAGGACCCTGGTGGCAGCCAGGACCCGGTCCCACACTCCAAGTGCAGAGCGTGGGATTGAGTGTGCCTTTGCAGGTTGGGACTCATAAACAGAAGGTCGTTTGTTTGAATCCTGCGGCCAGCAGATTAATGATACTACAATCCACCCCAGTTACACTGAAAAGTAGCATGTGGATATTAAATAAATGGTGGACCCTGGGCTGTGATCCCAAACTCTGCTCTCAGCTGTAGGTGTGTCATGGGAAAGAAAGGTGCAATATAATAAATCCAGTGGTGGGTCCTTGCAAGGGCAACTAGGATGGCATCTTCTGAGAGGGCAACCCCCCTACCTCCGGGCTGACAGTTATTACCTTTTTATCAGTCACATTTTGGGTAAAACCAAAGAATTTATATGTATCTCTGCACGTGGCAAAAAAACCCATCATTGTCCCGGACGGCATAGGAAAAGCGTTTGGTATTGGGGGAACACAACTTTAATTTAAATTCTAAGGTCTATTTATTAGGGAAGAGCAATGTCTATTCCTCCCCATTCCCCCGGTTTCTACACCCCTTATTATACTCTACAATCTCCCTACAGTTACAGGTTTGTGGCTGGAACATTAGTGCAGGGGACCAAAGGGCAGTAAACAGCGTTATGCCATGAGGAGCCTCTGGACAGGGTAACAGCTACAGTAGCCACCATCAGACCACACTGCTATGGCTTCTGTGAATTTGAAGAGCCCCACAGCTTTTCCACAATGCACACTGACCCCAACTGCCTTTGTTTTTTTTTTTTTGACGACTGAATTCATAGGAGGTGCAGGAAAAACTCCAGCAGAGTTTCTTTGGCACTGTGGCATCCTGTGTATCTCCCCCTTGCTGAGAAGCTGGACTTCAAAGGGCCAGAATAATGGTTCTGCTTTGGGAAAGTCCTGAAGGCCCTGCCCCCGAAGGGAAGGTAACGCAAAAGTATGTAGCGTGCTGCCGACACGCCACCATGTCCTCACAAGTCTCCCAAAAGTCTGCCCCAGCCAAAGCGACGGTGCTTTGCCAGCACTGGGAGGGTTCCGTCCCAAGGGAATGAAGTGCCAGCAGACAAGATTCCAATTCTCTCAACTGCAGGGGAAAAATTCTCACACAAAGCAAAGAGGTGCAAAGCGGCGGATGATTGCGCAATGACTGTGTGTTTAGACACAGGCCGTGAAATTAAGTTGAAAATAAATAAAGCTTTTAGGGAGAAATTGCAGGGCTGTTCTGGAATTTGATTTTGCATGGATCCCAGGTTGCAGGTAGGAGGGCGGTTTTGGTCGAGGGTAGGGGGGGTTCGCGGGGCGGTAGATGCCCCCGGACAGGGTGAAGTTAGGTAAGGCGTGCATCCATTCATGTGGCTGCTTCCTCATACCGATTGTCACGCACAGCTTTACTTTCCTGCTTGCCCCAGTAAACACATACAGATGCCAGACCACAGACACACCTACAGAACGTCTCCCAGTGATGTCAATATCAGTGTGACAGCAATTTCGACATATTAATCCCCTTTCCCTTTTGGGTCATAAATCCAAAAATCCAGCATCCTAACAATGGTCCATACAAGCCAAAATAAACAGAACCTGATGCGCGCATCCTTTTATTCCAAGTTCCCACAGCCTCTTGATGTTAAGCTTTAAGTATCTGCTTGACACTCTAGTTAAATCCTCACTGGCCTGACTTCCAGGCTGCAAGTTTGGGCTGAAAGCACTGATGGTGAGAGATGGGCCTCATCTACTGATGACTGTCTTCATATAAACCGCCTCTACAGCAGTGACTGCGGCCCTAACTACCCTTAATCAGGGAACATCACAAGCTGGACCACTTCCACAGCCAGCAGCCAGTGCTGCTTTCTGTGGGTGTTTGGGATTAAAATCTTATCACCTTCACACACAAATGTCACATCTCAAATCACTCCTAAAGTCCCGCCCAGGCTTGGACGTACACATCTGATCTATCGGACAATCTGGCTCAGGTTAATAATGAATATTGACTTAATTAAAGGTACATTTACAGAACATCTAACCAGCACTGCATAATAGTGCAAAGGTCATGTGTGATTATGCAGCTACAGACACTGTAGGGCTCCTTTTATGTAATAACATAAGGACACGATACAATAGATGACATGCAGGACTTAAAATTTTATATTAATAAATTTGGACTAATCAGTAATGATTTGGGGATTTATAATGATCAGATTTATACTTTTTGATCGATCTAACTATGACTTCTCAAATCTACTTTGTGCTTATAATTAGGATAATTAGGAGGTTTTAGATCATTATAAATATGCCGTATGTCAGAGGCGGCTTCTTGGCTTGTCTTGTATCTTAACCGTGCCAGTGTCTGGATGTTCCCAGACATGTATCAGTCCTGAAAGGCTCCTTGATAGAATCTTTCTAATAAAATGGATGACAATCAACTTTAACAAAATATCTATTTTACTGAGTAATATACAAACTCACTATAAAAAGGAAATGGACTGGACTAAAGGAAGGCAGGGTTATGGTTATAGTTAATTATGACTTTGTAATATTCTTTAATACTCCGGGGAAAAAAAACACCATTGGTTAATTAAGTCTGAAACCTCACTTGTGTAACATATGGTCAATTGCTCTTGATAGGAGAATCTATTTTTTTCCTTGCAAATTTTATTTACCACTGTTGGCTCAAAACACTGATGCTCGCTAACAAAGCCAAAAATTCCTTGCTAAAAGACCTCATCACCCCCCGCACTGCACCACGATCTCTCCGATCCTCCAGCACTGCTCGACTGGTCCCACCATCTCTCAAGGCACAAGGAAGACACACATCTCGGCTCTTCTCTGCTCTGGCACCTAGTTGGTGGAATGACCTCCCCCTAGATGTCCGAACAGCTGAGTCATTGGGTGTCTTTAAATGACAACTAAAGACCGGCCTCTTTCAGGGGTACTTCGATTAGCACGTCCAGTACTATACTCGTAGAAAAAACTGTATTTCCCCAACAGTCTTAGACAGATAGTATTCTGACCAGGGGTTTTATTGAACCAGTATCAGAAAGTATTCCCTAATTGAGCACTTATGCAAGTCGCTCTTGTAACAAACTGCTGTAACAGGGTCACAATCTTGGTCCAGGCTCATGGTCGCCTGGTCATCACAGCATGCTCCTCACAAAAATAATAATAATAAAATCAGTTGGGATAATAAACCAGAGAACAGAACACCAGAAAAAATATGTCCTTCATATTTTAATCACAAATTAAATATAATAACCAGCCAATCCTCCCATAACATGGTTTTCCATGTCAAACCAGAAGCCCCAGGATTACTAAATTCCAGAAAGAAAAAAAAAACTATCAAGGCGAGACCGTACATGTTTAATGATAGGTCTGCTGGAGGGCAAACAGGATGCCAAAATATTTAAATTAACAGGTGAAAAATTTCAACATCTCCAGGATGCAGGCTATTTGAAAGCACATTCACACGCTGATAACACGCTACTGTTTTACAGGGGGGTGTATGCCCCTCAATATTTAATGTGATACCATGTTACTGCCGTAAACAGACCTTTTTGCTGGTCCACGTGCCCATCGAATCACCAGAAAAATAGCAGGTATGCCAGTCCAGCCCTGTGTGTAAAACCTTTTATAAAGTTAAAGTAAATATAGATGCGTCTTCCCAAGAGAGGAAGACCTGAATAGGTCAGAATATAATGTCTGAGACTAACTGCAAGATTTTGAAAGTGGACCTTTCAAAGCTGGATGCAGAAAAAATTAATGCTGCCTGACATATACAGTGCAAAAGTCTTAGGCAGTCAAAAGAATTTTTAAAGTTATTTATCTGGGTAGTATGCGCACATTTGATAAGAACAAAAACACAGTAACACAATAAAAACTGATTAAAAATTCCTTCTGTTCCCCAAAAGGTCACTGATATCTAATTGGAGGGCTAGGTGAACACCGCTCCAGTTCCCAAAACTCTCCTCACTGACGGATTTAGAGAACTTCACATGGGCTGGCAAGAGGTATTGGCAGGGTAGCTTATATTTCAACAAAAGCAAGCAACACCCCTTGGCACTCCGATTTCTTTACGGTGGGATTATGTGTGCACCTCACGTCCAATAGCTACAGTCACTGGCTGGGAATGGGCTTGCAAGTGCAGCATTAATAAATACGTATAAAAACACATGCAAATAATATGGTGTGCATTGTCCCCCACAGTTTACTGCTTAAGACACACTTCACTTGACATGTCCCTGCCCGGACCTCTTAGGGCAGGGGTGGGCAGTCATGTCCAGAAAGGGCAGTCGTGTGTGGGGGTTTTCGCTGCAACTCCCTAATTATGGTTGGCCAAAGAGTCCTCATGCCTGACCTAGAGGTGATCCCAAAAACCTGTATGCACACGGGCCCTTTGCGGATAAGATTGGCCACCCCTGTCTTAGAGGCTCAGTGCCTCAATATGTAGCCTACAATAAAAATAAGATTTAACACCGAGTTACATTTAGACTACTCTCCTTGAGGTTAATATATTACCATTTTCAGTTTGACAGTCAAGGACGCAGCCTACTTTTGTGTTTCGCGACTTGGTGAGTCAAATCTTATAATAATAACAATAATAACAACAACGATAATAATTATGATGATAATAATAATA
>JAODKM010000002.1:25442761-25486283 GCA_026780845.1 Petrocephalus sullivani | reverse complement strand
TGCGGCGGTCGCTGCCTGGAGGGCCTCGGGGAGGCGCGGGGCGGGGGGGGGGGGGGGGGGGGGGGGGGGGGGGTGTTAGGGTGGGGAGTGGCATGGATGGTATTTTAAAAACGTGGAAAGAGAGAAGATGTGGAAAAATCATAACTTTCAAACAAACACTAAATGCAGAAATGTTCGTGAAATAAAGGTCAAAATAAAACTGAATGGTTGTGCGTGAATAATGTAATGAAAAAGATGCCTAAATGGAGTGGTGGGTGTGTGAAGAGGGACATGGGGGGAGGGACCAGCAGTGGGGACTGAACTTCCCTGTAGCCACTCCCACAGCATGCAGACGCAGACCCCCCACCTCTTATCCGCCAGGTCGGTCTTATTCCCAACCAGCATGATGATGACATCACAGCCCCTCTCCGTTCTGACATCATCGATCCACTTGGAGGTCTGCTGGAAGGAATTGAGGTCTGGAAGAAGAAACGGTCTGATTCAAAGTTCCATCCAAGCAGACACGCGTCTCCACTGGACATGACCTTTTGTCAGAAGGGGAGACACCCCCACTCATGTTCCTTAATGAAGCTACAGTTTAGGAAGGTGTGCCAGGGGGCACTGAAGCACAACTAATGGGGTGAGTCTGGGTGGAGAAGTATGGAGGGCGACCCAGGAGCCAGGGCACCTGGAACGCCACCAGGCACACCCAGGGTGACCCCGTTACCCCCTGGCCCTGTGACCTCAGCCCCGACTCACTGGTGATGTCGTAGACCACCACAGCGATGGTGGAGTCGCGGATGTAGCTGGGAATGAGGCTCCGGAATCGCTCCTGGCCGGCCGTGTCCCATAGCTGGAGCCGCACCTGAAAGGTGAAGTAATGTTGCCAAGTGGCACAGATGTAAGAGGCCAGGGTCAGGGAGGCATGGGGGAGGTTCACAAATGCAATGGGAAATCTGCTCGCTCAGTACAGGCCTGCGGGGGGGGGGGGGGGGGTGGGGTCTGGGGGGAAGGCAGCCCTGTGTCAGCAGCAAGCTCTTTAAACATGGCCTCGGGACACCACTCATACAACCCTGTATGTGTCTCGCGCACACATGCGACGCCTTACTCGCGCTTACAGTGGACACTGCGCCTTACATAAATAGTGGAAATGAAATCGTGCCCCGGAGTGACAGTGCTCCTGCCCCCCCCGACACAAACATCCAGATTCAGGACCCTGAAACTACGTCTTATTTATTCATGGAACTTTCTGCTTCCATGCCACACATCCAAGCCAAATAGGTGTTAAGCTGTATTTTTTTGTCCATGCCTTAAAATGTCATGTTTATATTATGCACATGTCTGATCCATCCATCCATTGTACAACCCGCTTATCCTAACAGGGTCACGGGGGGGTCCGGAGCCTATCCCGGAAGCCATGGGCACGAGGCGGGGAACAATCCAGGATGGGGGGCACACTCACACACCAGTCACACCTATGGGAAATCCAGCAACGGGGGGAAACCGGAGAACCCGGAGGAAACCCCAGCATGGCACGGGGAGAACATGCACACTCCACACACATGGAACTGGGCAGGATTGGAACCCCGGTCCCAGAGGCAGCAGTGCTAACCACCGCACCACCATGCCGCCTCGGCTGAATATTTATGTTTTATTTATTACTTTATCGTTTCCACCACAACCAACAAGAACAATATTTTCATGCATCATATACCTGAAGATGAGAATAAAAGATACTTAGATTGGACTCTGACTTGTGACACGACTCTTTGGGGACAGATAAGGGACGCCGCGGGCCAGAAGCCCTGCTCGTCATCACAAGGGGGCCTCATTGTCAACTTGCTGACCAGCAAGTCCTGAATGGAGCTGGGGAACACTCCCCTGGAGCTACAGCCCAAGCGGCCGGATCTGTGGCCAGCTGTCTGTACCACGTGGGGCAGATCAGGGACGGGGACAAACTTAAAATGGCAAATTAGAAAGGGACATCACAACTTAGAAACAGCAAAAAAATGGAAACAAAACAAGAGAACAGAGGGCAGAACTACAAATAACGAGAGACTGGGTGACGATGCCTCGTACAGAGCAGGACTATGGGGAGAGGGAGCAGCGTACCGTACGGTCCTCCAAGTACATGGTTTTGGAGAGGAAGTCGATGCCAATGGTGGCCTGTAGTGCGAGAGGAGAGCGAGAGCCGGGATTAGCACAGACGCAGGCCACCTCCTGACAGGGGCCCTGGCGCACAGTGACAGAGGTTACCTGATACGTGTTGTCGAAGCTGTCGTACATGAACCTGGTGATCAGGGAGGTCTTCCCCACTGCAAGGAAAGGAGAGATGATCAGGGGCATCAGAGAAGGCTGGCGACAGACACCAGAAGTACAGTCCAGGAGACATGTACCCTATTAACTGTATATAACTACAACAATGACCTCCACCATGCTTTACTTCCCAGAAACAGTACATCGACCTTATCTTTTAATCTGTAACCTAATTACAGAAATCGGCCCATCAAAACACTAACTGACCGAATCCCCGGGTGCAGTCACTGGGCGAAGTCCATCTGCTTTGTGCAGACACAGGGTCCCTTAATCCATCCCCGCCTGGTGAAGCTCAGCCTTATACTGGGATTACTCTCATTGCTGCTGGTCACTCTGCCCTGGCCTCCTTATAAGCCCCCCGTGTGGGGCTCAGCAGGACACCAGCCTGCTACTCTCAGGGGAACACATCGGGGGCTGTTCCCAGCTCCAGGCCAGCACATATGCGGTATATTACACGGTGACACCGGAGGTACGCTGGCCTCCTGCCCCGGGTGTTCCCGGGGAGGCATCACCGTCGCCCTGCGCCGCATGTGCGCTAATGCACGCATAGCACCTATTATTGTCAGTGTCGTACGTGCGCTCGGCGAAGGGGAGCGTCCCCCGGCCGGTGCGAGCGGACCCGCCGCCGCCTCCGCCCAGCCGCCGGCCCGTTAATACGCACCGAAGGCAGCCGCTTATTCAGCGAGGGGGGCGCCGTGTGGGGGCGCCCTGACCGGGCGCAGCAGCAGCAGCTCCCTCCGCATCCGGCCGGCACCTCCCGGCCACTTACCGCTCTGCTCGCCCAGGAAGACCAGCTTGAATTTCCGCAGGGGGCTGCCGAGCTCCCCGCCGCCGCCGACGCCGCTGGACATCCTCACTGGTCCGTTCGAGCTGGGGGGCAGCTGATCCGGGGCTGGGAGCGCTGTGCGGAGGAAGATGCCGGAGGAGCGGAGATGGGGCGCGATGCGAGCCCGGAAAGCATCACGTCACCTTGAATAAGGGGTGGTGCTGGAGGCGGGGCGGGGCGGGGCGTGGGGCGGGGCCACACGGGGGTGATGTCATAGCGTGTGACGAAACACGCAAAGGGGGCGGGCACCCATCCGTCCGACTTTCTCCCACTTCAGTATACCCCTTTATGTACCCCAGAGTAAGGATACAGGGTGCAGAAACCCCAGCTCGACTAAAAACGTCAAGGAACTCACAAGGGACTCAGACATAAGCTCTTCCGTGATTGTTATATTTCATACAGTGAAAGTGACAGAAATCCACAGCATAAAAGGAATGCAGATTTTGTGATGATAAGATTTTGCTTTTAATCCACCACACACTTATTGAACACACGACTCACTAGTCGTACAAGGCATATTTACATTGCATGCCTTTTTCTTTGATATTTGTTAAAGATAAGTATTTGAGTGTCCCCCTGCCTTCCGTACTGTCCCAGTGTCGTTGCTTTGAATTATACCGTCAGTATGCTGATCATGTTCAGTTTCTGCACCAGAAAATCAGCACTCGATGGCTGATCAGCTCTGGGGAAGCTGGCCCTGTTGGTCAGCTGACTCCAGCTTGCTGTGTGCAGGACAGTAGATAGTACTGGCTGAGCGTGTGTATCAGGTGAATCACCGATGGTGAGGGTGATAGCTGTGACTTAGCTTCACTCTGCCTTGGTAGGGTTTGGTCAGCTGGCTCAAGTGAGATTTTCAAATGGAGAAAAGTCTGCACACACATGCACATGCATTTACATATATGTAATAGTTTTATTACCTTGTAAATAGTTGGTACATCAAAATCCCCTACGGTTTATATGTAGCTAATTTTAGGTTTATAGTGGAATAATATAGATTTGCTGTAAGATTTCTTGCGTGAGCGTGAGAGTCGGGAAGCATGAGTGTCACGCCAGATGCATGGGAGCTGGCAGCCCTGCCTTGGGATGTGTGGGCGCTTTCGTTTCTCAGTGCTGCCCTGCATACTGCCTGTGCCCCTCTTCCTGTCTGGCTCTGTTTTGCAGTTTGATGCTCTTTTCTCCATCCATTATCTTCATTTTTCTAAGCTCTCCACACTGAAGGTTATAGTGAAGATAGGAACATGGTCAACCTCCAGGTCTCCAGCTCCCCCAGTTTCATTCGAGGCTCACGCAGGAATCGGCAGTGGTAGCTTCTGCAATCTCCTTGCTCTTTATGAAATACTCGTCATATTTTTATGCTTTAAGATGTCAAATCATGCTATGCTATATGGCTGTCAGGTGTGCTCATTTCCAGATGCTTTGGGTTGTTACTGTCGTAATAGTTGGTGTGACAGCTTTGCCGGATTTTCTACTTACATATCTTCATGCAGTGACAGACAGTGTGTGTGTCAGAGAGGGAGAGAGACAGCACATGGTTACCATTAGCAACAGTTCAGAAGCAGACAAAAAGCATCAGCACAACAACAAAACAGAAACACTTTTAGCCTGATTGCAAAAAGAATACTCTACTAAAAACACTCAGTGTTATCATGCTACATTAACACAGTATTTGTCTTCCAATATATACTCTATTTCAAAGCCATTTTGATTATTCATTTGAAAGCCCATCCGTGCTCAGGTACCCTGATTCTCACCTGCAGGTCTGGGGGACATCAGGACAAGGGGTAGCTCCACACTCACATCTCTGATTGGACAAAGAAGACAGAATCTGTAAGCCTTGCACCTAGTGGCTGTTATACCAATCAAATGTAACACCAGGTGAATTCAAAACCATGTGACTGTAACACTGTATGTGTGTTACAGTCCAATACCAAGGTTAGTGTAATGCCATGTGACCATGACATTACATCAGTGTCACACCATGTGACCATAACATTATATGTAGAGTGTAACACCATATAACCATAATGTCATATGAGTGTGACACTATGTAGCAGTAATAATAAATTAATGTGACACCATGTGAGTGTGACATCATATGACTATAATGCCATTTGACTGCAACGTCATATTACTGTAACTCTCATGCCCTGATATTCACACCGCCGACCTGTAGCTGTTTGCTTACTGTTACCTTGCTGTGAGGTCTCCCAGGAGGCTGTGAAGATAAAAAAATGACAGAAAAGTGTATTTGGGGAAGGACCCCCACGGGCTGCACATCACAGGCCATGCCATGCAGGTTTCACAGTAAGCGTCAGTAATTTCAGGTTTTTCTGAAACTGTTACTCACCCGCCTCGAGATACCATGAGGATGACCTTGATTTTGTAGGATACCAGGATTCCGAGGATCTCCTTATCCATGCCTGGCCACTGGCTGTGAGACCATCACAGAGGCATGAGCATCAGCTTTTCATTCATGTGAGTCACTCCCCCCAAGAACAGTAGCATTAGAACATAACACACAATGAACTAAATCCTCCTTAACTGGCGTAACATTTGATTCAGTTCCAACATCACGGAGAAGCTGATGGCCAGGATGTTTGATGGAGTGGGCAGAGCTGTGGGCACTCAGACTGTGGCTATGGATCGCAAACTGGATAACATCACTGTGGCTATGGATCGCATTCTGGATAAAATCACGGAGAACCTCACAGCTTTGCAACGGGTCTTGGATGGTGGAGACCAGCGTGGACATTAGAGGAGCTGCGAAATTACAGCTTCTCGCCCGAAACCCAAACAACCCATTCTATCTGCTTCTGGCTCCCTCCTAATCACACACACACATACACATACATACAGATACGCGCTCACCGCACCCTCCCCCCATCCCACGCCTTCGCCGCTTCGTACCCTCAGCGTGGACAGGCGGGTCTGTGACCAGCGCCCTCGTGGTGGCACAGGACCGGATGGCTGTCTGTCTATGCTGGACTACCTCCACCTCCCCATTCCCCTCCCCTGTTGCAAGTCATGACTTTTCTGTTGTAATGTGTAACTGGAGTAAAGTCTGGGGGCTGTTTTTTATTCCCCTCCTCTCTCCCCATGTAATTCTGTTTTCTCTGTTCTTCATACACCCCCTGTCTTCCCCACCTGTCTACCCCCTATAATGTGATGTTTGTGCATATGTATGGTCGGGTTGATGGCCAATTCTTTCGCTGGTACTTGTGACTAGTGACATGGTGTATTGCAATAGCAATAAAGGGTTTCTCATCATCATCATCATCATCATCTGAGAGTAGGAATGGTGAGAATCTCACAGTGTGGAGGAAGCCAGGTTGGTGTCCTCGTCCTTCAGTTTGCCATCTAGGGCCAAGCCAAGCTTGTCTTTGTTGTTGGCCAGAAGAGGAGTCACTTGATAAACCTTCTCAAAAGTTGTATTGCCGTGGACTTGGTCCCTGTGATAGAGCAAACTGTGATCCCAAGGGGCAAAGGCGCCTTATTCTGATTCCAGGACCTGCTACAGCTTTGAATTGCATGGGGGCGGCTTGTGGCTCTGCAGGTTGCTGGTTCAAATCTCAGAGCCTGCAGAGTGGTTTTGCTGTTGGGCCCCTGAGCAGGGCCCTTAACCCCCCAATTTAAAAATGGGAAGGCAGTTAGGGGTATGTCTCTCAATTTCCCTTCCTGTGTGTATATGACCTTTAGGGGCGTTCTCTACCCCATGCCATGCTTTCTGACTCACCCTGCTTGTGATTTTAGGATGCCCAGTGTTTGGTTGGGATGGTTTCTGTTTTGATTGCTTTTCTGTTCCCGCGGAGGAAGCCCCGCCCCCATAACCCTTTCCAGACTGATCTGGATGCTACTTACGCAAATTCCTCTTGCAGTATCAACGTGGTGTATTTGTCTGCTGAGTACAGCACCACATCTGTGTTCTGATCAACTGTAATGACAGAGAGCGACACTATTTTATAGTCACAGCTGAGCACACACATGAGTAAATATACGTTGTTCTTCTGAATTATACAGGCAGCTCCCAACTTACGTAAAGTCGACTTTTAAAGTCGAGTAATTCTGCGCTGACGCAAAAAATATCTGCGATACATAGAGTTGCAAAAGGGCCACATATGCCTGTAAGTAAATTGACTCTCTTTTAATTTGCGTAAAATGTCTTAAATGGTATGGGGAAGCAAATCTGCCTGAAAAATTTGACTTGTGCAAGGGTTTGCGGAATGGATTACTCACGTCAGTCAAAAACTGCTTGTAATGATAAAAATGCAAGCGGTAACAAAGTGCACCAGCCAGTTCTCCCATTTCTGGGTAAGGAACGGGGTTAACACACTCACAGGTCCTGCACTAAATTACGACACAGAACAGATTAATTTTATTTCTCTCTCACTCAGCTTCACGTTAGGATTTAGGCTTTAGAGTTAAGATTAGAAAATATTATTATTGAATAGATTCGCACCCATTCCTGTATACTGTATGTCACAGCAGAAGCTCTCTGGAGCACCTGCTCCAGCCCTGGGGTCTGTCACCATTTCATACTCACTGCTTATCTTCACGTTCCTCACGACCTTGCTGCTGTTGTTGTAGATCTTCACCGTGATGGAGATCGGCTCACCATGGTAGTAGACCTGGTATTGATGGACACAGGGATTTCTGTAAAGAAGGCCCCGTTACGCCTTTGGCTGATCTCTAGCACCTGAAGCATATGGGCCCCCACTCAAATAGTCACTTTTCCCCCCTCCTACCTTGCCTCCCTTACAAGTCTCTATGCACTCAAAAAATATTTAGCAAGTAGAATCAGAAGGTGGTAGCTAGCTAGCTGGTTAGCAGAACTTACGGCTTCATTACCTCCTAAATAAGAAACACGATTATTTGTGGCCAACAGGGCCCCCCATCATCGGGGGGCCCCATGCAAATGTGTGGTTTGAATGCTGGTAAATAGCGCTGCTCTCATAAAGAAACTGGCGGCCTGAGTGCATTGTGCTATCATTGCCATTGGGGGACACTCCGTTCACCGCTGAACATTTGGGAGGTTGTTCTGCCATTGCGTTAGACTGCTAGGGCCTGGCCCTGCATGGAAGTGAGAACAGGAGGTCCCCTGCAGGAGCGTGTGCGGGGCCGTCGGGAAGGGCGGCATACGTCCTTGTCCAGGGACGCTGCCAGGGACACGGCCTTGCTGCACATCATGAAGCGCTTAGTGACGCTGGCCCTGGGTCCCACGCCGGTCCGGCCGGGGGCGTATTGGATCTTACGAATAATGAAGCTGCAGCTATTGCTGCAGTAGTGGAAGGATAGAGGGAGAAAACGGAAGAAAGAGAGAGGTGGAGAAAGAGAGAGGGGGGAGAGAAGAAAGGAAGAAAAGAGAGGGGAGAGAGGGGGAGAGAGAGGAAATAAGCTCCGTCTTCATTGTGGGAATATGTATCATAATCAGTGATATAATTGTAAAAGTAATTCAAGGGGAATGATGGGGGGGGGGTTCCCCAAAATAAAAATTGCCAGCTGAGGGGGGAGGGGGGTTCCCCTATGATGAAATTTGCAGTCATTCGGTTTGAATTAAATTATGTTTTGGACTGGAGTTACATAAGTAAAATTAAGCAAAACTCTTTAGATGGGTGGTGGGGATGGGGAGGTATATACCTTAATCATGCCATTAAGGAGAAAGTGTCCAATTAATATGAAAACATAAATACACGAAAACAGTCACTACTCAGAACATCACCATGGTAACAGTTCATGGTCCAGCTGGAAAAGGATGAGCACAGAGCAGAACATTCGTCACATTTTTATTCCCAAATCGAGGCCCTGTGCAGACCATGATCAGCTGTGTCCGGGGGGTGAGCGAACCAAAGGGGACGTTGTGCCAGGATGGGCAGCCCTAACTGTGAAAGAGAACCAAAGGGGGGGCGTTGAGTCAGGCCGGGCAGCCATAACTGTGAAAGAGAACCAAAGGGGTGATGTGCCAGGCTGGGCAGCCATAACTGTGAAAGAGTACCAAAGGGGGCATTGTGCCAGGCCGGGCAGCCCTAACTGTGAAAGAGAACCAAAGGGGGCGTTGTGCCAGGCTGGGCAGCCCTAACTGTGAAAGAGTACCAAAGGGGGCGTTGTGCCAGGCCAGGCAGCCCTAACTGTGAAAGAGAACCAAAGGGGGCGTTGTGCCAGGACGGGAAGCCCTAACTGTGAAAGAGTACCAAAGGGGGGCGTTGTGCCAGGCCGGGCCAGTGAGACTTGAGTCTTCACAGTTTTATGTATTTTTAGTCATATATTTTTGCCAATATGTTGCTACGCTCATCTGCGTAGATTTAGCGGGGACGGGAGACACGCATCCCCCTCAAACCTGAGATGGGGGCAGGCAAACCCCCGCAATAATATCTTATGTAAAATAATGCTTGGTTTAGTTAATAGTATAGATGTCAAGATCTGTCCCTGTCTTGTCCCTTCGTTTTGTATGTTCCCCGTTTAGCCAGCAGGGGTCGCTATCACAACAGTAAATGGCATTTGTGTCAGTGACAATTCTCATCCCACTGTGTTTGCTGTCAGGGCATAAGGATGAGTAAGAAGCCCGTCAAAAAATGGGACCAGACTTTGTATTTATATGGAAAATGTCACAAAGTAAGTTATTCCCTTACCAGAATCATTTAGTTCATAAACTGTGCTGGCAGGGAGTCCCATTTATTGCTAAGAGGAGATTCAGTAAATCCCCTATATTTACTTCTATTGGTCTGTAGACGCTAGATCTCCTAGTCACTATTTTATGTGTTTGTGCTAGTGATTCTTTCCAGAAAGTTAGGATGTTTGTGAGAGAAGACTGGGTGCAAGAGAGTAACTGGGGCATCACAGCTGACCCCGAGGTGAGGTAATTTCTCCACAGTGCAGGGCCTATCATTTGTGGCAGAATCTCGCAATTTGTGCACTTTTAATAATTCCTGCAAATTCAGCATGCATGATGTGGGATATCACCACACTTTTTCATATTACTGAAGATGAATATAAGTAACAATGAAAAGATGAATATCACTTTAAATATTGTAATTATAACGGCAATAGTTTATGAAAAAAAAAACCCGTATACAGCAAAATCTACAAAATCACAACATAATAGGTGGTCACACCTCATGCAGATTTGGTGACACAGGTGGCTGCCTAGGGGGCGCCAACATAACAAGTCAATATCACCAGGCGCCGATGGTGAATCCTGCCTAGGGTGCCTTTTTCTGTGGGGGCGCCAACATGGCAGGCCGATATCACCAGGCGCCGATGGTGAATCCTGCCTAGGGTGCCTTTTTCTGTGGGGGCGCCAACATGGTAGGCCGATATCACCAGGCGCCGATGGTGAATCCTGCCTAGGGCACCACATGGGCTTCCACTGGTACTGAGCGCACTGCTGGACCATGGCCCTTCTCACTGTACCACCTGACCTCCTGCCCATCACACAGCAGCTCCAGAGTTTGCTCAAAAATCCTGCAGTTTGAGATGTATGGATTCCAACCAAAGTGAAAAAAATTTGTGGAACTTGAATTTGAGAACATGAAAAGGTGAAGGAGGGAGAATGAAAGGGGGAGATGGAGGAGGGATGGAAAAAAGGAACCAACATACAATAGAGAAAGTTGGAAAACTCAAGCGAGGAGATCGGCTCATGTTGTAACATTTGGGGTTCAACGTGTTTCTCTAGGATAAAACGACTTTGCCCCTGCAGGTACATGCAGGCTCTAAAGCCCTTGACCAAGGCTATGCTTTGTCTTATGTTTGCTCACATGTCTGCTTTCTCATTCAGGCCGTCCTTCTCATCTCCAGCGTACGCCTTGACCTCAAAGTCCACGCCACAAGGCTGCAACAAAGGGAATAAAAGCCGTCAGTTTCCATCTTTTGGAAATCGCTAGATCAGGCCCAGTGTCAGTCAGTGAGCAGGACAGCACCCAGAGGGTTGGGGGTGCGTACCTTCCCAGCATGCCGTGGTGCAGGCTGAATAGAAACAGAGCAGGGTAGGCCTTTTGGAAGCTGAAAACCAGAGAAAGAAGAACAATTCATGTTATTTATCTTCCGATAAAACACTGAGTTATGGGTCGAAAGTCTTGCAGTTGACTCATGTTTAGCCATTTGTCAAGCAGTACGATGATTAGTGAATGCCGTTTTGGGTTCATATATGGATTTTAGCAAAAGAACCTAAAGCTGACAGTGACGGATAATCAATGTACAGTGTAGAATGAGCATGAGATAGGAAGGAGGAAAGAGGTGGTACTGTGAAGGTGAATTGGTGCCCCTGGTCCCCGGCCTTCTTCATCAGGATCTCCTGTGTGGGTGTGGTGGCCAGGTCAGTCTCACCAGTGGCAGGGTAGACCTGCTTCGTTTGGCTCCAAATGTGTCTCTTGAAGGAGAGGTTGATTACATCCAGGTCATCTTGGCCATAGCGGAATGCACAAGCCAGCTGTACCCACACTAGAGGGAGCCAGAGGTCATACAGCTGTACACACACTAGAGGGAGCCAGAGGTCATACAGCTGTACCCACACTAGAGGGAGCCAGAGGTCATACAGCTGTACCCACACTAGAGGGAGCCAGAGGTCATACAGCTGTACCCACACTAGAGGGAGCCAGAGGTCATACAGCTGTACTCACTCTAGAATTAACCAGAACATACAGCTGTGCCCACGCTAAAGAGAGCCGGAGATCAAATAGCTGTAGCCCCACTAGAGGGAGCCAGAGGTCACATGACTGTACCTTGGGCTTCCTGGTGGGTGGGTGTAGAGCGTCAGGCTAGTCCGAGTAAAGCATAAATTAAGCAAATGCTTTTACCCAAAGTGACAAACAATTGAGAGAGCAGGGTCAGTCAGTCCAGGAAGCATTCGGGGTTAAGGGCCTTGCTCAAGGGCTCAGTGGTAACATCACTCTGCCAACCACAGGATTTGAACTAATGTTCTTCAGCACAGTAACATTGATCTCTGACCAAGTGGGGCTCTTAATATCAATAGCTGCCAGAACGCCAGCTGGCAAATGTGATGCTTTGCAGTAGCACATATTTAACTATACATTATGAGCCCTGAATGCTGTCGTGTCCGTGGCGTCCCATCCCAGATCTCCCAAGGGTTTCTTCCTCACTGACTGCCATACCTTTTCTCCCTTTCAGCTCTGCTGGGTCCACCTTTACCACTCCGTCTGTCGGAAGGTTGAGCGAAACCAGAGTCAGACCCCACTCTCAACAGAAAGAGGATGCAAGCAGGTGTCTTGTCTTGTTTCCCACCCTGGTCACTTGCACAGTACTGTGTCATCTTTGGTTATTGCAGCACTGGGAGCTAAGTTACTGGGAGCTGGCTTCCGGTGGCCACATGACTAGATATAGATAAAGAAACTGACCAAAGTGATTAATCAACGAAATAACAATGGATTTGAATTCAGTCTGTCCTGACTGTGGGATCCAAGGTGAGGTGATGGTGATAAAGGCCATCAGATCCTCCAGCTGTATACACTAGACACTCCACTTCTGTGCAGATGAAATAAAAAATACTGTGCATATCTTACAGAAGGCAGTGTTTATATTTGTCAATACATAACTAATAAGATAACAAACTGTGATGCAACAAGTACTGTACTATTCAAAAGTACAGTACATACCTACCCATTGAAGAATTTGGTTGTACTAATTAGCACATTTTAGAATAATTATAAATACATCAAAAACTGGAATTATGCATTGGCCAAAAAAAAGTATTAAACAAAAAAATTGTTGGGGAGCAGCTCTGTGGGTTGGGATTCATAAGGTTGCCAGTTCTAATCCTGTGGTTAGCAGAGTGATGCCACCATTGGGCCTTAGAGCAAGGCCCTTAACCCCAATTGATCCAGGGACTTGCTTTCCCCCTCTATGCCGTTTTCATGAGGTGGCCTCCTGGAATGCTTTTCCAGCTGTCCTGAAGGAGGTCCCACATATGCTGATCACTCATTGGCTGCTTTTCCTTCACACTCTGGTCAGTCGCCTGCAGCACCATTTCTCCAATGTTTAGGTCAGGTGGCCAGGCCATGTGATGCAGCATTCTATTATACTCCTTTGTAGGTGGCTTCTCATGTCCAAAATTCTGACTAGTACTGTGTCATTTTTAGAAATAAAAGAAACCTAAAAGAACTAAAAGAAAAGCCAGCAAGGACTCACCCACAATGTCCACTGTGTCGGTATGGTCCACAAAGTCTCTCCTGCCCAGGTAGAGGGAGATCTGGGAGAAGAAGAAGGAGCAAAAGCAGTTATGACCTGTTTCTCAGTGAGTCGGCTCAGTGGATCGTAGCTGAGATGTGTGTCTCTTATTGGGCTGGGAAACAACAGCCTCTTACAGTTTCTGCATCTGTTTTACAGGCAAGCTGGTAAGCAATTAGACTTTATTAGAAGTTTTCAGGTTTTACTACCTGGAGAGGAAATTAGATTTACTTGTATCAGTGAGTATTGAGGTGTAAAAAATGTGATTCTATTAAGCTAAAATATGTATAAGAAATAAACTCATATGGCTAAATGGTTAATCATATGGCTATAGGTAGGTAGTACAGTAAGCATCCATGGCGGCTGTAGGTAGGTAGTACAGTAAGCATCTATGGCAGCTGTAGGTAGGTAGTACAGTAAGCATCTATGGCGGCTGTAGGTAGGTAGTACAGTAAGCATCCATGGCGCCTATAGGTAGGTAGTACAGTAAGCATCCATGGCAGCTGTAGGTAGGTAGTACAGTAAGCATCTATGGCGGCTGTAGGTAGGTAGTACAGTAAGCATCCATGGTGGCTATAGGTAGGTAGTACAGTAAACATCCATGGTAAGACTAACATTCCCTTACTGAGTCATTGGCATTGCTTTTCCTGAAGACCCTGCAAAGAGGGCAGAGAAAGGTGACTGTTAGGTGGATGAATGTTGGGATCTCCTTTGTTGGTTAGTCAATCAGACATTTATTTAGAAATAGATGCTGAAGGTTGGAGGCTACAGAAAGATTATGGCTGATTATACCATTCGCATCGCAGCAGACTGATTGGTTGCTTACTTTCTGGGGCTTATTCTTAAAGAGGCTTCACTTTTACTACATCTGCAACAAATTAGAGTTACAGAAAACTGACTCATTGGAAGACAACCAGTAACATTAATGGTGAGCACCCCCTGCTGGCTGTTCTTCATAAGGAGAAGACAGGGTACCATGCTGATATTCAATGTTTGAAGATTCCAGAAGAACCACATCAATTACTATGGTTTCACTGATCGCAGGCCATAAAGTTGAATCATTCATGAAATTATGTTGCTTCTGCATGATTTGGATTTCTTATTGCATTTATTCAATTTGATTTATTTATTATCATGTGTAGCTGCCATTATAATAATTCCTCTTCAGTATTGCGTTGTATTGTGTTGCTTTGTTGAGTTTATAATCAAGGCATTTGACCTGTGGGGCATTAATACAGTGCATTTCATGTGTTTTTGGCATATAGACAGGTTAAGCATTTTGTGGCGTCTTCTGAACCACCCCGAACAAGACCTAATCCAGCCTACCCAGAAAGACATCTTACTATTCTATACTCAAGTCAAACTGAAGAGTCATCTCTAGATTCTGCTCCCACTCTTAAGAAATAAGACCAGAGCTTGGACTTACGTAGCCATTGTTGGTTTGCATGGGCTAGAGGATTCTGGGAAAAACCAGCAAGAGTGAGTACCAGATGGCAGCGGAGAGCAATATTATCAGGCAGAATACCAGAACATACCCAAAACAAAGAAGGAACCTTTCATTAATTTCAGGGCATGGGGGCCAGAGGAGTTATAATGATGTATATGAACAAAAACTACCTGTTAATCTGTTCTGATCTTATAAATGATGGTTGCATCTATGTGGAGTAGGAGATTAGACCATGATGAGTAAGAGATGCACCTGTGTGGAGTATGAGAGGAATCTGACTATATTTTCAGAGTTATATAAAGGATAATATGGAAGTGATTATACTGTGGCATGCAGGTGTGTGTAGTATGACATGGATGTTGAGATCCTTTCACAATTGTGTTTTGTAAGGTATAACAATTTGCATGTGTGCATTTGAAGAAAGCATGTTTATCTGTGTGCAAGAGAGAGCTGGCACTGCTGTCATGCTAAACCCATCCCAGTGTTTCATTAGCACACAGACATCAGCACTCTTTCATTAGCTTGCAGCCATTAGCAAGCAGTGCTTAGCATGTAGCCATTAGCACTCTTTCATTAGCACCTTTCCTTTAGCATGCAGCCATTAGGACTCTTTCATTAGCACTGTGCCTTTAGCACACAGCCATTAGAACTCTCCCCTTAGCACACAGCCTTTAGCACTCTTCCCTTAGCATACAGATTTTACCACCCTGCCATTAGCACGCAGCCGATAGTACCGTGCCTTTAGCATTCAGCCATTAGCACACAGACATTTAGCACTCTTTCATTAGCACCCTTCCTTTAGCATGCAGCCATTTAGCACACTTTCATTAGCACACAGCCATTAGCACACTTTCATTAGCACCCTTTCTTTAGCACTCAGCCATTAGCACCCTTCCTTTAGCACTCAGCCATTAGCACCCTTCCTTTAGCACTCAGCCATTAGCACACTTTCATTAGCACCCTTCCTTTAGTACTCAGCCATTAGCACACTTTCATTAGCACGCAGCCATTAGCACACAGCCATTTAGCACTCTTTCATTAGCACCCTTTCTTTAGCACCCTTCCTTTAGTACTCAGCCATTAGCACACTTTCATTAGCACGCAGCCATTAGCACACAGCCATTTAGCACTCTTTCATTAGCACCCTTTCTTTAGCACATAGCCATTTAGCACTCTTTCATTAGGACCCTACCTTTAGCACACAGCCATTCGCACACTTTCATTAGCACACAGCCATTTAGCACTCTTTCATTAGCACCCTTTCTTTAGCACTCAGCCATTAGCGCCCTTCCTTTAGCACTCATCCATTAGCACACTTTCATTAGCACCCTTCCTTTAGCACTCAGCCATTAGCACACTTTCATTAGCACGCAGCCATTAGCACACAGCCATTTAGCACTCTTTCATTAGCACCCTTTCTTTAGCACATAGCCATTTAGCACTCTTTCATTAGGACCCTACCTTTAGCATACAGCCATTCGCACTCTTTCATTAGCACCCTACTTTTAGCATACAGCCATTCGCACACTTTCATTAGCACACAGCCATTTAGCACTCTTTCATTAGCACACAGCCATTTAGCACTCTTTCATGAACACCCTTCCTTTAGCACTCAGCCATTAGCACACTTTCATTAACACCCTTCCTTTAGCATGCAGCCATTCGCACTCTTTCATTAGCACACAGCCATTCGCACTCTTTCATTAGCACCCTTCCTTTAGCACACAGCCATTCGCACTCTTTCATTAGCACCCTTCCTTTAGCACACAGCCATTCGCACTCTTTCATTACCACGCAGCCATAAACTCCTGTCAAGGCCCCTCACTTCCCACCCTTTCTTTGCCCCAATATGAGAATCTCACTCCTACCTCTGCCCCGACGTGCTGTTACTTCGGTGGTGTGACAGATCTACACGCAGCGAGTGAGCTGTTTGTGCCTAGGGGGTGCGCTTCCCAGAACAGGCCTCTGCTCTGCCCCCCTACCCTTACTGTCCCTTCCCCTGCCCCCCTACTGTTCTTTGCCCATCGTCCTGTCAGCCCACAAGTGAGGTTAAAAATAAGCTGAATAGGAGGCACAAGGGGATCAGGGTTACTGGAATAGAAATGTGTGTGCGTGTATGTGAGTGATTAGAGCATTGGAGTTAGGGTCGTGGCTGGGGGTATAGCAATACACAACATATTCAAATACACATATTACCGTTAGACAGGTGATGCAATAGAACTGCTGTGATGTAATATAATGCACCATCTTTTTTGTCTTCTCCTTCCTTTTCTTCTCCTTTTTCTTCTTAATTAATTGAGGCAATTAAATAAAGGAGAAACAGCAGGCATTGTTCCAGGGCTGTGGGGTCACTGTCAGCCCACATTCATATCAGAGGCTGGTAATGAGAGCAGCATGAGAATGCTTTATGGCTGAAAAGTGGCCAGGCTGGACTGTTCAAGTCCAGTGCTCTATTTTTACAGTAAATAAACAATGGAAATTGCCTTTCGGAAGAATGATGACGTATGGGGAAACTCCCTAGAAGGCCACATCATGCCAATGTAAAACACTACAAAGGCTGCTCGCCATCGCTACCTGGGCCCAGAGATGCCCACGCAGTAGACAGAGGCCTCAGAGAGGGTCATGTGACAAGCCCTACAGGGGCTGATCAGTTTCTGCACAGCCCATATGTCCTACTCGTCAGCTGAGCGTGAGCTGCAAACCCTCTGCCCTCCACCGGGGGAGCTGTAGTATCATGGCATGGAGAATGCTGTATGGCATTATAAGATAAGGTTCTTTATGCACGGGCGTCAGAAGCATTTTGAATGTGGGGGGACACACTGGCGGGGTGAACTAATATTTTATGCTAAATGTGGTGGGGTCCAAACTAATAATTATGAAATGTGAGGGGGTAGATTTAATGGCAGCGATGCCCATGTTCTTATGTGTGCCAATCTGTGATGCCCATATTCTTTAATCTCACTCTGTTGGAAGGTTGTTATATATAGATAACATGACTTCTAATTTTTCAAGAGAAGTCGTTGCATTTTATTTATTAGGTACTTTATTCATAACTTACATTTGAGAAGGGAGGGCCACCCAATCCCTGGAACAACTGAAGGTGAGGGCCTCATCAGTGAGATCACCCTGTTTGGAACCTTCTGATTACAGGCACAGTATCGTAACCCACTGAGCCAACACGATAGGCTTGTCGTTTATCAATTGTGCTGCTATTCCTGATTCGGTCGAGTAGGTGATGGTCAGACAGCTGCCCCCTCAGTCAGAGAGAACCATGGCATAGCGTGCCAGATATTTCTAGATGAGCAAGCAAGTTCTGGCACTGTCAGACACGGCTCTGCTTTCCATAGGAGCACCTTGATCGGTCTCCCAGAGAGAAGGTTACTTTTTACTCAAAAGAGACTTAAAATGTAGATGTGTTTTTTTTTATTACAAAAACTTTTGACATTTTCTCCACTACCACCAAGACCCGAGCTGTACCTGAGCCATACCTCGAACTGACGGTTTTCCATTTTAAATTATCCAAGCCTGTACCCGACTCGCACCTGTGCTGACATGACCCTGCTTATTAGTAGGGCCCAAAATGTGACCAAAACCAGCTGGTTGCATCACCACCATCTGATTGGTCGAAATGCATGGAGATGCAAGTGATGTGCTTCGATGTGCACGGATTATCTGAAGGAATAAATGGCATATTCTATAGATTACTCATTATTAGTACCGTACATCGTGATATATTAATGCATAATTTGGAACTTGAAAATTTCCAGCCTCCTACTTAAAAAAGTACTACAGAACAGCTGAACAGAATGGATTCATAATACAAATTCACACAAGTGAATGTTAATTCCGCTAACATCTGATGCTAACATAACATGCAATTTTCAAAGACATGCTACCAGAAATTAGCACACAGTAAATCATGGTGTTCACTATGTGAACAGTAAATAAGCGTCTTCAATTTTACATCACTGTCGCTCTCCAAACCCACAGGGTTGCCAGCTTTGGTCAGCTAACTGGCGTGAGATTTTCAATTCGAGACAAGTCTGCACACTCATTTACATGCATGTAACAGTTTTATTACCTTGTAAATAGTCTGTAGGGTTTGCAAAGTACTCCAATGCTTTTGGTGTAGCTAATTTTAGATTTATAGTGCAATAATATAGATTTGCAATAAGATTTCTTGCAAGAGCATAAGAGTCTGAAAGCCTGAGTGTCACGGCAGTGCCTTTACAAGCCGGCCCTTCTGCAGTGGAAAAACGAAGTGAGCTGTAACCGCACTGTAACTGGTCCCTCTTCGCGGTTCGCCTTGGGTACAGCTCGATTCCTGTCTGCTAGTGGATAAGCACCATTTGAAACTCAGATTTCTGTCAAAGAGTTTCCCTCTGTGGTGTCACCTTGGCCAAACACTTCACTGTAAAATACTGCTCAGATTTACCCAGCGCTTATACACAAAGGGACTGATGTGTGCTTGCATGGATTCAGACCCTCCACCATTGAGCTGTTAGAGCAATGCTGTACTCGCGCTACAGGAATTGCTTATGTGCGTTGTTACAGCAGAGAAAGCCCCGACTCCTGAAATGCTCTTCCCTGACGCCCTTTGACAGAGATGGCAGTTACCCACCCTCGAATTTTAAATAGGCACAGGAGCCTTTATTATCAGACCCTTAAAAACCAGATTGCCTGTGCCCACAAGAGCTGCAGCTGTTTCAGAGACACTTCATCTGCATGTATTGACTAGTGGAGTCAAAGCCCTGACCACAGGGGCTGATAAACTCATCTGGGGGCCCGAGGCTGCCGTCAGCATAGACAATCAGGTGTTGCTAATTAATCTAACCGTTCCATTTCTCCTGAGGGGGAGTGTGATCCTCATGTTTGGCTTGGCCCTGTAGGTCAGGGGCACTCAATCCACTAAGCCACACTTACGACTTCCTTTGGAATTAATAATCTATCTATCTATCTATCTATCTATCATCCATCCATCCATCCATCTATCTATCTATCTATCATCCATCCATCCATCTATCTATCTATCTAATGTATTTACATGTCTGCCTGTCTCTCTGTCCAGCCCCCCTGTCCAGCCTGATAAGATGGATGACTTGGTCGATTTTTAGAGGCAGACATTTTTAATGAAACAATTTCGGTACAACAGCAGTAGATCTCTTAGTCCTAAAAGATTGGAACTCCAGCCTGTGAGCTCTCAGCTCAGAACAGCTCTGTAAACTGTGACATTTAAAATTGCTGCTCTCTTTAATTTGTTGTAATTTGTGTTGGATAAAGTTGCCTGCTAAGCAAATTCCTGCCATTCTGAGCTGCAGCACAAGGCCTTCTGAAGGGGCACCGTCGTGTTGAGCGGGAGAACAGCGCCTGTACCCTCCAGTCCGGGGTTCACAGACACAGAGTGGAATGGGCTCACCGTGTGAGGTCACTTCCTATAAAAAAACACTGACAAGGTTGTGAAGTTTTAAAAGCCAATGACCTAATCAAAGTAAACACAGGGACTTTGTTTTGCTGGATAACAGAGGGCTGCATTGGCTGGGGTCTAATGGGGTTTGTGTGTGTGTGTGTGTGTGTGTGTAGCTGTGCTTGTTTGTTTTCCTGCTGACTTGTGAGATGTGATAGGAGCAAACCCAGGTTACACAGCTGGCTTCAGACAGAACTCTGCGTAGGCTGAGGTGGGGGGCGGGCGGTCCAGGCTCAGGGAAGGGGCCAGAAGCATAAGAGGCAGAAAGTATGAGATGATCACAACCATATGGAGGCTGGGGCGGGGGGGAACGGCATGGCCCCCCAGACAAACAAGAAAAGCAGAGACTACAGAGCAGAATGGAGAGAGAGAGAGAGAGAGAGAGAGAGCAATGGAAATAAAGCAAAACAGCAAAAATGTGAAGAGAAACATCTTCAGGGAGAGGAGGAACTTCAACAGAGGAGGAGCCCCAAGAACAGCAGGAGTGCCAGGGTGAGGAGGAGCTCAGGGAGAGGAAGGCGAGAGAGGCCCTTTGGAGGGATGGGCAGCCACCGGTGCGGTTCGGCTGTCAGAGGAATCCTGCCTGCCCCTGTCAGCGTCTTTCCACTCTCTCCTCATCCGTCCGGCTTGCTGCTTCCTCTCTCCGCCTTGAGCTTTTCCGGAGGGCTGTCTGCCATTGCTGCTCCTTTCCACATGAGGTGCTCTTACACACGGTGGCGTTCGCAGTTTGGGAAGGTTACGAATGCTTTGGGGAGCCCCGGCGCTCTCCGCAGGCGACGTGTCACTGAGAGGGCCCCCTGGAGGTCACGGGCGGGGGAGCCGGAGCAGCGGGCTGGCCTCGGGGAGGAGTGGCCTTGCCCTTATATGGACGGCGGAAGGCTGAAGCTCTGGAGTGACTTTTACCGCTGCCCTGTGGTGTTCTGAGAGCTCCTCTCCGCTGGTACTTTGCAAGGACTGCTCAGGGCCACGCTTTGTCCTTGTTGTTCTTTTCTGTTGGACTGTGGCTCCCCGTCCCCAGACAATAGGTGCCTTTGTGCCAGGGGAGACTCCCATCATGGCTGCCTGCTAGTCCTGGTGCCTCTCTGTGGCTCACTGGCCCCGGTGCAGCGGTGCCACTGGGCCTGCACTTTATTGACCAGCACATCTGCCCCGGAGGTAGCTCCTGCCCCACCTCCTGGGGAACTGCTGCCTCAGAATGAGAGAGGAACTCCAGGCGCTCTCTCTCTCCGCCAGGACACCATACTTCTGACAAACCTCTTCTTGTTGCTATGAGACAGCATCTCGGGGCGAAGTCTCTGCTCACCTGACCTTCGCTTGGGCCCTGAGCCCCACGTCACCATGGCGACACCGGCCTGGTACCACCGGGACATCAGCCGCGTGCAGGCCGAGGAGCTCCTGGCCCGGGCAGGGCGGGATGGCAGTTTCCTGGTCCGGGACAGCGAGTCGGTGGTGGGAGCCTACGCCCTCTGCCTGCTGTGAGTATGCACCCCACTCCCTGCACCCCTCTGTTTGTCTCTCTGCTGGTTTTAGGTTAGATACTCCAGGAAATAACGCATTCAGAAAGTCTGATTCTCCTGTGTACCAAAACAAAGTGTCAATGTTATTGAGATAAAACCTGAGATGATTGATGCTTATTATAGTCACAAGTAACAAGTGACAGGCAAGTGTTTTATTGGAGTAATGTAGGCCAACACTTCCTCCAAGACAGCCGCAAATTATTCTTCAGCCAATACCTGCCGCTGCTAATGAATCAGAAAAAGTTTGCTAAAAATGGCCATTATATTAACCTTCCATCAGAGAGTCACACCTCAAAATCTCTCATCAGGAATTCTGGGGATGAGATGTAAATGCCTGGCTACTGACAGACGGTGGCTATGAGCTCATCCGGTCTGACTGGTTGAGGAAGAGAAACTGAACCGTGAATCAGTGCAGTAGATGGATTTAGCAGAGATCTCCACATAGGCTAGGAGAGCGGGAGGGAGGGAGTTGTGGTTCTGAAGACGGCAGCAGTAGAGCCGGCACTGAGCCCAGCTGCGACTGTCTGGCCAGGCCGCTCCCTCCCACCGGCCCCAAAAAGGGGGCTACACGTCCCAAGCCCCGCCGGGTTCCCCGACCGCCGGCAGCAGACACATTCCTGAGCGCTGATCTCCCTGAGCCGACCCCCTCCTCCCCCCCCCTTGAAGACGGCCGTTTTTTTCTTCCTGCGTCACACTACATGCGCGAGTGTGTTTGACAGGCCGCGCGTGTGACAGCTGTGCACTCATGGTGTAGATGCTAAAGTTTCTGAAAACAAAAAATCCCGCACTGTTCACTAAATGGTATTTTTGGGAATTATGAGGCAACTTGTACTGTTTTTCTCCTGAATACGGTGACTGAGTAGCTGTGAGTGAGCAGGGTGTCCCGTTATCAGCCTTATTTTATGCAAGGGAACTTAGAGGGCCTCACATAATTCCTGCTATTTCACCTGCAGCTTCCAGCGCCACGTCCACACATATCGGATCCTCCCTGATGCAGACGGGCTCCTAGCAGTACAGGTAAGGAGTGCCCTGAGCCCCTAGATAAAGATGTCCAAAGATGCATGATGCTGTTTTAGGGTTAAAAAAGCACTGAACGTAAAGCAACCATCCAGCTGTATCATGTGTCAGACCTTGCTGTTGTGTGTAGATGTGGCCTAACCGCCGCAATCAGCTCAAAACAGGACCTTCACGTTCTGCATTTTAAGGAAACCAGTGAACCTGCCTGTGTCTGTCTGTATCTCTGTACACAGTCATGAATGTGTCTGTCTAAATCTTTGTGCACAGTCGTGAGTGAGCCTGTCTAAATCTCTGTGCATAGTCGTGAGTGAGTCTGTCTGCATCTCTGTGCAGTTGTGACTGAGTCTGTCTAAATCTTTGTACAGCTGTGAATGAGTCTGTCTAAATCTCAGTACACAGTCATGAATGTGTCTCTCTGTATCTCTTTGCACAGTAGTGACTGAGTCTAAATCTCTGTGTCCAGTTGTGACTGAGTCTAAATCTCAGTGCACAGTTGTGGGTGAGTGTCTAAATCTCTGTAAATTTGTGAGTTATTCTGTCTGTATCTCTGCACTACCGGGACTGAGTCTGTCTAGGTGTTTTGGTCTTTAAGATACAGCTGACCCCTCTGCAATTGCTCTAAGAAAAAATGGCCTCCCCACTCATTGGTTTGGATTCTCATAACTAGATCTGTGAGTATAATGAAAGCAGAACCATCTCAAACCACAGGGAGGATTAATATGGCCTCTTCCTGAGGACTCAAAGACTTCAGGCCCCTCACACACAACTCTGCAGGCCTCGTTAGTTGTCTAAGTTCAACAATTTCAGCTGATTATAGACAACCTAACTGACTTTCAGCATTTAGGCAGAGGTTTCCATGCCTGGGTTTGCATTCTACAATCAGCCATGACCAGTAAATGACTTTGCTCCTCTTTGCGCCTCTCCTCTGCCATGCACTCTCCCTAATTTGCTCTTTCTGCTTCTCGTGCTCTTTCTGGCTGGCAGCTAACCATCCCAGAATCAGAATCACGAGCAGTCAAACAGCTCCTGCATGGGCTCACCACAGCATCAGACTCAGTGACTCATAGAGTTTGCATGCAGCCTCACTAAGCTGCAATATCGGGCAGGATGTGGGTGGTGTGACATCATTGGGCATATTGTGTGGGGTCTATGACATCATTTCCTGTGCTGAAGGTGGGGACCCTCATGTATACCCAATGAGATGGTTACTCATATTTGGAGTAATGAAGACGTGAATGTCTGTGCTTTTATATGCTTTTATCTAGCAGGAGTTGTATTTTAAATGCTGGTCAGCAGGGCTCCTTCCTGAGATTTTTGGTTATCTGCCAGTTGAATGTAAATGCGTATAGGTGTGATGCCTGACACAGCGGTAGGTGACAGAGCTCTCCCTACTGGTTGACTGGGAATGGTATCCATTCGTATAAAAAGTTTTTTTTTGGTTAATCTTTCTGTCATACTTTTCTGCCTGATTACAACAGGCAAAGAGTCTTTCCCTCCCTTTCTGGCTAAGAAGTTTTGCCCACAAAGGGCGCATTTCCACCGTACCAGGTACCATAGTTCTGGTACTTCAAGGTGCTGGTTTTCCACCGCTGTAAAAACTGGTACTGGTGCCGAATGACATCACTATGCCAGGTGGGGTGTTTCGTACTGAATTCAAAAGACGGCTGTAGTATATTATAGGGCTGGATGGTGTGCAATATTAATACCAATATTACACACCAGTCAGCAAGATCAGGCTTTTTCTTACCTTTAACTCTGTATGGACATTAAAGGAGTTTAAGCTTTTTAAGTTTAAGTTTAAGTTCATAGGACAAAATCTGATCTTGTTGTATCTGATCGTACGACCAGATGGCAGTTTCAGCTTGGATCTCACATCCGTTATTAGTACTTAAAATGTTTCACCTTGTTTATCGAGTGTGCAACCGATGAGGATGACAGTGAATTTGACTATGAGAGGTTGTCATAAAGAAGTTAGGCTCCTGTCCTGGGGGGCCTTCATCTGTATACTCCGGGCCCTCATTCCTGTACTGGGTGCCCTCCTGTCTTTACTGGAGGATCCTGTTCTGTGTTGGGGCCTTCCTTTCTGTAATGGGTGCCCTCCATTCTATGAATTCAAGGATTCAAGGTTTTATTGTCATATGTACAGTACAATGTACAGGGTACAATGAAATCCTTACTTGAATGCCTTTCTTCACAGAATAAGACATGGAATAGAATTAAGAGCAGCGACAGAAGAAAAAGAAAAAAATGATGGCTCTGGCTGTTTGTTCTCTCCCATAGACCTCCCAAGGGGTGCAGGTGAATTGCTTCCGGACACTGGGGGACCTGGTGCTGGGGTACCAGCAGCCCCACAAAGGCCTGGTGGCCCCACTCCTTTACCCCGTGGGCCAGGAGGCTGAGCTGGGAGATGAGAGCTCTGGTGAGAGCAGCTGGGCCAGTTGGATGGATCAGATTATATGTCTATGTGCATAACAGGGGAAAATGTATAAGTATGTAATTCAGAAATGGCTCACTGGGCCTCCTCCAGTACTGGAAGCTGGATAATTCATCCTGCTGAATTGTAGAATTTGTTTCAGTGTCACTGTCTAAGGGGATTATGACCTACTGGTGGTGCTATGACAACCTGTTTCTCCTCCTGGCTGCAGATGGGGAAGAGGAAAAGCTGGGAGTGACGTCATCAGGGTGGAGCCCAGGCTCTGCCCCGCCCACAGCTCCTCCCCCTGGCCCTACAGTGACCCCAGGCTCCAATCTCTTTTTCCTGCACAGGTTGCAGGAGCTCTCCAGTCAGAGGTAGGGCAGTGCAATTAGGAAAATTTGCCATTAGAGAAGGGGATGGAACTGACCTCCTGGTGTTCCCCGCAGTGTGGCCAGCGACATGGTGGCGCTGTTCAGTGAGTACCTACGCTCTGAGCTTCCTCAGGATATGGACGGCCTGCGCAAGGGGGGGACAGCGATGCACAGCCTGCAGAGGACTCTGGGCAGCACCTGTGAGGGTCTGCGCAGGTATGCAAGTCCAACTGTAATTCTGTACGTAATAAATAATAAAAAGTATTTTCAAATTTAAATACCTGCCAGAGAGTTAACTCACCATGGACTTGCTTACTTACTTATTTATCTGTGTGCTTTCATCAGCCTCTAGTTATTAAACGCTAAAGCTCTTCTCATAATGCAGTGAGATAGACCTGACTTTATCCAGCTTGGAGACCCTGGCCAAAGTCTTTGACCACCCTACATATCCTCTGCTCAGTCCCAAGTCCCAGGTAAATGCTACCTCAAACCCAGTCACTTCTTTCAGTTTAACCAATAAGCTCTCAGAGGGGAGCTGTGCCTCCTCTAGGGATTGGACACAGCGTTCTTCTCTTCCAGGGGTCACACTTGCCCCTAGTGTATCGATTGTTTTATGTGTATGTCTTTATCTCTCTATCGTAGAATACAGGGAAGCTCTCAGACCATGGGCTGGACAGCCTGGTGTGTAAGATCTCAGCCTTGTGCAGCCTGCTGTCTTCCCTGGAAAAGAGGGTACATATACTCTGCACATTCCCCACCCTTACCCCACCCCTGCTCTACCATGCCCTAATAATACCCTGCCCATGACCACCCCCCCTATGTAGAATTAGCAGCTACCCCCTGGCCTAGAAATACTTGACTGCTCAGGCTGGTTGCCTGCAAACACCAGACTATAAACCCACAAAAATCCTCTACATGCTTAGCTAGGGGTCTCCTTATGAATAAGTAATAGTTCTCTCTTCCATTGCTCCTACTGGACAGGTGCTTAAGGCTCTGCAGGATGCGGTAGCCAATCACAATCTGGCGGTACAGCCGGCCCCGCTGCCTGAGGCTGCCATAGTAGCAAGGCCATGGGCGAGGCCTGTCCCCGTATGCAGCTTCCAGGTGAGAGCATGCTCACATGACGGAGCACCAGCACACGCCCGCAGCCGCGGCCCGCCGCACCAGCATGCGTGCTCAGCTCTGTGTATGTGTGTCCAGGTGAAGGTGTCACACTCGGGCAGGCAGCTACTGTCGATCGACGTGGACAACGGGGTCCTGCTGTTTGACCGCAAGTCAGGGGCCTTTGGCGTGGAGACCGTGTCACAGGACCGCAGTGAGAGGCTTTTGAGGGGGGTTTATGTCAGTCGTGGGCCAGTAGGACATGTGCTAATTCTGATGCCTCTGTGTGTGTGTGTGTGTGTGTGTCAGTCCTGAAGCTGCTGAGGTTCCAGACTAATCCAGGGAAACTGTGCATGGTGGTGGACAGTCACACCCACCCACCCCGGGACATACTTTTTGAGAGTGAAAAGGTGGGGGGTTCGTCGACAAGCACACAGACACAGACACACAGTCTCTTTCAAACACACACATGCATACTCAGTTCATACATTCCTAACATTGTGGGGACTCTCCATTAATTTCTATTGGCATAACCATAATCCTCACTAAGATAACCCTAACCCTTTCCCAGCCCAAACCATAAGTAAACAAAAAAGACTTTTGACATTTTTTGATTGCAGAACGCAAGGTCCATAAAATTTGGGTGACTTTGGTGTGGAAGAACTTGACTGGCCTGCCCAATGCCCTTATCTCAACTCCTTCAAACACCTTAGGGAAGAACTAGACCGGAGGCTGAGAGGCAGGCCTTCATGTCTAGTATCAGGGCAGGCCTTCATGTCCAGTATCAGTGCAGGCCTTCATGTCCAGTATCAGGGCAGGCACTTCATGTCCAGTATCAGGTCCTGACCTCACAAATGCCCCTCAGGATGAATGGGGACCAGCTCCATATTGATCCTAGAGATTTAGAGTGGCATGTCGGAAAAGTTCCATAGATGTAATGGCCAAGTGTCCCAGTACTTTCATCCATATAGTGTAGATTTCTATCATTGTGAGGGCTTTCCATTAATTTTTATTGGCAAACCCTAATCCTAACTATAATAACCCTAACACATACCCAACCCTGACCATATCCATAAGTAACCATGCAAAATACAACACTTTTGGCTATTTTAACTGTTTGATTGCAGGCACAGATTTTTAGAAAAGAAAATTAAGGTCTTTATTGACCTGAAAAATATCCCACAAGCTAAAAAGTAACAGGTTTTAGCTCATCATGGGAACATTTGGTCCTCACAATCTGGTAATTACAAACCAACTCACAAACACACATTTTCCCCCCAATGCCCCCAGTGACACATACACACCCACACTCTGACGGCTGCTGTTTTTTGTTGATCCTCTTCCTCATTATCTTCCTCATCCACAGAAGTGTGAGGCCTTCTGCCAGTTACTTCAGCTGATGAAGGCCAGACGAGCTCCACATAGTGAGCTGGATACTGTCTCTGTCTTTGTGGGGACCTGGAACATGGGTGAGTATGCGTATGAGGAATCTCCATTTGCTGGTCCCAGAATCCCTCCATCTGATCTGTATCCTAGTCACAGCTTTCAGCAGGGAACCGTCTAGTAAAACACAGAAGTGAGGCCATTCTGAGAGATACTTTTGGATAAATGCATCAGCTGACATGTGATGTATCCCCATGGCCTCTTCTGTAATTAGGGGCTCTTTTTGAGTGGCTCAGTAAATCACAACATCCTTTCTTGCCTGCAGAGGTGTGGGGTTGAAAGTCCAAAGACCTGCTTATTGGCATTTGAAACATTTTGCCAAGATCAATAACACCTATCTTATCAGAGGTCAGAAGTCAGGTTTGCTCTGCTCACATGGTCCCCTGTTGCTGCAGATGGATCTCCATCCCCCCGGAACCTCCAGTCCTGGGTGACATGCTGTGGCCTGGGGAACGTCCCAGACGAGGCCACAAGGACGCTTCCTCATGACATCTATGCCTTTGGGACACAGGAGAACCCGCAGGGGGAGAGGGACTGGCTGGAGCACCTGAGGGCGGTGCTACGGACTGTCACTCATATCGACTTCAAGCTGGTCAGTCTCTCTCTCTCTCTCTGCCTCCCTTTTTCATAAGGGTCAGTCTGTCTGTCTCTCTCTCTCTGTCGCCCTCTTTCATAAGGGTCAGTCTCTCTCGCTCTCTCTCTCTCTCTGCCTCCCTCTTTCATAAGGGTCAGTCACTCTCTCTGTCTCCCTCTTTCATAAGGGTCAGTCTCTCTCTCTCTCTCTCTCTCTCTCTACCTCCCTCTTTCATAAGGGTCAATTTATCTCTCTCCTCCCTCTTACAACCATGGCACAATTTTCAGTTGATTTAGTCTTGTGGGCCAAAACAGATTATGTGTCCCATTTTAATAATCTTACCCCCAAAACTATATATGTATGTGATCATCATAATGCCACCTCATGCACAACAGTTAGCCAAGCTTTCAAAATGATTTAAAAATATATTCCATAAATTGCAGTAATACAGCATTGTTGTGTTTTTGGCTCCTACAGCACACGATTAGCTGCTGTTTCGTTGCCATTCTGCTGTTTTATGTTATGCAGTGCTGTGCGACTTTTTTATTTGCTGTCGTATTCTGTCTTGAGATGTGAAGACGTTATATGTACGAGTGCTTTCTCTTGCCAGTGAGCTTTACACACTGTAATGCAGTGCCATGCAGTGTTGAAACTGGTGTCTTTGACTTGAATAAATCTCAGTTTGCTAAAGAAAAGTGATCAGTTTGTAACAATGAGAAAGCAGGAACCGGCAACCTTTCAGAACTGTGGCGCTCCGGTGCATAATTATGCAGACATTTTGAGAATATAGCTAAGCATTTTGACTCTCATGGTTAAAACGATGCTGATTATACCTTCCATTTTTGAGGCACTGACTAATTCATTGGTAGAATTATATTCTTTTGACATAGTAGTTAGTTGTTTTGGGTAAGTTATGGACTATTGCAGCTAAACCATAGAGTTGTGCTTTATGCCTGAACTGTATTGAGTTGTTTCATGAAATGTGCCAGAGCAACCAAGAAAAACTATAAGTGGCGCAAAATCTACAGCTTTCCTGAGCAAATAAAATTGTGGCTTAATTTCAAGATGCTTTTTTATTTGTGCCCTGCAGGTGGCAGTACAATCCCTGTGGAGCATCAGGCTGGCTGTGTTTGTGAAGCCAGAACATGAGAAGCGTGTCAGTCACGTGAGCGTGGCCAGTGTGAAGACAGGCCTTGGGAACACGCTGGGTATGAGCTCCCACAGCCCAGAAATAAGTACAAGCTATGCCATTCGCATACATCCCAGTGCTGGAGCAGAGCCCTGACCTGCGTCTCCTTGGTTACAGGAAGCAAAGGGGCAGTGGGAGTGTCCTTCCTCTTCAATGGCACATCTCTGGGCTTTGTCAACTGTCACCTGTCATCTGGGAGTGAGAAGGCTACGAGGTACAATGCATGATGCTTTTGGGGCTGAAAGGAAATGACACTGAACTACATTTGAATACTTGTATTTTCAACATGCTCTCATTTCAGACATGCACACAAACAGGTGAGAGAATCTTGGAGTGAGCCATTTACCCAGCCTTAGTCACAGAGTTTAGGGCCTTGCTCAAGTGCCCAGAGGCAATTTCCGAAGCGTGGGATTTGAACCAATGACCTTCTGATCACAGGCATAGGGGCCTAACCCACTGAACCACACATCTCCCCCAATGGGCTGTTTTTGGTACCATGTGGTCAGGGTGGACTCTCACTGGCCTCTGAGCCTCTGCAGCGCTAACGTCTGGGCCACCGCAACTCGCACAGTACTGGGCAAATGTTCTGAAAGGGAAACACACATCTTAAAGGGAACAAGTGATCAGAATAGTCCATCTAAAGGTCCAGTCTTAATAAGTGACTTAGCGAGAAACATATTTAGAAGGAATTTAGATGACACCAGTGTGCAGAGGTTGCAGTCTGATCGATTGCTAGAAAGATCTAGATAATGGAAGATTACTGGTTCCTGTCCCAGGCAATGTCCCTCTGTTGTACTTGTGAGTAGGGTTAGGGTTAGTTATAAGGTTACTGGTTCCTGTCCCAGGCAGTGCCCCTGTGTTGTACTTGTGAGTAGGGTTAGGGTTAGCTGTAAGGTTACTGGTTTGTACCCCAGGTAGTGCCCCTCTGTTATAGGGTTCAAGGCTCCATTGGTCACACTGCTGCTCTGTCTCTCCATCAGGAGGAACCAGAACTTCCAGGACATCCTGCGGCTTCTGTCCCTGGGCGACTGGCAGCCGAGTCCCTTTGACGCCAGCCTCCGATTCACACACCTCTTCTGGTGTGGAGACCTGAACTACCGGCTGGACCTGGACGTGCAGGTGAGAGGCTGGCTTGCTCTAAGACAGACTGCAGACCTGCTGAAAGAGAGACGTATGGCCAAAAGCAATTCTGTTTGCTTTTTAAAATCTTTTATTTTTCTACGAAGGTTAGTTTCATGGTGGTTTGAGATGGGCTCTGTAGCCCAATGCATTCCTGATTGTGTTGGGGTGTTATAAGCCCATGGTTTGAGCCTTGGCTCAACTGAATTGCTGTTTTCTTTGAAAATTTCTCTCTCATATCAATAAAGTTGATCTTATATTATTTGTGAATTCATGTTTGGGAAGAGTGAATGTGGTTACAGGGAGAATCGGGGGGTGATCTCACAGAAACCACAGTTTCTCAGCCACTGGTCCACGGCCCACTACAGCGGCAGGGAAATGCGGTTTGGTCTGTACCAGGTCACCACACAGAGGCAAACCCAATTGCCACTTAGGAGAATTCTCCGGTTGGCAAATTCTGGGGGATAATTCTGGCTGATATGCACGATATATACTTAAAATAAGTTTATTTTTGTATAGTTTACTTGTGAAAATTAAATTCCAGTTTGCGGTCCATTCAATTTATCATCTTTTTTCATGTTTTTAATCTGTATGAGGGCAATTCTATGGGATGGGTTTGGCACCGTCAAACGAAAGGTTTAAGCAAAAAATGAGCCTTGAAGTACAGAAAGAAACAATTGAATTATATAGTGATAATTATCGACGTCAACTGGGACCCCCCTCTCCCCCTGGTTGGCGAAGTTTACTTTATGTAAATTCTACTGAGGGCCCCCCCTCCCCAGGCCACTGAGAGGATAAATGATGATTAGCCGGGGCCATGTGCTTGGCAAGGCTGAGAAGCCCTGACTTAGACGTCACGTGGCTCTGGGTGGGCTGGTGATGGGGTCCTCCTCCTGCATGAGCCCATCTTCCACCGCAGGACATCCTGAAATACGTTTGCAAGCGGGAGTTTGAGGCTCTGATGTGCGCTGACCAGCTGACCCAGGAGCGGCACAGGAGGAAGGTCTTTCTTCATTTCAGTAAGTGATCCCGTCTAACATCCCCCTGCTCACATAAGTGTGGTTCCCTTGACCACTGCGCCACCCACAGGCCAGAGCAGGCATGGTTGTCTCAGTTACTATCCCTCCCCTCACTTCTCCTCCTCTCTAATCTCTCCAGCATTTTCTCCACAGATGAAGAGAAGATCTTGTTCCCTCCCACCTACCGGTACGAGCGTGGATCCAGGGAATGTTACCTGTGGGAGAAGTACAAGACCTCGGGTGTAAGGCTGCTGCTCTTTGTGGGGGTGGGGCTCAGGGTGGCCTTTGGGGGTGGAGCTTGGTCCATGGGCGGAGCCTTGGAACTGCAGACTGCCACACCCACCTAAGCTGAAAGCCTCAGCATGACCCAGCAAGACGACTATCTTTTAGGGGAGCTGCAGGCTCCATTCAGTCCAGAAATACCCTTATTATTCCACTTCTATTTATATGGCCTGTAGCTGTTAGTGGGATCATGCATGTATGCCTGAAAGGCTGTCCCTGATGTCTGTGTGCGACCCTGTCTGCCTGTTATGTGTCTATGGTCACATCTCAGCATGTTCCTCGTATTCTTCATATTCTTATGTATTTATGTAAGTTTTTACCTTTAGTGAGGCAGGTTGGCTCTTTTGCCCCCTTATAAGATGGCTTTCTTTTGTCATTTGATAGACAGACAGACTGAGCTAACTAGATAGATAGATAGATAGATAGACAGAACCAGAGATACATAAACAGCCAGCCAGCCAGACAGAGAGACAGATAGATAGATAGATAGATAGATAGATAGATATTAAGTAACAATAAATAGTAACATATCTACTGTATAAAGTGCATGTGCCATGGATATTTACCAAGAGTAAAAGTGCAAAGACTTGCTGCCTCTCCCTTCACTCCTCCCAGAACTAATCCTTGTGCACACAGGTTCGCGTCAACGTGCCTTCGTGGTGTGACCGTGTGCTCTGGAAGTCCTACCCGCAGACACACCTAGCCTGCACTGCCTATGGTGGGTCAAGGGTCAAGAGTCAAGGGTCAGGGTTTGGGGTTGTGGGGTTAGGGGTGATGGGCTGGCCACATACCGCGGGGTTCAGCCTGTCATCTGATCCCCCATCTCTCCTATCTCACCCCCCTCCCACCACATTTCTTCACTTTTAATTCACCGCTTATCCGCTGCAGATTAGCTGGGATTAGCTAACGTATGAGCTGGGTGGCGGGGGACCTGGTTCTCGCACGGTGACCGCAAGCTGCAGTCCGGCTCTGCACAGCCCCGCCGTGCCTCTCACACACTGCCTGCGGGAGGCGTGCCAGTAATGAGAAACTAGTAATGGAGTTTTGGCTGGAGGCCAGCGGCACGTAAATCCTGCTTAACTTCCGTGTCTGTAACTTTCTCTAAGTGTCTCTGACTGTCTGTGACTGTCTAGGCTTGTCTGTGATTGTCTACTGGGGTTGTCTCGCCCTGTTTAGGCTGCACGGATGATATCACAACCAGCGACCATTCCCCTGTCTTTGCCACATTCCAGGTTGGGGTGGCATCACCCATCATCCCAAAAGCAGGTGAGGCCATCTGTGATTTACCTGACTGCGACTGGTCATTCACCACCATGCCCATGCCCACCTCTGAGGACACCAAGGTCAAATCCTCTGTATTTTTTCTGCAACTCCAATAGCCATGATCCGTTATGAGGCACACTACAGCCCTATTCATAACACAACTGTTTTTGCGATGTATACATACCTTATTCTGTCCTGTTGTTACGCACATGTATTCCCAACGTCTGAGAAATGGTCAGAGGTCAACGATCATAGATGATGTGTCGTGCTTTTTAATCTGAAAACAGACCCAGGGCCTGTAGAGAGGGCATGTATAGAGCTGGAAGGTGTGGAGGTCATCGTCAAGACAGCCAGCAAGGCCAAGTTCTTCTTGGAGTTTTACTCCTACTGCCTGGAAGGTGCTCTTTCTGTCCTCTCTTCTGGCTAGCTTCTAGTCAAATGTTCATTTTTGAAGTCCAGTCTTTGCTGACATGGCCAGGTTGAATCACTGGGCTGGTGTCTCTCCACAGAATTCCGGCGATCCAGCGAGAATGATTCCCAGATCTGTGAAGTACCGGGCTTCCTCAAACTGGGCTGGTCTTCCAGACAGCTGCCAAAGGTTATTGGTTATATCACAATAGATCTCCCATGCTAAGCATGAATTTTGTGTTAGCCGAAGGATAGAAAATGACACAACATGTTTACCTCCATCTTATTTATTATTTACCCCTCTGTCTTTCTCACCATCAGCTCTTTCCTGTTGTCTCAGACTTGGACCATCTTCAGGACCAGCACCTGCTGTTGTCTGTTAAGTCATGTGATGGTTTCGAATCCTACGGTTAGTATCCGCTACCTCCAGCGTCTACTGACTTATTCTTGAGCCTCTTTGGGCTTGTGCATTCACTGTGGCCATCGGCCTACTTCACTTTCTTACCCCTATCTGATGGCTCTTCCTGCAGGTGAAGGCTGTGTAGCTCTCCGAAGCCTCCTGGGCACCACAGCAGAGGTGTTTGAGACGTTCCTGACCCACCGTGGTGAGGAGATGGGCTCGCTTCGGGGCAGGCTCCGAGTCTACGTGCCAAAAGATCGGCGACAGAGGCGGGAAAGGACCTACGGTGGGTAGCAGGCCCTTCTTCTTACTTTCTTGTCTAGTTCCTTGCCAGACTCCTCAAGATTTCCTGTTCTACTTCCCTTTTGGTGGCCACAAGCAGATGCTTCCTGAGCTACTTCCAGGTCTTAGGCTAAGGGCATCGCTTCAGCTGCCTGGCGGCCCCACAGAATTGGTAGCAGGCAGCACTGTGGGGGTCTTGAGAAAATTCTGCATGTGAACCGGCGTCACGCCTGTTGTTTACAGAGTGGTTCTGCTTCGAGAAGGACGAGAGCAGCTTGGCTAGAGGTAGCCTGTCCCACCCAGTGACTGGTTGCCCTACTGTACGGTGAGAATAGCACGCTTTATGGATTGGTAATCATGTGTCACATCCATGGCACATGCACTTTATAGATCTGTTGTTGTGCCTTATCAGCCAAAGACTGCACCATCCTGGAGTTCTACCCTGTCTTGAATTGTCTTTAGACTTTCATTATTGAGTGAGACTGAATGACTAAGCATTCCAATGTGCCCGCTGCACACACCCAGTAAAGTTCTTGACTTTTGACACAGCCAATGGTTGTGATGATGTTAGCCTAGCCGCTGCAGGCTGCATTTAGCCTCATTTGGCCTCCTTCAGCTCCCCAGTGGCTCCAGCTGGACCATCTGCATCAGTGCCAGCCCAGCCTGCCTCAGCTCCTTCGCCATCAATCCCGAGCAGCTACACCAACCCTGCGTACTTTATCTTTGAAGGGGTGTCCGTCCAGCGTTTGGTGTCAGAGGAGCCCACTTCGAAGCGGGATCCCCGGGTGGTATGCACCAGGGACTCTGTCTTGCAACTCCCAAAGGTCTCCCCAAATCACAGTCACCCGGGGAAGTCTACCCGCAGGTCCGACTTTACGGAGATTGAAATTCCAGGATGTCTTCCCCACTGTCGGTCGCCTGGGGAGGCTCCTTCCTCCTACCAGCTTTTCCCAGCCCAGGACAGGGGTTCGGCAAGCCCCTCCTCAAGACTGTCTCTGAACAGCACTCCACATATCCCAGAACGCTCCCCCTACAGGGATGATGTGGTACTGCAGCCCCGCTCCCCCGCTGTACAGCAAAGGAATTTGTATTGGAACCGTTCAGCTGTGGCAAAGGAGATGCCCTGGGCATACAGGAATCTGCCCCGGAGAACCAGCCCCCGGCTCAGTCAGGATCACCCACCCGCCATGCGGAAGCCCCCGGCACTCTACCCATACTCCTCCACCAGGGTGCCCCACCGGGAAGTGGCATCCTGGGTGGTCGGACCCCAGCCAGGCCCCCCCGGGGACCACTCCCTGACAGCTTTGCAGATCGCTAAGTCACTCAGTGAGATGGACTTCCTGCCTGTGGACCACAAAAGCCCCAAGCCCATTCCCCGAGCCCAGCAGAGGAATCTTGGATACGAGCTGAGCACCACTTCAGAAAAAGAGGTTGGTGTCTAACACTCTGGTGTAACTAACACGCTGCAGTTCCAGAGCATCTGAAAAAGTATGCTCTTAAAGAAGGTCTCTTGTTAAGGATTTTCATTGTAGCTATTTATCGCTGACCTATCTGCAGGTGCCAATACTGCGTGGGGCTCCGGGGACCGTGTGGGAGCTCCTGAGCAGCCTGGGGCTCCAGCGCTACACCCTGGGGCTCAGTCTCAATGGCTGGGATGACCTGGGTTACTTTAGGTGAGGCAGGACAGAGTACGAGCAAGAGGTTCCAAACACTGTCTATAAATACCACACAGCTGCCATCCCCTTTTCGTGATTGAGAGGCTATTTATTTGAATACATTTTTGTATATAGCTGGGGCAGACCAAGACACTTTGGGTCCCCCAGCTGTATCAAGTAACATTCTCCCCATCCCACAGTGGCATCACGGAAGGGGACCTGCAGGCAGCGGGGGTGGCCAACCCTACTCACCGTAGAAGGATCCTGGAGAACCTGCCCAGGATCTGGCAATGAGGACCGGGGCTGCTGGGTCTAGCTGAAGGTCATGTGATCCCACAGGTCATGTGATCCCACAACAGGCTGGAGTGTGACGGGATGTGACTTCTGGCCCCTTCCATGAAAAGAGCCGAAAACCACGGAAATGGCAGCACACAAACTGTGTGTTTCTGGACAATTAAAAACCTGTCCTAAACTGTCCTTTCCGTTTCTCAAATAAAGTGCCGTGCTGTCGATTGTTGGACGCCACCCATCCGTCTGCCTATGGGAACCAAAACTGTTTACAGCTGAACTGGTTTGCTGGGCCAATACTGACAAGGCACTTGATGTGATTTGGCGTTAACTGTTTGTGAAAGGTATGTCTTGTGGTTTCCACACATAAATTACAAAGTCGCTTTCTGCATTCTCCATTCTGGTTCATCCATTCACCCACGTACGAGTTATTGCTGAAGACGGTCTGTGTTTGCATGAGATAGGCAGGTCTTCAGTGGCTATATTTTAGGCAGTTTTTTATTGGAGATACGCATCAAAGTCATGCTGCTCTTTGCTCACAGTCCACTGAGATAAGAGAGCGGTTGTAAAAAATCGACCAGATTCACTGCAAGGGCCATGTTTGATTTTACATGGACACTGCGCAGACCGCTGTAATCCTCACCTCTTTACTGTAAGATTCTCATGTTGATGTTGAAGGAAGCATCAGAGCCATGTGCTGGGCCACACTGCGTATTTTCAAGTCAAGTTGAAAGCAGTAGTCAAATTGACTTCTGCAATATTAGCTTTCTGTATGAAATAGATAAACCACATTCACACACAGAGCATCACAGGCACTGCACTGGGCGTCTGCTGTGAGTGAAGACATTCTATCCAAGCCTCTGCGGGGAAACACGATCCAGTGCCTTGCACTGAGCGGTAATGTTTGCTTGCTTCTTTTCACTGGGAACCGCACCTCTTCCCCAAGCCATAAAAAGATACTATTTCTGCCCACTGGTCTGTACCTTGCAGGCTGAGCTCAGTTTAGCGCGAGTGGAAGCGATGCCATCCGGTGAAGTGTTGTGAAATTCCTACCAGACGTCCTGTTTGACTTTCACAATCTCTTCTCCCGGATGGACACTTCGCTTTCACCTTCTCCTAAGCCTACTTACTGAAAGCACTTTCGGTGGCTCACCCCGGGGGTTGGCGGCCGTCTGCTGGTTTTTGTTCCCCATTCCCTGGAGGCCAGCGAAGCCGGAGTTCCCCACCACTGTGGTCTGAAGCGTACAGCAAACCACCCGCTTTCTTCTGGTAAAAGGCCCTTTGTTCTTCTATGGAACTCGTCGTGATTATGCTGTTCATCGTTCCCCAGAGTCACTACTCACTGCCCAATAAAAGTAGGCCTTGGGTATTTTTACACAGAGCAAATTATTATTGCGTTACTCCATCAGTCCAGCAATCATTCCTTCAATCCATCTATCCATCAACCCGTCATTCCTAGGCCTCGACAGCCGTTGTCAGCTCTTTCTAAATGTGTGAGCCATGGCATGCTTTGTCCATCCATCCATCCATCCATCCATCCATCGCTCTACCCAAGCACCCATTTTCTGCACTCTTTGGTGTTGACACGCACTCTAGCATATGTTGTTTTCATTACAACCAACCCTGCGTGAACATTCTCCATGCATCAGTTAAGACCTCAGTGACCACCTAGTGGTGGGAATTTTTGTGGAAACTAGAAACAGAAGCAAAAAATCCTGAGCTGTCAGACGAGACTGCCAAGTTCAGCACCATTATACCACGGTATCTGGGCTAGACATCACCAGCTCTATATCTAAAATGATGGCGAAACACTTTTCACATGGGAATGACCGTGTGCCAGGGAAGTAATCCTGGTCCCTCATCTGTTACCAATAACTGGTGCTGAACACTCAATAAGTTCATGTGTTAGTTAACCAGCATTTTATACGTTTATATGTTGATTTTGTGTTAAAATGGCAAAAATAATGCAATTTGCTCATGATTATCTAGTTGCATAGATATCATGTGATATCATACAAAACAGTACATTAACTATTAGGTGTTAATAGTAAATTCAGTTAAATTCATCTTCGCTGGAGAGCTGTGAAAAGGGGGAAGGTAGGATGATTCCTGTGGCTGCCCTGCATATAGGATTATGCTGAAAACAGGGTCTCATGCAGTTGCACACAAAGGTTTGTGTTAGAGGTGGTCAGTTCAGGTCCGGAAGGTAAAAAAACTGTGACTGTGCTCGTTATACTCAGCTGGTTGGTTGAAATGAAATCTTGGTCTGGATTTTTACTTTATAGACCTGTACTATCCATCTCTGTTTAAGTTATACTCCAGAATCTTCAAATGACCATTCTCTGTTATGTGTGTGTGTACATGTGTGTGTGTGTGCGTGCGTGTGTATGTGTGTGTGCGTGCGTATGTATGTGTGTGTGTGTAGGTGTGTGTGTACGTGTGGACATATTTATATGTTGTAAGGACCCTATTTTTTTGTCCCCATACGGATAACCTCATATTTATAAAAATCTGTGTCTGCAATCAAAAAACTAAAAATGCCAAAAGTCTCATATTTTGTTTGGTTACTTATGGCTAAGGTTAGGGCTGGGTAAGGGTTAAGGGTGTCATAATTGGGATCAGGGTTATGCCCATAGGAATGAATGGAGTGTCCCCATAAAGACAGGAATACATGGTATGTGTGTGTGTGCGCACGTGCGTGTGTGTGTACGTGTGGCCATGTGTGGTTTGGCTGAGCCTTCTGTACAAACTGTAGAGTGAGATACTGCCTAGTTAGTTATTAATATGCGACAAAATTTGGTTTGGCCAGCGAGCTTTCCCTTACCCACCCCTGGACCCTAGCAACCCAGTGCAGGCCAAATACCCACATCATAGAAAGATGCAAGATCCATAAGTGCCATTGTGTTACACAAAATGAGGTCATGTTGGTAATGCAGTATACTTAATTACTATCGCTGCAATACAAACAGAAAGTAACATATTACTCAACTATATACATAAGAAGTAAGGTATATATAAAACTAAACGAATATTGTTATAACTGTATATTGTATATAACTACAAAAGGGATCAATCATAAAGAGACAGACAGTAACAATAACATAACATAACTTATAGTGCAGGAGTGACAAGCTGCCATTTTTGTGGGTTATTGCACATACTTGTATATTGCACATTGAATATTGATTGAATATTGATTTGATAGGTAATACAATAAGAATTTGAGACACAAGTCACTTGTTGCATTTTCTGTGAAAAGGGCCTTATCAGAAATCAGTGACCAAAACTACACGTTCAAAGCCATAAATTTTGTTACACAATAGCCTTTTGCACACGCAATGGTGTAAAAATCTGAATAAACAGAGAGAACCTTGACAGCTGGAGCCACCGACTCGTTACGAAACCCAGGACATTCCGGGCCAATCAGAATCCCCCCCAATGCCAACAGTGTTGAGTCAGGGCTCAGGTCCCACATACATTCCATCTCCGTGAGTCATAGGCTGACCTCTGGTTAAATCTGCAGCTTGGGGTCAGGGGGGTGGATTCTGGGAATGGGGGCCTCACCCTCCCAGGTCACTTGGGGTTTGGACAAACCACAAGCTCACCTCACACCTCTCAGAACCAAAATTATTTCTGTGTATAAATCTGACTGGATTTTTTTCAATTAGATAGTAATCAGTAATCAGTAATCAGATTTCAGTTCATCTGAGAAATGCAGACAAAGCTCATTAATGCTACTCAGAGAACAGCTTGTAGTCAGACTTGCAGTGTAGTCAGTCATAATGGACCTTGAGTTTGTCTTCATTACAGCTCAGCTGTTCATTGCATCACAGTAGTGATAAGCTGTTTAAGCATGAAAATCCCCAGTCTCTAAAATGTCTCATGATATAAACCTCCTGTCATACCTTATATGGCACAAAGGGTGAGGAGTAGTGTTGCGTGGGTCGGCTTTTGTTAACACCTGCCCCAAACCGACCCGTCAGGAGATCCAAACCGCCCCACCCAGCCCACAAAAATACGCGTGGATAATGACCCAAAACCCGACCGGACCCGAGGAAAAAAAAACACCAGTGAGCCTGTATTGCATAGAACCTACCAACGAAGTGTCATTTGTGACACTAACCCATAGATGACATAGATTTGTGCTAGATTCGCATTGAAGATGATGACACAATTTTATGCAAGATTAACTGTGTACCAAACAACAACAAAGAAACCGAAAGATCGATTTTTACGTCGTTATTTATTGAAGGGTTGCGGAAAATTGCACGAAAGACATCTCTCTCGCACACACACAAACACACATAAGCGCGCATTTATGCAAAACACACTAGCTGTCAAAACTGTAACATCTGATGTAAGATCAGATCTGAGAACTAAGATTTGAATGAACTTCGTAGAACTTAGGTCTTCTTTTAACTTAATTTGGTCTAAAATGAAGTACAGCAGAGCATACTTCAGAATCAGAATCAGAATCAGAAAAACTATCGATCCCGGAGGAAATTGCTCATGTTACTACTGAACAGTCACACGAGAAACTGAAATAAGATTATAAAACAGAGACTATGCACTATATACACCATGATATATACATAAGAGAAACAGAAATACGATATATCAAACAGAATAAATACTGCTAAGTGATTATTGCAGGTAGTAATACAGGTAAATTACCAGATAATATTGCACATCCGAGTAGCAGCAGGTTAATTGCACAGGCTAAAGTATGGGTGTGTGGCGGGGTGGAGTTTAAGCGTCTGAAGGCTGGGTGTGAAATCAGTGTGAGGAATTATAGAGTCTGATGGCTGTGGGCAGGAATGATCTTCTTTGGCACTCAGTGGAGCACTTAACCGTGATATTTCACCAAACTAGCCTAGGAGAGGTGTTGGCGGTGTAAACTAAAGCTACGGCTAGCTTTATTTCCTTTTATTTCCCTGATTGTGACTGCGAGTGGAACTAGGAGATCCTCGTGGTAATTCAAACCGCCTTTACAACACGTTTTTGATCAATAATGAAATGCGTTTTGTAACTTTTTGACCCCTCCGCACCCACGATATTATAAAAATGTCTGCCCTAAAACCACCCGCACCCGCGGGTCACCCGCGGTTACACGGGTCATGGGTCGACCCACGCATCACTAGTGGAGAGTATCCTCCATTTTCTGGTGATGGACGTCTGTCGTTTTCCCATAATGCTATGGGGTTTGTCCCATTTTTTCCCTGCTGCTGCTAGCCTGCTTTAGTTCAGCCATATCCATGTACATTGTACATTCTGCTATTCTCAGATCCAACAAACTGCTTCAGGTACATACATCAACCATTTTCCTGGGAAGGATCTCCGCCCCATTCATTGTGTCTATCACGCAGCTCGTATTTGTAATCACAGCACATTCTCCCGCGTTCTGGATTTCACCTTCACAAATGATGCAGAGCCACACCTGCAGCTGAGGCTCCCATCATGGTCATGTGACCCCACATTCACCTATCGCACCTATAGATAACATCAAGATCATCAAGAACTCCCCAGGGTTGTGTGCGGAGCCCCCAGCCGTACTCCTCATACACACACGACCGTGTGGCCACATTCAGCTCCAACACCGTCGTCAGGATAGTTGACGACACGGCCGTGGTGGGTCGAATTTTTCTTAATGATGAAATGGCCTACCAGAAGGAGGTGGAGAACGTGGGAAGCTCCTTGTGAGCATAACCAAGAAAAAGGAGCTGATGGTGGACTTTGGGAGGAAACAGGTGAAGCATTACAACCCCCTTACTATCAGGAGAGTGTCCACGTCACAGAGGACCTGACAAGGTCCAACACTCACCAACCCCTTGTTAAAAAGGAACGTCCATGACTCGCCCCCAAGATCCTAAAGGAGTTCTAAACCTGCATCATGGAGAGCATCCTGACTGGTTTGGGAGCTGCACCATGTAGGATGGCACAGCCCTGCGCAGAGTGGCGTGTTCGGCTGAATGCACTACCAGGTGTGACCCCCAGAACCTGCAGGCCACTCAGAGGTAGGGCTGCAGGGACAGAGCAATGAAAATATTTAAAGCCCATCCCCTCAGTCCAACAACAGCCTGCTCTCGCTGCTGTGCTCAGGGAGGTGCTACCACAGCCCAATGGCCCAAAGCTAGAGATTGAGTAAAAGCTTCCTTCCTCAGGCTGTCCATATTCTGGATCAGGAATTTCACAGAAAACTAGTCACTTAGCTTTATGCATTTTTACCAACCGACTGTCACTCCCCATCTTTTCAGCTTTTCAGTTGTTGATACACTGCTCTGTATTTCTGTTTTGTCTCAGGGCAGGAAGCCAGTGGGAAAGCATCTCACTGCACAGGGGTACAGTGTATAATTGTGCATGTGACAAATAAAAACTTGAAACTTGATCCTGAAACATGCCGAGCAGGTCAGACCAAGCCCTGCTCTCCAACGCCACACTCTCTAGCTTTTTCCCCAGGGATCCTCTTGCTTTCACAAACCAGCTGGGAAACAGTGCCCCCAGCATATCCTGGCTTTAGCCCAGTAGCACCATTATAGGATGGCTGACCCCCCCCAGGTAACTTCTCAAACCAAAGGAGCAGTGATTCCATTTCCCTCTGAGTCTCCGACCGTGTTGTGGAGAACGAGCCCAGCAGCCCTACAGAGGTCACCTTCAGAGACTGGGACTTCTGCACGGCGAAGGCGTTTGTGCACTTTGATGATCTGCAGAGCTGTGCTGTGTGGAGCTTGAGGTCCTTGCAGGGCTTCCCTTGGTGACCCAGTCTGTTGGGAGAGAAGCTGTGATCCTACAAAGACCTCCATGAAAGGTACTGATACAGAGTAAAGTGCCATACACAGACCAGGGACGCCAGGATCCACCCTGGAGCCAGGTTTGGGGGGGGGGGGGGGGGGGGGGTGGGCACCCCCCCCCCACCGGGCCCCCCCGCCCCCCCCACCTTTCCCCCCCCCCCCTTCCTCCCATAACCCCCCCCCCT
>JAODKM010000002.1:25421654-25442661 GCA_026780845.1 Petrocephalus sullivani | reverse complement strand
AGGAGGAGGGCGAGGGAAGGAGGGGACGAGGGGTGGGCGGGGGGGGGCGGGCGGGCAGGGGCGGGGGGGGGGGGGGGGGGGGGGGGGGGGGCGGGGGTTGGTAGCCATCCCCGATCCGGGACTGCCAGTATCCAGCAGTTTTTCCCTCCTACCTGGTCTCTGATGAACCACCTGATCTCAGGCAGATAGCAAATCATCAGGTAGGATAGAAACCCTGCTGTATACCAGCACTACGAGATCAGAGCTGCCTACCCCGGATCCATAAGGTGAAAGGGGGTGGAGCTTACACATTTTAAGGATTTTAATTACATTTTAGGCATTCATGAACAGATAGGCAGACCGACAGACAGACATGTAGGCAGATGCTAGATAGATCAAATGATGTTTGAGCTGAGATGTGTTATTTAGACAGGTAAGCTGTAGATCACATTCGTAGGAATATCCCTGAATAACTGTGTCAGGGCACGCTCCCCGCCCCCTGAAACTACCCCGACGCGCAGAGGGCGGGGCGGCGAGGGGGGGGCAGCGCTCACGCAAAGCCTGCGCTCTCAGTCCGGGACTGGGAGCGTCTGGGAGACACCGCATGGGGTAACTTTCGCACTTTTATTATTTATTCTGACAAAAGACAGTCGTTAGAAGGACAATAAGTTTAACTACTCCTTAAGAAGTGCCTATGGAACAGTGAAATCGATTAAGAAGTTCCGGAATTCGTTGCATTGGTAATCGCATTCTATTTTATTATTATTAATAATTATTATTATTATATTAATACGTATTATTATTCGCGTGTTTTCAGGTTTTTGTGTGCCTCGAAAACGATTCAAGACAAAACTGGTCAGAGTATATTATAAGAGAAGCGCCGTGAAGTGTTTTATCTAGATGTCCAGGGCACGGCGCTTCTCTAAATATCGAAAATGTTTACGGCATCGTACGGACTGTTTTGATTCTATGAATCTAATTATTTGCGCTCGCGTTTGGGAAAAAACACTCGCTGTAGTACATTGTCCTTTTCGTCACGGAGTCTGTCTGCACATGCAGACACTGGCCAATCATTGACCTGCACTGGCTTGTGGGCAGCATTGTTCCACGGTAGTAGTACGTAGTTCTGTGAAATCAAAGAAAAACGTAACAGAACGGCTACTCGAGATTCAGTGCTGAAACGAATTTCAGATGATAGACTTCATGTATTGTGTTAAATAACGTGACATGCATACATGTTTATTTTATCACATCACACCCACTGACGGAAAGTCTCATCATAGCCGAGTTTCCTGATGAGAAACGGAGTAGTTCTGGGAAAGACCGTGCTTTGCTGTTACCATGTGGCGTCTATGCACAGCAGGAATGTTGTAAACGGGGGTGGTGGGCTAGGACAGTTTTAAGGGTCCCTGGGTGACAGGGGTAACAGGATCGGTTTGAATTGGGGGCCCAATATGACCTGCTTTCATGGGCCCCAAAATCACCAGCTGCAGCCTTGTCCCGATGGTGGTGGATTTTTGGAAGACTTCAGTGTGTCTGCATCTCCCATCTGCTGTTTGAGGTTGTCCTGGTACAGAGGCGTGTGTGGGGTGGAGGCCTGCTTGCTTTCCAAGGTTCTTCGGGGTTGAAGACACAGTCCTAGGCTCAGTCTGTTAGGGTTAGGGTTAGATGTTATGGTCAGTAGTCGAGTTGTAAAAACAAATCGAGGGGATGGTGAATTTTATGGTTTAAGGGATGGAATGGGGGATGTTTGTTTTAGAAGGGGGATGATTTTAACTTTTTATTTTAGGGGAGATGGCATCCCTCCTCATCCCCCCTCAACTCGAGTACTGGTTACAGTTAGGGTTTGTTCATGGACACTCACCTTTACAGTGTAGCCTTTATACTTTTTAATATATTTGCACATTTGTATCTTGTAATTATACACATCAGCATATTTTATTAACATGAACGTGTGTACATTTTCTTTATTCGCCTGAACATTTGTATGTTCTATTTATTCACATTAATATCTGTGCATTTTATTTATTTGCTTATGTACATATTATATACACATTTGTATGTTTTATTCGATTGATTTGTACTTTTATTTACACCCTTATTTATTCTCCCCTTTCCTTGCTCTGTCTCTGTTTTTACCAACTGAATGTGTGCTGCTGTATCCTTCTCATTCGCCTCCCGGGACCAATGAAGTACTGCCCCCCCGATAAGCCCCCACGCCTCTTGTCTTTCTCAGACGACCTGTAAGCGGCACGCCGTTGAGCCCCCGAAAATGACCACCATGACCATGCTGAGCGAGCAGCCCCAGGGGAATCACTCTTACCCAGAGGCCAACGAAAGCTGCCGCTTCAAAGAGGAGTTTAAGTACATCCTCCTGCCGGTCTCCTACAGCCTGGTGTTCATCATTGGGCTGGCGCTCAACTCGGTGGCCCTGTGGATGTTCCTGTTCCGGATGCGGCCGTGGAGCGGGAGCGCCGTCTACATGTTCCACCTGGCACTGTCCGACACGCTCTACGTGCTTTCCCTGCCCACGCTCATCTACTATTATGCTAACCGCAGCCACTGGCCCTTTGGGGCGGCCCTCTGCAAAGCCGTGCGTTTCCTGTTCTACGCCAACCTCTACTGCAGCATCCTGTTCCTCACCTGCATCAGCGTCCACCGCTACCTGGGCATCTGCCACCCCATCCGTAGCCGCGCCGTGTTGAAGCCACGCCACGCCCACCTGACATGCGGCCTAGTGTGGGCGGTCGTCACCATCTGCCTCGTGCCCAACATCGTCTTCGTCACCACCAGCGTCCGTGACAATGACACTCTGTGCCACGACACGACCCTGCCGGAGGACTTCGAGCAGTATGTGGACTATTGCTCAGCCGTCATGGTCCTGCTGTTTGGCATCCCCTTCCTGATCATCATGGTATGCTATTGCCTGATGGCACGGGCGCTCTGCCAGCCCAGGACTGGCCTGTCCTCCAACAAGAAGGGAGCGGCCTCACGTACGAAATCCATCAAGCTGATCGTGGTGGTACTGGTGGTGTTCGCCGTATGCTTTGTGCCCTTCCACATTACGCGGACGCTTTATTACATGTACCGCGTGCTGAATGCGCAGTGTGCCGTGCTCAACATCGTCAACTTCGCCTACAAGATCACCCGGCCGCTGGCGAGCGTCAACAGCTGCATTGACCCCATCCTGTACTTCCTGGCTGGAGATCACTACCGCTCCAAGCTACTGCAGGCCGTCAGCCGGCGGAAGCAGGCGGCCACACGTCCCAACAACAGTACCCTGCCCCAGCCAGCCATCAACAACAACATCGCCCTCAGCCAAACAAACCCATACTTCAGGGCTGGAGTGGACCATTGAGCACTAGAGCTGGTCGACACATGCAGCGCCATAATGCTGGGCAGAGTTGATGATCTCAGGGGTCTCTCGGTACCCATATTACCAGCATTCCCAGATCTGGGGGGGTTAAATGACTCACAGCCCCCACGTGCTCATGGTGCCCTGCTGTCCAGGGAGCCAGGACAAGGCAGAATCTACAATTGAGGCACTGAGGAAGTAGACCTTCAGAGAAGGTCCTCCAAGGACGAGGCTGAGTCAAAGAATGGTGCCGTTGAATGTGTTCTCAGTGCTGCTGGGGAGTAATGTGTCGACCATGATAGGGAATCAATCCTCTTGCCTCCACTCGTGAAAGGAGGACATCCTGGGCTCTGCTGAGATATGATTTATTTTTCCAATGTTCTTCTGGCCGTATAAGAACGTTTTCTGTGCCAAATGCAGACTGACAAAACAGACCATGTTGCTCAGGGACGCAGTCTGTTTTTCTCTTGCTTTTTACACGATTTTCATTTATGGCAAGGTGTAGGACACGGTGAAGGACGTGGTGTAGAACCCGTGATGGATACAGTGTTAGACAAGTGATGGACAGAGTGCGTGATGTGGTAATGGACACGGTGTAGGACATAATGATGGGGGTGGGGGCTGCTGGATTTTTCCAGCTCTTTTGAGGCTTATTCCATACTCACATCCAGCTGTTTCCTGCGGAGGAGTCGCACAGCTGTCTAACTGGAATGGGGGATGTATGGGGGGACCCTGAGAGGATTATGTTTCAGAGACAGAGCCGACCAAGCTGGAGATGACTGGTATAAGACTTATACAGAGGGGTGCTCTTCTCCATTGGACGTGTCAGATCACACGATTCATGATCAAATGATCAGTGCCAGTTGACAGTTGCTGCTTTATGCAGAGAGATGGCACGGCAGTGGATGGAACTCTCCTGAGGGGTGGTCAGAGTAGGCTTCCACTGTCCCACATCCCATAGTATTAATCTATGGAAGTGTACATTAGCTTCAATGGAAGTTCACATGAAGGACCTAGAGCCTGGTGGCCTTCAGAGCCAAAATCGACTCTAGCCACCATGCCCGGTGGCTGGTGATGGTTCTGACATCCAGGAAATGGACCCAGCATCCTCAGTGCTGCCCCATTGTGCCCAATTTAGTTCTGTGATCAGATCAGCATCCAGAGATAGGACCTCTCAGGACAAAGCAGGGAAGTGTGGGGGTGTGAGCTCCACTGTCATGGTGACTGATATGACTCACGGGTGGGAGGGGCATGACCAGGAAGTCGGCTTTGTGAGGTGCCCCCCCACCACACCCCAGCCTCTGTGACTTGTGGGCAAAAATGCAGATCCCTTCCTGTTGGGTGATTGTCACCACAGTGAGACTGCTCCATTTCAATCGAGACGAAAACGTGAACCAATGGGCATCAGTATTGGTCGGCTCTCCAACCCCACCTCCAACGTGCCTTGACACGTCCAATTTATTGTTCTTCATTTTAGTTGTCATTGACAACAGACATCGTAACATAAATATTTCCATACAAGCGCCTTGATGTTATCTGCTACTATGTTGGAATGGGCGCTAAATAAAAATATTTATAGTAATTAGTGACTGTTACAATGAGTTTAATATAGCATAAGGAACTGCACCAATGTTAGAGAAAAGACAGCCATTGCAAAATGCAAAAGTGCATTGCTGGCGCGCTCTTGTGGCCAAATGAGGAAACACAGCGTCCTGTTATTTGTTGCCCGTTACTTAGCTCTGAGCCGGTAACTTCCCTGAGAAGTTCTGCTTTCCCCGCAAAAGGAAACCATTTCATTTGGTATGAAGCTAACTGGAATTTCTGCTGGGAAAAATGCTATAAAAACTGAAGTTCATCTCATTTTCCATATACATTTTGCGTGTATTAAAGGATTACATTTTTAACACACGTTTCTTATTTTATTCCAGTGAAAACAGCTCAGTTTGACCCAAAGACTATTTATGTGCATACTTACGGGACTAAATGTAATTCACTGATTAGCACAAGAACTAAAATATATTTTTATAAGACTATGATATGTTATTACAGTAATCATGCAATTAACAATAGCACAAAGATGCACGCTGAATGAAGACTCTAATGCCTAACACGCTTTTTATATTATTTATTATTTTTTCATTTTTTGCACTAACCCCAACACTTTCAGCCTGATTTTACACACATATGCAGTACAGGGACAATATACAGATGAATGCAGTGCATTCCGGTAGATAGATTAGATAGATAGAAGTATTTCTTTCTGGAGAACACTGCAGGGTAACAGTGGTCCAATATAATTAGACATTAATAGGCAGCAACAATAAATAATAGAGAATAATAACGTTGGTTTCTGTCACAACCAGCCCGATCTGTCCCGCGGCATGGCCAGCAGGGGTCACTGCTGGCAATCCGGAACACTTAATTCCTCCCATGTGTGTTCTGCTGTAATGTGGTAACCATCAACACCGGAATCGTTAGTCTTGTGTGTACGCGCTTCGCAGTCCTGTGTTCCCCAGTTATGTCATTGTTCCCTGTTGCTGCCCCAATTACCACCAGGTCCACATACGGACCTGTCCTATTCTATGTATTATACAAATTAAGTCTCCTTTGGGGGTATTCCCCATTCGCGACTGCCTCCTGGGATTCATTCTGCCTTCCCTCACCTTTGGAACACAACAGTATCACATCCGGACACATTTTCACCATTAGCTGGACCATGTTTTTTTTGTAGCAGGGCTGAAGGCTGACATGGAATCCCATCTTCACAGCAACACCAGCTCTTCCCGATTCTGACATCCCTCTCGACTTGCACGCCCCATCTTTGATTGCAGTCTTAGGTGACTGGTGCTGCGCCTGATTCGCCTCCAGCAGTGTCACTCACATTGGTGAGCGATGGTTCTGAGATGGAGGAAATTGCAGGGGGACAGCAAATGGAGGGGATCCGTCCTGATTCGGCGCTGCGGGGCCAGAGTGGCTGAGGCAGGATCTGAGATTCTTTATTGTTTAATTTTGTCATGATCAGTCCCTGTCCTGCCCTGGTCCATGTGTCATTTACCTGTTTAGCCAGTGGGTGTCACTGGTCATCCTATTTTCTATTATATCCCAGGCTTCTATTATGTAGGAGGCTGGCCAAGCTTCAAATCTCTTTATAATTTGACATTTGACTTTTGTTATATGCCCCTGGTTAAGTTGTTGGTGTTTTTCTGTTAGTTCCTTTCTTTTTGCTCCTTATTGTCTCCTACTTGTGGTTATGCTCTGTACACATGTTTCTAGTCTTTCCTGATGTTTGTCTGAGGTGATTCTTGATGAAGCTCACCTGCTTCTTGTTAGTCATAGTCCTTAGTGTTTTGTAATGGCCCACACCTGTCCCTTGTTGATGACCTCATAATGTGTGTGTGTGTGTGTGTGTGTGTGTGTGTGTATGTGCCTGCCCTTGTCCCATTTCTTCAGTTGGCCATTGTGTGGCTGTAGCTGGTCTGCTGCTGCCCCCTACCTTAGTTTTGTCATGTGTAATTTTGATTTTTGACCCCTTGTGGTCCCCTTATTTTTTCAGTTTATTTCTAATAAAGCCTCATTTTGTGAGCCACAATGTGGATCATTTGTCCTTCATCCTGCCATCCTACTGGCCATTGAAGGTGGGAGACCCGCCTTCACAAGTGATCATACTAACCATGTAGAACAGGCCACCAGAGGGGTATTGCTACACCAGCCCCTTGTCATCAGTTCATTACACCGACACACTGGGTCTTATGGCAGAGAAAACTCCAATGCATATATTACATATTATTCCAAATCAATGTCCAGACTTTTTATACTGACCGAATGTCAGTTTTAGCATCTTTTATGAAAGTCCAAGACTTGTGCATCCATCAAGCTTGTCCTAACGGACAGGGGGGTGTTTCCCACAAGGCAAGGACTAACCCAGTATTGGGTGCCAACCCCTCCTAGGACACATTCACACCTATGGGTAATTTAGTAACTCCAATTCGTGGTTTTGGACTGTGGTACCTGGAGAGCATGCAGCCAGTGCAGTGACTCGAACCCTGGTCCCAGAGGTGTGTATGCTAACCACAATACCACCCCATGTTTTAAATTTAATTACAACAAACGGCTTACACACAAATAAAAGTATTATTGGCATATGGGTTTAAATGTTGTGATGTAACAAAAAGATATTTACTGGTACATTTGCTTTTCCTATGTTTTCCAATAGTCAGGTCAGTCTACCTTTCCAACTCGCCAGACTATACTGACGCCTATAGCAGCTCGCCAATCGCCGTTTCACAGAATGCTGTCATCAGCACATCCATTCACCAATAGACTGATTCATCTATCCATTTTCTGTGCCAGCTTGTCTTGTACATGTTTGCGGCAGTATTTGTTCATGGTGCATTTTCGAACGATACCCCACTATAGAGTAAAATTACTTTTACTAAAGTATCATTACAAATCGGATCTTCGCCTTTGATAATACGAGACGAGAGTTTTATCTTTTATGACGGATGCATTGTACAGCATAGTTTATGAACATGCCTTATAATGTTTTAAATCTCGCAGATAATGCGTACAATCCATAAATAGAGTAAAATTAAGTTTTAATACGGTCATCTGATTTTAAACACCAATACAGAAAGTAGCAAATTACAATAAAGCCAGAGTGTCAATAGGACACATGTAGGTCGTACGCTAAATACTACCACTAAGATGACAATTTAGAAAATAAAGATGTGTGTGTATATACATACATGTACTTATATTTTTATATTATAAATGTATAAAATTTATAATATAAATACATGCTCTCTTACAGTAATGCTGACCCGTATGCCAGACTACGGGTACAATAACGAGGCAGGATGAAAACACACCTTTTCTACTTGCTGGCTGTGATTAATAAGTGGGAGTTGAGAGAGGGTGTCACTGTGCTGTAACTCTTAAAAAACTTGTGATACAAGGAGACTTTAAATGGAGACTTTATGTATTGGTATCCGAGACAGATTTTGTGGCTGAAATGTACGTGCTACCCCTGAGAGTGTGGTCTCCTGCCATCATATTATGTGACCCTAGCATAACTCTTGAAAAAATATAATGGAACAATCAAATTTTTTTCAGGTGACGACTTTGTGCGTGAACATTTCATAATCAGAAGAGCTTTTAAGGTTTAAATTAGCAGGCAAGCCCTGGCATACGGGTCACCATTTCTGTAAGAGAGCATGTATTTTATTTTCATTATATATTATAGACACTGTCGATTTATTGTAATTTGCTACTTTGTGTATTGATGTTTGAAATCAGATTACCGTCGTAAAACGTACATTAGAGATGCACATTAACTGTGCAATTAATTTTACTCTATTTATGGATTGTACGCATTATCCACAACACTTTAAACATTATAAGGCACGTTCATAAACTATGCTGTGCAATGCATCCGCCACAAAAGATAAAACTCTCGTCGTTTCATTTCGTCTGCATGAAACCGAGTCGAGCCGATCTACAACGTTTCACCCGCAGACTTACGTAACTTGCGTATCAAGCTCGTGCACGCGGTATATACGCGCGATATATGATGGTCGCAGAAAATGGTGCAACACCCGCGCCAGGACAGGTCTGGGGGGGCCTGGCCGGCTCAGAATTAAAAGATCAAGGAATTAATCCCTTTTCACTTTTATTTATAAAGTAGACGAGTGGTTAGACAACCATACTTTAGTTTAAAAGAACAGGTTTTACAAAGCAATTAGATTATGTTGTGGCTAAAGTCAATTAACATTTGCGTAAATGTGCATTTGGAGTTGTGAATTGTTTTGCGTGTGCCTTACGATGGGTTGGCGCCCGGTCCTGGGTCATCCCTTGCCTTCTGCATGTTGTTCCCGGGATAGGCTCTGGACTCACGCAGTCCTGCACAGGACAAGCGGTTACAGAAAATGGGTGGATGGATGGTTTGATAGATAATTATTGTTCTATAATAATCAATTTTTCTGGAACTAAATTTAAGTATCCCAGAGAAAGCAATTATGATTTTACTGCCAATGAAACCCACAAACGATTATTATTGCTTCTTAGTACAGTAGCCTAAATATAAATCTTTATTCCTGTTTAATGTCGCAAGTGTACTAACATTTTTCTACGGCAGTTGCGTCCTTCAACATACTTGCTTTTGTTAAAATAGATGCCAATTTTAATTTACGGGCTCGTCGTGCTGTTAAAAAATACAAATAAAGTATTGGTTAGACCTGCTTGCCGTTTTAAAAAAAATAAGTGTGGCATGTGAAAAAACGCTTCTTCTCCAGGATGATCAAATATTTGACACCTACTTAATGGCCAGCGTGTTAATGGGCTGATAGCGCCATTGCGGCCAATCGCTATAATCATTAACAGGTGAGAAGCTCCGCGGGGCTCTCCTGAAACTCTCACCCTAAACATCGGATTAAGTGTTTAACAAGCGTTTATGCTAATCATGCACGCATACAGGGATCGCGATGCCTCCTCGCAAACGCGCGGAGTGGATTGTCGGCAGTTTAGCGATCATTCATGGAATATAAATGCCAAATCTTGTAATTCCATTAAATTACCTTCTCATATCAAATATAAATGTTGAAGATCTTACCGCCTCGGACCTATCCAGCATAATCTTTAAACCCACTAACAATGGCAGTATTATCTGGTACTGTGTAGTGTAAGGGACCGACTGTGCCACTAGGTGGTGTGAGTGGCTTTTAAAATCAGTTTATTCCTACTACCGATCGGAAACATTCCAGTTTCACTCAATTTAAATGTAATTTAGTATACTTACACGGCAATTATGTAGTAAACTATTTTCCAAGTAGAGGATTACAAATACACCGTGATTTGTAGGCCTACGCGTCTAACTTAATCAAGTTACTTGCAATTGAAAAAACTGCAGAATAATCTGGCTATCTAGTTATTTCTCGGCACAGATGATGAATCAGTTGGCGGTAACAGGCAAATTTTCGGAACAATTAAAGTTTGTTTATTTGGAGCCAATTGATGTGGCGGGACTTTCAAGGTGGTGCGAACATAATCACAAAAGCGAAGACAATAACTTTGGGTTTCTGTTAATTTGTTTTATAATTAGGCTGCGTAGCATAAGGTTCTAATTTATTGTCTTTGAGGAAAATAACACAGATGGTACAAAAATGCCGATTAACTGACTTTTAAACGTTTCGTAAAAATGTTTGTTTCAATAAAATTGTCAGATTACCAGCTCCCTAAAATTGGATATTTACGGAGACCGTATACCCTGTTTTATAGCTAAAGTCTAAAAGTTCTGGCAGTAAATTCTAACTTATCGGAAAAGAGACGCAGTGAGCGCGGCTTCGCTCGCCGTCGGACTGCGGGGCGAAGCGAAAGGCGGCCGCTGATTGGCTGCGGAGCCGCTTTCGTCACGCCGTCAATCACATCACAAGCCGGGCTGCTATTAACAGCTGAGCTCGCAGGACAAGTTTGCAGAGTTTTGTTTCAGGGTCCAGACGAGGTGCCGAGTCGCTAGATCGCGTCAGTCCTGCTGTGGCGAGCCCAAGGCGCTTTACGTTGCTCTGCTTGTAAGTTTTATTTCCTACTTTCTATTTCTAAAAGGGTGATCCAGCCCTCGAGGAGCAGCCGAATGTATAACGTGATGGAAACCGATATAAAGACCCCCCTACCGCAGCCCAACGCGGGCGGTAAGAGCGGCGGGGACAGCGATCAGGACCGGATTAAGCGGCCAATGAATGCCTTCATGGTCTGGTCCCGGGGTCAGCGCAGGAAGATGGCTCAGGAGAACCCCAAAATGCATAATTCGGAGATCAGCAAGCGCCTGGGCGCCGACTGGAAGCTCCTGACCGATGCTGAGAAGCGACCCTTCATCGATGAGGCCAAGCGCTTGCGGGCCATGCATATGAAGGAGCACCCGGATTATAAATACCGACCCCGCAGGAAGACCAAGACCCTGCTGAAGAAGGACAAGTACTCCCTGTCCGGGGGTCTCCTGGCGCCAGGTGCCAACGCCGTGAGCAGCGCTGTCTCCGTGGGCCAGCGGATGGAGAGCTACGCTCACATGAACGGCTGGACCAACAGTGCCTACAGCCTCATGCAGGACCAGCTCGGCTATTCGCAGCAGCCCGGGATCAACAGTCCGCACCTCCAGCAGATGCACCGGTACGAAATGGCTGGCCTCCAGTACCCCATGATGTCTTCCAGCCAGACCTACATGAACGCCGCGTCTACCTACAGCATGACCTCCGCGTATGCGCAGCAGACCTCCACCGCCATGGGTCTGGGATCCATGCCCTCCGTGTGCAAGACGGAGCCCAGCTCGCCTCCGCCCGCAATAAGCTCGCACTCGCAGCGGGCTTGCCTGGGGGACCTGCGGGACATGATCAGCATGTACCTCCCTCCGGGGGGGGACGGAGCCGAGCACCCGGCCTTGCAGGGCAGCAGGTTGCACGCCGTCCACCAGCATTACCAGGGCTCGGCTCCCGGCGTGACGGCGACGCTACCCCTCACCCACATCTAAGGACTCTGCACCTCCATGCACCTCCACTACCTGAACACTTTTAAACTCTGAACTGCTTTGGAGATGGTTTTTAATCCCACCGAGTGTTTTAATGGTGTTCATCCGTGCTGCCCATGAACTTTGGGACCCAGTGGGACCTCCCTAAGGGAAGCCGGACTTGTCTGTCAAAATGTATGATGCTGTTACGGGAAGGATGGTGTCTGGGGGGCGTTTTGCTTTCGGTAACTGTGTGATCACGCGTGCTTGTGCTCCGCCTGGGTGTACACGGCCGTGTGCTGTCCGTTTTTATGCTAGGTTTTTTTAAACGAAAGCGCCACCAGTCGTTTAATTTATAGTTTGTTTTTAAACTCTGTAAAAATTCGCCATGTTCCTGTTTCGAAATTGTCTGTGATTTTTATTTTTTTTACGCGCTTATCACAGACTTTGAGACATTGCCGCTCCGGTTTCTTCACGTTTGAAGACGTTTCTGAAATGAATAAATTTGTATAAAAGCATGTCCCGCTTTCTCCTTGCCGCCTGTGTCATGCCCGTGGTCGGTTCTGCAGATGTGCGATCTAATACCAGGTGCTGGAAGTCTTCTATTCTTTCATCTGTCATTTAAACCACGCAACGCTACTTACAAACTCACTCAGACATGCTTCGTTTTCATCCCTTAACTCCATTAGGAACATAAGATTTGCACAGTGGATGAACCGAGCTCGACTGTTACTTAAGGTATTATCTAATATAAGCAACATACAGGTGATGACTTCTCCGTATCTTCATGGCAGGTGAAGTTGGCTTCTTTTTTATTTGTTTGGTAGCCCATTAAATACCCTGTGCTGCTTGTAGGTGTTTGGTTTAGGGTGTGAGTCTAAAGCTCTTTGCTGCCGGCAATGAGACGAATGGCAGTGAGTGTTACAGGGCATTCCTCCTGTCCGACAGCATAGTGATGTAGTTTGATTTCGGTCTTAGATAAGCTCATTCTCAGGCTATTGCGGCTGAGTGTCCCATTAAGCCCCTGTCCTTGACATCGCGCAACGTTTTTTTTTTTTAACCAATCTTGTACATTGAATGTGAAATTAAAGTTTATTAGCCTCTGTTCTGGGTAAAATAAAAATGTTTGGGGGGTGGGTCCAAAGATCCAGGCTTATTTGTAGACATGAGCTTTCTGTGTGTTTGAGAAACCCCTCAGACATGACGAATGTGGCTTCCGTGGGAGTTCGCGCTGCGCATACTGAGAGCCTGCATGTCCCCTTTTCGAACAGTTGAGTGCCTCCTTTCAGTGACTTTTTATGGGGGGGGGGGTGTTCACTTCTGTGCCATCTGTCAGTGCTGTCTGCAGTTCTGATACATCGTACGCTCTGTGTCCAGCCGCACGGATAACCTTCCTGTTGACAGTTTGTCCTCTAGTTCACCGGGTGTCTGAGGTCAGGAAATGAGTGGGGTGCCATGGGCTATCCATCAATATGACAAACCCCGTCCACCATACACAAGCTCACACTCGTACACCATGGGGAATTGAGAAAGACCCGCTCACTTAACCGCATGTCCTTGGCCCATGGGAAGAAACTGGATAAATCTGAGGAAACACCCACAGACACGGTAATCAACCCCACGATCACGGGGCTATGAGACCACAGTGTGACCCACTGGACGATAGCACCATGTCACAGTTATTTCCTGCCAGACTTTATCTATAGCTAAATAAAACTTACTATCATGCAAACAGCTGTGATACAGTGTCACCATAAGGTAGTATCTGATCTGATCCCACTAGTAGTTTTTAGGCAGTGGAAAATCATAGTGATATCCCTGACCTGATATCAATAGTGATATCCCTGACCTGCATCAGTTCCTGAGTGAACTGTCCATTCAACCTGCTAGCTTAAAAAGAAAAAAGGTAAGAAAGTCCCATTGGAGATTGCGGAGTGTAACCCATAACAGCTATTATAACTTGGCTAAGAAGGACTAGTTACCCCAATAGGCTGCGCTGGATAAGTGTGGGTGCTGGATGCCGTGAGGCTGGACTTTATTCAAAAAATAAGGCTGAGGCTCATTTAGATCTAGGAAATTGGGGGGGTGAGGGAGAGATGCTGGACTTTTGGTCATGGAGGTGGGAAGATGGAGGAAAGGATCAGAGAAGGGGAATGGGGATGAGGATGAGAAGCATCTGGGAGGGCTTACTGGGGTGGGGGTCAGTGAGCAGAAGCAGTCTCGGTACAGTCAATGCCTGTATGACTGCGTCTGTAAGTTTGGTCTACAGCACTCTTTCTCAGCCCTGTCCTCGGAGAGCTGAAGTCAAGTTCTCACATAGGCACCTGAAAATGGTGCTTTGCCAGTAATTCTAGAAGAAACACGATCGTCTATGAGCATGACGTAATGAGACAAGATCACAGTTTACATTATATTTACTCGCCAATGTACACGTGAGGAAGCCTTGGAGTCAGAGGGCCGGCTCCTGTCCCAGGAGAAGCCACGCTTACAGGCCAGCTGGTGATTTGACTACTCTGCAGGCCATGGGATTCAAGCTAATGACCTTTGTGACCCAACCATTTTTCCCCAGCCTACTGAACTAAATGCCCTAGGAAGACCCACAGTTTCCACCCATCCATTGGCTTCCATAACATCCATCCAGTGATTTCCTTGTGTTGCATTGTGGAGTGTGCAGTTGGGACAATGGGAACTACCCAACACTTAAGGCGGTAGTCTTAACATTAGCAATATGTGTCCTTAACCACCACGCCATGTGCTGGCAAGGCATAGAATTTCAAGCAGGGAGAGATGGCAGTGAGTAAGCTGACCAAACAGAGGCTTCCACAGCACAGCTGCCCCTTTTGTGGAAGATAGGATCTGCCCCCCAGAGGGGTGGTGGGGCGGGGGCTGGGGTTTGCCACTGACCTCTGATGACCTTCCCAGTGGCTCACGCTCTCCCTCTTTGCTTCACCTTGCTGGGCAGGGAGGAACTTCTCTAGTGAAACCTAACGTCCTTTTAGGTGTCACCAGGGCCTTTCTTACCCGTCTACGAGATCCCAAGGGTGGGTAGGGCGAGCATCATGACACGTCTATCATAACCCTGATGTCTCAGCCTGATTGCAGTTGCATCACAGTGGTTTCATTCAACTGACAACTGAGTGGAAGGTCCTAAAACGTCAATCCCGCCTTCACTGACCAATCAGTCAGACACCACCTGCGCTAATCTCACAGTGAATAAAATACAAGGTTACATTTCAGGGGTCTTGATCCAATGTGTTTTTGAAAGTCATGTTTTAGGGTATCGATTTTCCTTCGATTTACGTTTCGAGATTTCTCTTTGGCTGTTTAAATGCTGAAGTCCCTGTTCGGTGGTAGCGTTTGCGTGCCTCGGCCTGGCCAATGGTGAGGTGCTGTCGGCTTTCCCACCTCTGTGGTTCGCCAGTGTTTCTCCAGCTCCTGTCGGCATGCCAGCAGATTATTATAGATGATATGACGCACAGGGCGCAGCGATAAAAAACAGGTTTCAAGGCTCCGGTTTCCAGACCAACCTGTACAGGTAATTAGAGAAGATTTTTCTTGTAGGCCCGGAGCTATGGGTGGATTCCCTGCACGGGAGGGGAATCACCACCCCCCACCCCTGCTAAACAGGTCAAGAGGTGCAGTTTCACCATATAAAACACGCACACACGCACACACACACACACACACACACACACACACAGACATACCATGTATTCCTGTCTTTATGGGGACACTCCATTCATTCCTATGGGCATAACCCTGATCTCAACTATGACAGCCTTAACCCCTACCCAGCCCTAACCTTAACCATAAGTAACCAAACAACATGTCCATAAAAATGTCCCCACAAGGTAGAAAATAACTGGTGTTTATCACACTGTGGGGACATTGGGTCCCCACAACGTAATATAAATATCTCCACCACGTGTGTTTCACCATATAAAACACACACACACACACACACACACCACCCCCTGCTGCGTCAGAGGGCACTGTGGGGGGTGGGCATAACCAGGCCTGGGGCCAGCTCTGCGGGTATCCCATGGTTCTCACGGCAGCACCACTCCGACATTACTGGGGAGGCGCACCAGCCCCATGCTGCCCCCTGCTGGAGGGTCACTCGCCCCTCTTTGAGCGCTGGCCTCCTCAGCCTGCTGCTGTTGCTCGACAGGCCAGGCCTTGCAGATGACAGCAGTGGTCCCCGATGGGCTATTGCTGTACGCCAGCCGGCCAGACCCCTCTCTGGTTAGTACCTTCCCTCTCGTACCAGCCGGCTTCTTGCTTGTGTACCTGGTTACTCACTGGAAGCTCAGCCCAGCCGCTATTACCCCTGGCTGACAGCCGTATGCTTGTAAAGTGCTTTGCCTCACTTGTGCTCAATAGAATAAATGTGATGTGTGTCCCGGTCTGTCCCTAGCTTAGGGGTTGGGGGGAGTGTATGGGGCAAAACACGGCTCTCCCCTGAGAGGAATCTGCTGAGGAGTCCTGAAGGTCTCCTATTGGTTAGTCCTGACCACACCCATTACCCTGTCCCTAGACTCTGCAGTCTGTAAAAGGCCTGAGGCATCAGCTGTAGCCCTGCTTTGGTGAAGGTTGATCATGTGGCTTCATGACACGTGTAACGCGACATATGCTGATGGAGGAAGCCCCAGCTTTCATCAGGTAGCCTGTTAATCCCCTGCCTGGACTGTTCCTGCTAATGAGGCAATCAGCTGGCGGTCATCTCAGCCCGGCCCTGGACAGTAGCTCCAGGTAGCCACTACCGAGGGACCCCTGGGGTCATGGCGTACTTGCAGCTGCTAACGGTTCTACTCGTACAAATGGGCCCATCCAGGGGCCCTATTCTCATGCGGAGTGAGGCGTCGGGAGACATCGTGACACACCACAAGGGCGGCAGGACGCGGAGACAGCAGCAGGGTGGCCGCAGGTTGGCTGTCTGGATCAGGAGGCTCCATGGTCATGTGATCATACGTGGTCATGTGATAATACGGGCCATGACGATCCCTTAGTTCTGCTGGAGACGGCATTCATCAGGGCTGAATCTCATTTTCCACCCTGTTTTTCTTCCGTGAAAATCATTTTGGTCCCAGACTCGAAAATTACAATGTGAGGGGGCCTTTCTCCATGCCCCCACCCCCCTGTGACCCACACTGGCCTGGAGTTTCACACCCCAGGCGTATAGCCACTCCTCAGCCACCCAGGGGGCGGCCTGGCCTCGGCACTGAGCCGTGACACCAATCAGCAGCGCTGGCGGCTCTGCTTTTGTCATGCTAACACGACGGGGCTTCTCATCCTCGTTCTCATGGCCCCGCTCACCGCCTCCTGCTCTGTGCTGCCTCCCTCCTCATCCTCGTTCTCATGGCCCTGCTCACCGCCTCCTGCTCTGTGCTGCCTCCCTCCTCATCCTCGTTCTCATGGCCCTGCTCACCGCCTCCTGCTCTGTGCTGCCTCTCTCCTCACTCTAAATCTCATGCCGCCTGCTCCTCGCCTCCTGCTCTGTGCAGCAACCATACTCTTCCTCATTCTCATCGTCTGCTCCTCGCCTTCTGCTCTGTGCTGCCTCCCTCCTCACTCTAATTCTCATGGCCCCGCTCCTCGCCTCCTGCTCTGTGCTGTCTCTCTCCCCAACCTCATTTTCATGGCCCCGCTCCTCGCCTCCTGCTCTGTGCTGTCTCTCTCCCCATCCTCATTTTCATGGCCCCGCTCCTCGCCTCCTGCTCTGTGCTCTCTCTCTCCCCATCCTCATTTTCATGGCCCCACTCCTCGCCTCCTGCTCTGTGTTGCCTTCCTCCCTATCCTCGCTCTCCTACCCCCTTCTCACCTCCTGTTCTCTTTGTTTGTTCTGCCTCCTGACACTCACTGTCATGCCCTTTGCTCCACACCTCCTGCTCTGCTTTTTCTCCCTTTCCCCCCCTCATTTTCATGACCCCCCCACTTCAGCCTCCCTTGCCTGGCCTTCCTGATCAGCTTTAATTAAAATGTGATCCTTGTTCTGGAATGTTTGCAGTCAGGATGCCAAAATCCTAATTAAACGTATCAGCCTAATGACACACATGTGAAATTTGTATAATAAAAGTTTGAGAAACCTGGAATATTCCTGCATGATATTAATAATAATAATGGAACAGCTATAAAGCTTTAGTGAAGTCTATAAAGTCTAGCCCCCCATGGGGTGATTAGAGGCCCCCCATCCTGTGGGGGTGGCTTACCTTTGTGCCTCCTGCAGTTCCCAGGGTCAGTGGGAGTCATTTCATATTCAAATGCTCCAATCAGGGCTGACCCTGTGGGGGTTGGGGGTCCCATTTATGACCTACAGGTCAGAGGGTCAAGAAAGTGATGTGACATGTTGGGTTGGGGGGGTAGCCCGAGGATTATTGGGGGACAGGAGCGCTTGGTGACAGGAGCGCTTGGTGACAGGAGCGCTTGGTGACAGGAGCGCTTGGTGACAGGAGCGCCGTGTGACCGGGCCTTCCATCCGTATCTGAGAAGTTCCACGCAGAGCATCACGAAATGGCTGTGGAAGGCGCATGATTATCCACATCTGCCTGTTTGCTGGATCTGAGTCCTTCCAGAGGTGGGGTGTGTTGGAGAAGCAGTGCAGCTTTTCCCCCTGTAGGGGGCAGCGGGGAGTATTGTGAACAAGGGGGGAGGGGGGCCCAAGATCAGCAATCAGCCAAATTATACAACAATAACTGAAGTATGTTCCAAACACAATTTTAGGGAGGTTTTAAGCATGAATGTAGAACGTGGAGACTGATCGAAGGATGGTCTGTGACAGAGATGGAAGGTCCGGAGCAAGAATAAAGAAGGTTGAGAAAGATACTGAAGTCAGAGGAAAGAGCACAGTACCCTGAAAGGACCTGTGTCAGAGCAGTAACGGTAACAAGGCGGGCAGCCAGGCCGCCCCAAATGGCTCGGTGTCATTACGCGTGAGAGCAGCGAGCGGATTGGCCGCCCGGATCTGCACGCCGGTCGGATTGGCCGCCCGGATCTGCACGCCGGTGGATGGGCTTCAGCCGCCTGCTGGGAAAATGGTGTCGTAATCAGGCATTGGTCATTCAGCCTGATCAAGTCTGCCACATCCTGCCCCCCGGCCGTTCCCCTCCCCTGCTCCTGTAAGGAGACGTTAATGAGAGTTTTCCCTGTGTGGGCTGGGGGGGGTGGATGTGGGAAAGGAGCTGCAGGGGGTGGGGAGGGCAGGGATCTCTGGTTCCCACATTCGATTATTCTGGTTGTCTGCACTAAATTCTAAACCCATAAAATTCAGCCCTTCTGGGGTCCATTTGCATATTCTTCATGACCCCCCCCCCAGTCCACCCCCTGCCACAACAAGCCCATCACCACCCTGTCCCTCACATTTGTTTTGTGATGTAAAGTATGATAAAATATGGTGGAAAAACAGTAACATAGGACTGAGCAATGTTCAGCTTTTGCTCTCTGTTTGAGTGGAGCCCATTGTCTGATGTTCACAGTAATGGCAGCCTTTGCCCTGAAGGGGGCACTCCTGTTCAGCCTCCGCCCTGAAGGAGGCGCTCACATTTATCCAAAGTGATATACATTTTTGAGAAAGCAGGGTCAGCCAGTCCCTGGAGAAGCCGTGGCTAAAGGCCTTGCCCATTGGTTAAATCACTTTGCCAGCCACGGGACTTGAACCAGCGACCCTTCAGTCACTAGCACAGAGTACCAACCTGCCAGGCCATGCTCCAGCCCTGAAGGGGCTTGTTCAGGCTGCTTCTGTGTGCTCTCAGGAGCCTGCTATTTAACCCCAAGCAAACAAGGGCTGATGGGTCGAGGCCTCCCTGGGGGCGGAGTCTACGGGTGCATCTGAGACAGGTATGTTTCACAGAGTGCAGGTGTCAGATTCAACTTCCACTGGTGACAAGTATCAAGCAGGAGAATCCCCGATAAACCACAACAGTGCTTCAAATACCTGAAGCTGCTCTTTCTCTTAAATCATGACAGCCGCTACCGAAAATGCTAATAACCATAACGGTCCAGTTGCGCTGTTTTTTGCCGTTTAGGTTTGAGAGTCTACAGAGCATTGCAGTCATGTGATCTCCGGGTGGTCATGTGATCTCCAGGTGGAGGCTTTTGTCCTTAAAGCCCCCTCCTCCTGGCAGGGTGGGGGGCCCATTGTGTGCACTAACCAAGGCAGGAGGCTCGGGTGGCAGAAGGGGGTGGAATGAGCCTTAGGCCCACGAAGGCGGGGGAGGGGGGGTGTGGCTGGAATGGAGGACGAGGGAGGGGACGGGCCCTGCTGAAGGCTAAATGGATGCAGTCCCCCCACCAAAGCACCAGATCTGCCCCCAACCCCCTTCCTGCCCTGACTAAGAAAGTTTACCTTAAGCTATAATAGACACCCCACACAGTGTGAAGAAGGTCACAGGGACACGTCATAGAAACCTTTAGATCTGAAGTCAAGAACCAGTGAAATCGGCTGCAGAATCGGCTGGTTATTGGGTCACACCCCATAAACGCTGGTACATTCAGCACGGCCCCGACTGGCCCTTTGAGCCGGTCGCCTGCCTTCCTCTGCTCTTTTTGCTTTGGGTGGTTCAGGGTGCGCCTAGATGCACATGAACTGCAGGTAGCTATTTGTAGGGAACGCTTCTGAATCATGCTATGGATTCCTGACATGCCGTTCCTGCGTCACGCCCCGATGGCGCCCCCAGCTGGCCACTCCCTCTGGCTCCTCCCACATCATGGGAGCCCTGGCTCGCGGTGGAATCCATCTCCCAGCTCCTTAGGTTATCTCCGCGGGCCAAAGCTGGCCACTTGCTCTCTGTCAACAGTACATGGCGTCAGGAGCTCACATGTGTGGCCCACATCGCCCACGTGGCTGATGGGTAAGCCCTGGTTCACATCTAGTGAGGAGCAGGCTGTTGTACCCTTGGAATGTAAAGGTCAGAGCTGTGTCACTACAATACCCGCGGTGCTGTGGGGGGGGGGGGCACATGTGAGCTGCACACTGAGCATAGCGTGATCATGGAAGTCATTAACGAGGATCTGCTTCTAGCCTTCACTGGGCCTCACCTCCAGCATCTCCAGGTCCTGTCCCACCTCCGCCTGCCTAACCCCCCCCCCCCCAGCCACCCCCCACCCCTCCCCTCCGCCCAGCCACCCCCCCTCCACCTCTTTGGCCTCCATTTCGCCCCCCCCCCCCCCCCCCCCCCTCCCCGCTC
>JAODKM010000002.1:25283595-25306342 GCA_026780845.1 Petrocephalus sullivani | reverse complement strand
TCTCCCCAAGCGAGCTTGATGGGCCGAATGGCCTCCTCTCGTTTGTATATTTCTTATGTTCTTATGTTCTTATGTAAATGAGTGCAGATTTGGTCTTGATTTGGAAAATCTCACGCCAGCCAGCTGATCAGTTGTCAGCCCTGGTGCTATCTGTTTGCATGTCATTACTTAACTACTTAGCCTAATGAGGTACAGTAAGTCTTAGCCCTCTATGTTCAGCATGAGACCGATAACCTTTCTCTTATATCTCTTGCGCGTGTGACGCCTCTGTCTTACAATGTGGACTTACCTCTGCATCTGTTATATCATCTAGAACATCAAGGTGGTCTTCTGGTGGCGATATTGATTGCATTGACTCACTAAATACACTAAACAGCGGGCTATCGCACTTGGGACAGGTGCGACTTAGGTTCTTGACATAGTCGAGTCAGGTTCTTTGAGTCAGGCTATTTGAGTCGAATCCCATCGGTAACACATGTGGATGCGGGATGCAGAGGGGCAGGTTCCCGGGACTGGGCGCAGCTTTAGGACATGCTGATGCCTGTCCTGCTCTGACGCTGTTTTCCTGAGATCCACCGGGGCTCCGTCCCTCAGCCTGACTGGAGCTGGTGTAGCTTAGATCTGCGTGTGAGAGCCTGACTGCCAAACGTGTACCAGCACTGGGACTGTGAGTAATTGGAACTACCTTTGGATGCCAGTCACCTTCCAGCCTGGAGCCAAGGGAATAGGTTTAGGATGAATGTCTCCGATTGTGCGCGGAGGCTGTCTGAGGGGACACGGCAGGTACACGGCCAGGGAAGCCCCGGGATCTCCAGCGGGGAAGCCGGAACGTGTTTTTAACACAGTGACAGCAGATGCGGGGCGCCTGTTTCGGCATATTATAATAGTTTTTATCTGATCACTATTTATCTTCCAAGAAGACCGTAAGTCATCCTTTTTTAAGCTTTGTAACTGTGCTTAGACTGAAAGAGCCCCTCACACTAAGTGCAAATACTGCCTTACAGATGTATTAGTAAGTAACGGGGGATAATCGGTGATCCGCGGGGAGCGCTCGGGGGGTGCCGCTCCTTCCCAGCCTTTTCTTTGCTGGGCGCTGGCGGTGCAGACAGCCATCGGACTGGGGGCATTTGGCAGCAGACTTGCTTTTATGCTGGGGGAGAATAGCCCGTGAAGCCCAAACTGGATAAGAGGCGGAGAGCTTACGAGGAGATACCTGTAACGCCTGGCCGACCCACTCCAATAGCAAACGGGGACTGACTTCTTCATGTGGATTATGGAGGACTCTCACTTTTGCGGGTATTACTGATCTGTTGGTACGGGAAATAAGTTTTTTTTTTTACTCATCTGAAAGTATATTCGCGAAGCGCCAAGCTGGCGATGGCCGCGGCGATCGCCAGCTCCCTGATCCGGCAGAAGCGCCAGGCGCGTCTGCGGGAGAAGTCGGCGGTCCGGCGCTGCGGGAGGAGCCCCAGTAAGAGCAGATCGGCGTGCGAAAAGCCCGCTGGGCTCGGCGTCTTCTCTCGGGTCAAACTCTTCGGCTCGAAGAAGCGGAGACGGAGACGAGCAGGTCTGGTGCTGCTGCCGCGCTTGCCGCTTCATAGCCCCTTCATAGCCCCTTCATAGCCGCTTCATAGCAGCCAGCCCGTCTCTTGCGTACAGTGTGTATTTCTAAGCAAGATCAGCTTTCCCTCTGCAGGTTCGACAACGGGGATAAGGGCGGGCTGAGACACTGCAAATACACGTAAATATTAACTGCCAAACTATCATGTAAAATGAAATGAGTTTAGGAATTACTTTCTTTTACTCTAGTGTTTCATTGGCATTTTATTGCTCGGTATTCTTATTAGACTATAAAGACTCAGGCTAAATATTTGTTGTTAATAATCTGTTCAGTAGCCTATTGCCTGGCTATGAATAGTAATACTGCTCCACTTGGCAATAAAGCAAGGTAATAATGAGTCAAACAAACCATTTAGATCGTGGCATTATATACGCGAATTGGCAGCCGTCTCACATGACTCTTATTCTCATAATAACAAATTTTTTTTTCGCGCCGAAGGCACTTCTCGGACGTTTACTTTGCGCAGCTCCATAGGCTATAGTAATAAAACGGACGTCTGGAAGTCTATTTAATATGCTGATGGTTAGTCACGATAAATTATTGTGACTTACAATTAAATTGACTTTAGTGTGATTGTGCCTTGTAATATAATATTCAATTAATTTTACTTGTATAGCACATCTTTACAACATTACATTGTCCCAAAGCACTTCACGTTAGTGCCAGGGACGTTTCATTTGCAAGCCATGCAGCATTTTGTTTGATTACAAACTTCTAATAATTCTGATCAATATGGACCCTGGCAGAAACATATGTTGTTGACTTTTTGGTATAGATATTGTCTGCTTATAAGACTGCTCTTCGTATTAGGTGTTCGGTGTAATTTAGTATATATATATGTGTGTGTGTGTGTGTATGTATATATATATATATATATATATATAATAGCTCTGCTTTTTTGGGTATAGATGTTTATGCATTTGTGGATATTGTTACTATGAATGAATGCTCCATTTAAATAGCACTTTTCAAGTCACCCAAAGCACGTTACAGCAGCAATGCGGAGCCACTTCAACCAGCACCACTGTGTATCACCCACCTGGATGATGTAACGGCCGCCATTCTGCACCAGTACGCTCACCACACAGTAGCTAAGGTGGGGAAGGGCCAGGAGGGAATTCACCAGTTAGATATAGCGGGTGATTAGGAGGCCAGATTTGATAGGGCCACAGTTGGCAATTTTAGCCAGGACATCAGGGTGCCACCCCTACTCTTTTGAAAGATGTCCAGGGATCTTTTATGATCTCAGAGAGTCAGGACCACGGTATTATGTCTCACCCAAAGGACAGCACCATTTTTATAGCACATTGTCCCCGTCACTGCACTGGGGCATTGGGAGGCCCAGACCTCTTTAACTTCACATGGATGATCTAGTCTGAACCGTAGGTGGTATGGCTGCTGACATGACGTACTATAACCCTGATTGGCAGGTGTAGTCGTTTATGTTTTTGTGAGTGTTGCTGGTATAACCCTGATTGGCAGGTGTAGTTGTTTATGTTTTTGGGGGTGTTGCTGGTATTACCCTGATTGGCAGGTGTAGTTGTTTGTTTTTGTGGGTGTTGATGGTATTACCCTGATCAGTAGGTGTAGTTGTTTGTTTTTGTGGGTGTTGCTGGTATAACCCTGATTGGCAGGTGTAGTTGTTTATGTTTTTGTGGGTGTTGCTGGTATTACCCTGATTGGCGGGTGTAGTTGTTTGTTTTTGTGGGTGTTGCTGGTATGACACTGATTGGCAGGTGTAGTTGTTTGTTTTTGTGGGTGTTGCTGGTATTACCCTGATCAGTAGGTGTAGTTGTTTGTTTTTGTGGGTGTTGCTGGTATTACCCTGATTGGCGGGTGTAGTTGTTTATGTTTTTGTGGGTGTTGCTGGTATTACCCTGATTGGCGGGTGTAGTTGTTTGTTTTTGTGGGTGTTGCTGGTATTACCCTGATTGGCGGGTGTAGTTGTTTGTTTTTGTGGGTGTTGCTGGTATTACCCTGATTGGTGGGTGTAGTTGTTTGTTTTTGTGGGTGTTGCTGGTATTACCCTGATTGGCGGGTGTAGTTGTTTGTTTTTGTGTGTGTTGCTAGTATTACCCTGATTGGTGGGTGTTGTTGTTTATGCTTTTGGATGCATGGCATCAGAGCTGGGTTACTTTCTAGGCAGTTATAGGTATAAATCCCGGGAATAGAATAACCTTGGAGGAGGCTCCTGACCTGAATCCATTTAGCAGTGGTATTCGCAGCTCTGTGGCATATAAAGAATTAGGGTACAGCTCTCACCCCAGGGCTTCTCGGTGAGACCACCTCATGGCTGCCAGCAGACTCTCCCCAGTCCATTTACCCAAGGGTGTAGGAACCCCAGGGGGTCGGTGAGTGGGCGGTGTACTCCCCAATATTTATTATGGATTAATTCATCAATTTATGCCCCCCAAATTTATAGACCTTTGTATTTAAATGATTATTTTGCATCCCGCCCAATAAGGACCCCTTTCCTACACCATTTCGCATAGCCACCGAAGCCGTACCCTTCATACCAGACTGCTCTTTCACAGTGGGAATAATGAATGCTGGCAGGCTTTGCTGGTAGGGCAGTGAAGGAGGTCTCAGGGGACCTTCCAGTAATCGTGTACATCCGTTCTGTGCTCCTCAGGCACTCTGACAGAGAGGAAGAGGTCCTGTAATGCATGTGGTTTGTTCAGAGTGATTATGGAAAGCAGCTTGCCATTTGGAATGAGGAGTATATGTGTGATACTGCCTTGCGATTTACTCTGTTTCCACCTTTGTGATGGAAATGAAAAGGAGGCATTTGAAAGGGGATCTATCCTCCATCCAGCCCTCGAAACACTGGCAATCCTCTGCTACTCCAGCTTAAAAGGTTTAGAACTGGAATCTAGTAGGATTGAAAAGACCAAAAAGATAAAAGGTTATCTAGAAAGGTCAAGTGAAGCTGCAAGTGAATTGAGAGAATGAGAAGATGAAAGAGAAGATAAAAGCATGGAAGAGGATGCTGTTTCAGCACCAGGAACATGTGCATGGGGCACAGCAGTCTCACAGGGCTTTCATCGCCATGGTTTACTAACAGTCTGGTCTGTTTTCAGGCCTTAAACTTTCAGTTTTGTGTAAACCTTCTTTATTAATTATGCACTGGTCTTCTTAGCTACATATGGGGATACCTTAGGTGTGGAAAGTTTATTTAGAGCTTATTTAGAGACATTCTGTGTCTGTATTTGGAAAACATATTATTTCGTGTTAACAGAAGAATGTGCCCATCTAAAGGAGCAGCTTTTGATTCATGATGATTGATGCAGCATTTTAAGTTCTGATCCATCTTTGACATTTCTGTTTAGGTGAAGCCTGCTTTTGAATGGTGCTGCCATCTGCTGGTGATTGGAGAAACACACGCCCTTTCCCGGGATTACCCTTGGCTCGATGCCCCTTGTCTGTTCTCACCCCTATACCTTCTCCTGTCTCCACAGAGCCCCAGCTTAAGGGCATTGTGACAAAGCTGTACAGCCGCCAGGGTTTCCACCTGCAGCTCCAAGCAGATGGAACCATCGATGGCACAAAGGAGGAGGACAATGGCTACAGTAAGTCTCAGGAGTATGATTCTCCCCGAGGGACTCCCAGGGCTGCCCAGGCTCACCTCTCGCTCCTCTTTGTGTCTGGAGCTTTTTCCGGGTCTTTCCAATAATTCCCAGATCCCTGCATTCATACTATGGCTCTGAGTATATTGGATTTTTTGTCTTAATCTTTCCCGAGTTCCAACAACTCTATGCTGATGTTCCTTGGCCCCAGTCAAACCCATTCCCCTTCTTTAATGGCCTAACCCCATCTCAGAATTAGGCCATCTTTGTCCTGTCCCAGAAAATGGTACCAAGGCTCCAGACAGAATCCCAAGCACCATCTCCCCATTAGATCTGGTGGTGAAGCATCAGCTTAAGCTGACAGCTCCCCTTTTCCTGTCCATCCTTCCAGGGGGAATTCCAGGATGGGGGGCATAAGAGAGGCCAAAATTATCATTAACCAATCTTATGTTTTGATTTGGTAAGTGGGGTAGGGAGGGGGCACTCAGGGGTCCAATCATCTTTTTGCTGGGGCAAGTGCCCCTATGGCCCCATGTATACGCTCCTGTATCCATCCTTCTACCCATCTACCCATCTATCCATCTATCCATCAATCCATCCATCCATATTTCAACCATTAACCTAGTAGAGGGTCACGGTGAGGGTGTTGCAGTCTACCTGCAATGGAATACCCTTAATGTGATGCTAGTCTATTGCAGGGGTGACACACACAATCCCATGCTACAGGGAATTTAGAAGCAAAACTTGACCATAATTGCACATCTTAGGATTGCTGGAGTGTTGAGAGGAAGCTCACAGCGGGTAACTGGCAATCTCACCCACGAGCCAGCTGCGTGCCCCATGTACACCTAGACCCATAAATCGTCGCATGCAGTCTCCATATCCTTTGAAACAACCTTTGTCTGTTTTCCTAATGAGGTGCTGCCCACGCTGCCCTCTCTGCTCCCAAAAACTGAGCTCTTCTTTGCAAAACTGAGTTCCTGATTAGAGCTCAGATCTTAAGCTTGCACATCTTCATTGTCAAGGCAATCGTCCTTTGATGAAACTACCCATTCATTTGACAGGGTTTCATTTAGTATTGAAGAGCTTGATTTACTCGTCTGAATGAAGTCCTGCATGAAAAATTGCAGCTGCTTTTCAGTGCCCATAATTCAATGCTAAGTCGAGGACTATCCAGCTAAATGAAATCGGGGATCGTAATGTGATGTGTGTAAGCCCTGTCTGCTGCCACACTGATTTATGCGTACCTGTTGTTAGGGGTGGCAGATCTAACAATTTTATATTGTGATTCATCTTGGGACTGTCATGAGAATGATTGTTTTCATGAGAATGGTGACCATTTATATCCTCCTACTAATGTTTCCAAACTTCACATAAAACTTTGATTGCCAGTAATAACGTGGACCCGAGTTACGTTCACAAGCCAACAGAATGACTTCCTATTAGGTGGCTGTGCTGATTGGCCAAATTATATCACGTGTCCCTATCACAGGGTCTCTTTCATTCATGACATATTTGAAAAACAGTTCAATGTGAGTCATTGGCATGGGGAATGAGGAGCTAGTCCCAAAAATGGGCTTGACTGAGTACTTGAAAAATCTGTGTTATTTAATGGTTTAATCAATTGACTGCGTCATACAACTTTATTTAATATTTAAAATAAAAATGAAGTTTTGTCTGATCATTTTGAAAACGGTGTATTTAATGCATTTTAAATGGTGTTAATATGTAAGTCCTTAGGCTTGTTCGAGTCTGGATATTTTGGTCAGTACCTTTCAAAATTGGGAATAAAGATGGCAAGTCAGATTGTGGATTGCAATTATGCATTAAAAAGATTGTGTTATGATTTCTTCGGAAGATCACCTACCCCTTCCTGTTGTAACATGATTAAACAGTTTAATCACTAATAATGAGGACTGTGTGAGTATTATCAATTGCCCCAGAAACATGGGTCAAACCTTAGTGAGCAGTGGCATGCAATAAATAACCTAAAGGCCATTACCCAGCATGCATCAGGGGACTTAGACTGAAATTATAACTGCCTAGAAGACTTGGCGAAGGAAGAGGCTTTGCTTAAACCTTGTCATTTGGAGGGGATGGAACATCTGCAGGTTTCTCCTGTTAACTGGTGGTTCTCTGCAATGCTCTGAGCCTGACACTCTTTATAGAACGTCAGTATTGTCTGTGGGGCTGTCTAGATTCACATCGATGACACCCAGATGACCAAGTAGCAATGCTGCTGTCATGTACCTCTGCAGGTAGCAGGCCTAATCCACAGGCCAGAATGTCATAAAATGCTTGCTGATGGCTTGCTAAGTGGAAAGTGTAAGAGGCACTCTGGGAACAGGGAATCAACTCCAGAGGATTTAATTAGCCCCTAAACCGTAAGGATGCTTTCTCGCTCGTTAATTGAATTTCTGCTGCACTCAGGGTCACATGACACTACTTACCTGGCTTGATAAGTTTTCACCCATGGGGTCCTTATCCTATAGATAACAAACATGAAAGCCAGGAAACACTTATGCATGGTACAGCAGGCTTTAGCTGAGCATGAGAGCAGCTTTGGGTTGGATCCATAGAGCATGCATTGTTAGATCTGTAGACCATACACTGTTAGATCTGTAGACCACACATTGTTAAAGTTGTAGACCATAATGCCCGATTTACCTGCCTTGCATATGAGTCTCTGAGTGAATCCTTAGTCAACCGGGCCTCATGTAACAGCAGGCTTTTCCAGAAAAAAAACATGCGTAAGAAATTTAAAAGCTTCTGCAAAATGAGATGATGAGAAGAACAAAGAGTTTCATCCTACAACAAAAATAGAGTTGTTAGGAGCCTGTCTCCATAGCGACAGGTCCTATCTGAGCTCTCCGTGTTCTGCAAAGGTGGGAGCGGATGGAAGCCTCCACTGACATGTGCACTCAGGCTGCTTGGTGCAGATTGGCTTGTGATGGCTCTGTTTCTGCACATCACTAGCATTCTCTATAGACCCTTAGCTATAGGGGTAGGAGTTAGGGTTAGGGTTAGGATTGTGGGCAGAATAAGAGTTAGGGTTAGGATAGAAGTTATAGGGTTACGGTTAGTGGTAATGGTACGGAATCTTCCTACAAAGTTTTTGAGGCAAAAATCCTTTCCGAAAGCAGAAGAGCTCTTGATTTAAAAATAATGTAATTAATAGTTAACGGGCAGCTTATTGAAGTGCGACATTATAATTAGAGTGTTCATGTAGGTGACCATAGCTAATGAATTTCCTGTTTTTTAAATGCTGTTTTTTGGCAGGGTGGGGGTGGGACAGATTGCTTCTTATTTGCTGCCCTAGTGAAGCCTTAAATGTAGTTCAGCAGCCCTCCACCGAAAGAGGCTACTTGTCACTTTATTAAGCAAGTCAGTAGCAATCCTCCCCTCTAAGTGTCACGACTGTGCTAATAATCTTGTGATAATAATCTTGTGATGACAATAATGGGCCTTAATAATTATGCACTTTGCTATCCTGCTTGTAGTTTTTAAGCTTCTGATCTGTGATTCACCTGATTTGCACCCGATGTGTTTCCCGGTCATTTCCCAGCCAATCCTAGCCTGTAGTGATGCCAACCGTAAGTGCGAAACAGCTTCCAGAGGTGCTCACTGACTGAAAGAAATAGAAAATCTCAGCATCTCCACACGCATTGCGTCACCGTCTTCTGCAAGCAGCGATAGACTGAGTTTGTGGGCGGCCCAGGGAATGCTGTGGTGCCATGGGTACTAGACAGTGCTGAGGTTAAAATAATCTCCGGAAGTGAAACTGAAATCTGTAAGAAAAGAATTATTATTATTGTTATTATTATTATTATTATTATTAATAATAATAATAATAATGATGATAAGGAGCGGTGTATAGGAAGTAGGGCAGTCATCTCCTTGGCGATACTGCCTACTGATGGGTAGTGCAGTGCTTGGAAACAGCAGATATATACCATGTCTATTCCCTGCTTTTATCTACAATATAGATGATGCCACCTAACTTGTTATTAATGTTGTTGGTGGCATTGCTCATATCCAGGGGATTATCTATAGAAAATGTCACCTTGGCCCCCCTGCTTGGTTTGGCACTTTCAATCACTCAGTTATTTTTGCCTAGTGGGGGGGGGGGGTGATTTCAGGGCCCCTACAGACCATGGTGATAGTCACAGAGATTTCCCAGCATTCCCCAGGTCCTCGGGATTGGCTTTGCTTCCTTGTAGGTTCCCAGCTAGTGTGGGAGAGCAGCAGGCACAGCAAGGGCTGCTGAGGGATTCCCAATCCCCGCATGAGCCCAGCTGGGGAAGCTTCTGTGGCAGGCCTGCTTAAGTGGGCTTGGTGCAGGGCTGGGTCAGGGCTAGGGGGAACCTTATTATCACTGCCGTTATTATGCTACACTCATTGCGTAACACATTTCACATGAAGTAATGGGGCTGTACAGGTAAGTAACAGTCTAAACAAGGGCAAAACAGAGTACTACTTTTACGCTTAATAGCATAACGAGTTTATTAACTTCATTCATACATTTAGACAATACACACGGAGGCATACGGACAGTACATATTAATTCATATTTAATGCCTATTAAATCCTCTCTATTGGGCTGCAGTTGCTTAGGTGAAGAACAAAGGTTTGGTTCATAATGGGACACAAGGGGGCCCTATTGCCAACCATAAATAATTACTGAGGGGAACCCCACCCCTGGTCGGTGAAAATTATTAGTGGGCAGTCAGGCCTTGTGGTTGGAAAAGGTTCTTTTGGCTGTGAGATGCTTATGGGTGTGGCCATGAGCGATTTATGGGTGTGGCTGGGATCTGATGATGGGTGTAGCTGGGAGCTGATGATGGGTGAGGCTGGGATCTGATGATGGGTGTGGCTATGAGCTATTTATGGGCGTGTCTGGGAGCTGATGATGGGTGTGGCTATGAGCTGTTGATGGGTGTGGCTATGAGCTATTTATGGACGTGGCTGGGAGCTGATGATGGGTGTGGCTATGAGCTGTTGATGGGTGTGGCTATGAGCAATTTATGGGTGTGGCTGGGAGCTGATGATGGTGTGGCTATGAGCTATTTATGGGTGTGGCTGGGAGCTGATGATGGGTGTGGCTATGAGCTATTTATGGGTGTGGCTGGGAGCTGATGATGGGTGTGGCTATGAGCTATTTAAGGTTTAAGGATTACGGTTTTACATGCATTCAAGTATTTACTCAAATATAAATGATATGTAGCAGTGCCATATTATCCAGCCCAAGAGCTTGACAATGGATCCTGCATCTCTCTCACAGCCATGTTCAACCTCATCCCAGTGGGGCTTCGCGTGGTGGCCATCCAGGGTGTGCAGACCAAGCTGTACCTGGCCATGAACAGCGAAGGCTACCTGTACACATCGGTAAGTCTCATCAACCTGTGGGACGGGGAAGGGGTGGTATCCTCGAGAGTGCATGCTACTTCCTGGGTAAATCATAAAGAAAAAAGCTTTACTCAGAGGGTGTGTTTCTGGTCTATCAGTGGGCATGGCCATGGGCTGATTGTGGGCGTGGCTATGGTATATCAGTGGGCATGGGCTGATTGTGGGCGTGGCTATGGTCTATCAGTGGGCATGGCCATGGGCTGATTGTGGGCATGGCTATGGTCTATCAGTGGGCATGGCCATGGGCAGATTGTGGGTATGGTTATGGTCTATCAGTGGGCATGGCCATGGGCAGATTGTAGGTGTGGCTAAGGTCTATCAGTCGGCATGGCCATGGGCTGATTGTGGGCGTGGCTATGGTCTATAAGTGGGCATGGCCATGGGCAGATTGTAGGTGTGGCTAAGGTCTATCAGTCGGCATGGCCATGGGCTGATTGTGGGTGTGGTTATGGTCTATCAATGTAGCTTTCAACTGTCCACAAGCCAGTGGGTGTGGCTATGGTCTGTCGGTGAGTGTGGTTCTGGCCTGTGAATGGGTGTGGCACTTGTCTATCAGTGGGTATAGCTATGGTCTGTCTGTGGGTGTGGCTTTGAGCCTCAATAAAAGCACTTATAAACCAGCAATCTAAATCAGGCCTCCCTGCCCAACCATGACGCATCTATGCAATGAATTTCTATTGCTATTTGGGCACCACCCTCTACCTTGACCCAGCTTTCAGTGCCCCACAGTAGGACTGACCTGGGGTCATCAGGAAGAGACTCTCACTCTGGCAGGTGGTCAGGTAACCATGGTGATATGGTTGGCTCTGAGAAGTGTGTAAGGGGGTGCCATGGTGAGCAGTGCATAGCAGAGAGTTAACCTGGAGGTGAACAAAATCAGACAGATATACCCAGTGGTATCTTACATCACAGAATCATAACCAACCAGCTGAATGGTCCCAGTTATATTTCAGAAACTTTACTACACAAACTTACCTGCTTTGACCAGTCGCTGGCAGGCTCATTTTAACGCTGTCAGATTCTTGAAAAAAATCACCAAGAATGAAACACAGTTAAATAATGTTGACATAATATCACCCTACCAAATATGGGTGGGCGTTGGTTGCTGAATGCTGATTGGCCAATAGGAGGCCAATAGATATGCACAGAGTAAGAAAAACAATATCTCCTTCAGACTGGACTCAATAGACACCAGATGACTCAGGTCATTCAAAATAGAAATGATGGCATTAACCGTAGTGCCCCAGTCAATGAGAATCTGACTCGATTAGAAAGTCAAGGTCAACCCCAGGGTCTGGTAAAATATCACATGCAGCTGAGCTTGGCTTAAAAACTGCAATGCTTTCCATGATCACAATGAGCCTGAATAAAGCTTCACCACAGGCAAGAGGGGGCTTCAGGACTGGGCAGAGTCTGATGTGTTCTTCTGGGTCTCCTGGTCACAGTATCACCTTCACTCCGTCCCAGTGACTATTTTCATAGGTTTGTGCTAATATTAACTTACCTGCTCTCTGTCCTCCAGGAACAATTCACCCCTGAGTGCAAGTTCAAGGAGTCTGTGTTTGAGAACTACTACGTGACGTACTCGTCCATGATCTACCGGCAACAGCAGTCTGGTCGGGGCTGGTATTTGGGGCTGACCAAGGAGGGCGAGATTATGAAGGGCAATCACGTGAAGAAGAACAAGCCTGCCGCGCACTTCCTGCCCAAACCGCTGAAAGGTGACGGGCGACTCTTTCACACGGTGGCTGCTGCAGCTGGATGATGGTGTTTTATACTGAACCTGTTATACTGAACCTGAAAAATACATGAGACCAAAGTGCTGTAATGTAATGTGCTTGTAGATAGATAGATAAATACATACATACATACATACAGATGGTCCCCGAGTTACGATTGTTCGACTTAATTGATAAAAAAGTTGGGTGCTGCACTCATGCTTTAATCAGAACAATTGGTTGGTGTCTGATGGGCTGTTTTCCCCACAGTGGCCATGTATCGAGAGCCCTCCCTCCACGACCTGACCGAGTTCTCGCGCTCCGGCAGTGGCACACCCACCAAGAGCCGCAGCGCCTCTGGCGTGCTCAACGGCAAGACGGCGAGCCAGACCGAATCCACGTAGGACACGCGCGGCTCCGCCATGTCCTGCAGACACCTCCGGATTCCTGTTACTTCCAAGAAGATCCTCCTGCCCTCTCCAGTCAACAGCAGTTCAGGACAGCAGACCAGAAGGACAACGCGTGTGATAATGGCCAGTGGGTTTCTCAGATAATCAACGGCAACAGCAAAAAAAATAAACTCAAGCCGTAGAATCACTGACTCGTCCAGTCGCTTGCTCATGTATAACGGAAACCACCTGCCCATTCAAGGTTTCTCCATCTCTGTGACTAACTGCTCTTTTAACTTTTCCTTGAGCACCATTGTGGCACTGACCTGGATGTCTGGAGGCCTGAGCTTTGACGCCTCCATTCTGAGTGAGCACACAGCACACATACCCAGCACTGCCACAACAGAGAGCCTCTACTGGCATGTTTAGACACTGAGGGTAACATCGGGGCCACGGTGACATTCAGCTGACTGAGAATGGGATAGAGCACACCAAGGACAGACCCAGAGAATCCTTCCTTAAAGTGGCTGAAATAATGGATGCAGAGGAGAGAATACTGGAAAATCAGATAAAAATATATTGAAAATATTGTATGCAAGAAAACCCGGTATAGCGTTTGAGGGCAAACTGGTGGATGTGCTGTTATGTTAAATGTTCTCCTCCTGTGTTGATCTTGTCATCTTGTCTGTCTCCCTCTCTTAGTCTCTATCCAGTCCTGTGTATGTGTCAAGCTCAGCGCACTCCCTTTCCAGAGAATTTATTGGTTGACTAATCACCATGGTAACATGAGGGCATCCCCACCTAGGGCCCAATTTTGTGTACAAGTCGTGGTGACTTTCCATGGAAAAAAAAGTGGAATTTTAGGTAGGTTAACCTTTTATAGGATCTGCCGTATTTATCAATGTAATAATATGAACATAAAACTTCCCACAGGGTGTGCACAAACACAGGCGTCTGCACCCAGAAAGTCTGTGGCTAGTTTCTCTCTCGCTCTCTCCGTCGCTCTCTCTCAGGCTGCCTCTGACTGGCTCCTGATTTATTTGTTCGTTTAATTTGTTTTGTGATCTGATGCATGGGAGACAGTGGGGAATTAGATATCAATATAGCATGACATTGGCTACATGTAACACTCATGTTGGATCAGGACGATGACGCAAACCTGCCGGCTTTTAGCCTGGGTCTCTCCAGATGTTTGTTATATGTCGTACACACAAGAAATGCACTGAATAAAATGTTTCTATTATGGCACACTTTTAAAAATTGCTTTTGTGCTTTCTCTTGCATTTACATTGTTCGCTGCCTTTTGACCGATTCTGATAAAGTGAATTTGCCTTGTCATTGTTTTGGATGACAGAGCCACTATTGTTAAATATACATTTATATATTTATGTATAAGTTATAATATATATAGCCTGACTTTCCCCAAACCCTTTCTAAGTAACATGTACTACTTTCTAAGTAACTGTACTAGAGTGGCCACACAATTCCTCCATGTTTTCCCAGAATGCATTTTGGGTGGCCACGCCCAGTGGCTGAGCCATGTGACCAATGACACACGGTCTGTTTGTTCCTTAGCTCCTGATTGAGCTTCATTCCCATCTCCTGGGGAGAGGATAAATGGAACAGAAGACCTCGGGTTGTCCTTGAAGAAGCTTCACTTTTTCTTGCAGGTGAACAGCTCCCAGCAGAGGCTTATTCTGGTGCCAGATACAGACAGTCAACAATCACACGCAATGCAGCCCTCACTATTGCGGTCATGTGAGGTCATGGGCTCATTTACTGAAGCTGATGTCATTTTCCGCACAGATCCGAGCCGCATAAAACCGTCTCAGAGCTGTGCTATTGCTATAGTAACTAGTAAACAAGTGCCTCCATAATTAGCACAACAGTGCTTGCGAATGAATGAATCTGCCATGGTGCCTTGCATGCTCTCTATTCATTAGAGGGTATATTCCCGGTCATTACCACAGACTAGCCTGTGCTTTTCAGATAAACCCAAAAGGACACCTTCGCATTTCATCGTCCTCACCACATGTCCACGTTACCATGGTAACAGAGTAAGGGTTCATGCAGAAGGCCGAGACCCTTCCCCTTCCTCGCACCCCTGCTTGATGCGTGATCATAACCAATGACACCACAGTAACACATGTTCACTTGGTTTCTCAATAGTTGTGATCTGCTTGACAGCATATATGACAGCATAAATGAAAGTATATTTGACAGTACATATGACAGCATCGAATGCAAAACTTTATTTACATAGTATGCAGATATATGTGCATATTTAGCAATCATCAAAATGCAGCTGTGTGTGCGATAGCTGCATAAGTATTTAGCGCTGGTGTTTTGTAGGTCACTGATTTTCGTTGCTATGACGCCTAGCTTACCTCCATCTACGTCTGAGCCTGTATGTGTTTCAGCGCTGAGCTGTGAGCTCCTGTAGCTCGCCGGTGATTCGCTCAGGCTGCCTGCTCTGTTACTGCTGTTTGCGTAGATTAGGTCAAGTCGAAAGACGGTCTCGTTATCGGGCAGCGCAGGACAAATCTGTCACTGCACATTTATCTACCCGACTATATCAGGCTTCTGTAAATTTCTGACAAACACTTGAAGTGATCATCCAGAGGAGTGTTATGATTAATGTGTTACCGCTGCATTGTGGGAGCTCTATCTATCACAAAGAAAATGCAGATGCTGTGACTTTGTGTGTGAGGGGGGGTCACTTCATCACAGGTAGAAAGTGAAAAATTTTTCTCAAAGCCTTCCTGAAGTGAACAAAGCACACATGCACTGCATTCTGGGAGTAAGAGGCAGAGGTAAGATGGACAGACTTCTCATGAGACAAAGCCGCACAAACCACAGCTAAGAGCTTCACAGCAGGACTGGTGCAGGCTGGGAGATGCCACCCACAGAGATGTGTGCAGGAGAGGAGAAGCATGTCAACAGGCACCAAAAGAGCACTTAAGGCAGGTGTGGATGTTGTTATTGTTACATAAATGCACAGTAGGTTCTGTTTTGTTTCAGAAATGACATTTTTCCACTAGCATTTCTCCAGGGTTATCATAGCATTCACATCTCCTGTGGTTAATGCATGGGAGTTTAGAGAAGCAGAGGAGAAACCCTGTGGACCCAGTGATGCTTTGACAAAATGTTCCGTGTCTCAGGAGCGGGAGGTGAGTCTTTTCTCCATTTATGCTCCAGCGACAGAAGGGATACTTTGAGGAACTCTTTATCCTTGTGGGTAGGTTCTTTCTGGTGAAATATCTGGTGGATCAGGTGCTGTGTGCACTTGTGGGAGTTGTACTTATACAAAAATGTTCTGAGGGCAGAACAAAAAAAAATATTGGTTCAGAGAGAGAACCAATCAGATTGTAGAAGAGAAGACCTATGATTGGTCTGACATCTGACACAAGATCTGATTGGTTATCTCTCTGAACCAATAATTTTTTGTTCTGCCCTCAAAACATTTTTGTATTGATAAAACGCTGTTTGCACATGATCTTGACCATCATGCACTTGGATCAGTGCTGAATGTGAAGCATTGAATAAATTGGAGGCCATGATGTTCTCTCAGAAAAGGGTTGGTCACTCCTTTCAGGTGGTGGTGGTGGGGGGAGAGGACCAGCATTTGACCTTTAATGAATTCCGGTACCTCTGCAACTTGTTCATTAGTGATAGAAAGTGGGAACTTGATATTGGCAGGTGGATCAGTTCAGTAGATGTGAGCATTGGGTAGATGTGTGACGCTGAAGGCAATGTACAGCTCTGGAAAAAATTAAGAGACCACACTCATTTCTCAATTTATGGGTATACTTATGTTTAAAATATAGATTTTTTGCAAACTCCAGCCTGGCTCTTCCCTGCTTTTCATTAATGAAGGGCTTCTTCCATGCTTCATGGGACTTCAAACCTGCTTCTAGGAGCCTGTTAAGAACTGCCCTAACTGTGCACCTAACTGCACACTAAATGTTTCCCATTCCTGTTGAAGGTCACTTGAGATCATTCTCCAATTTATGAGGCACTGCCAGATAAGTTGACGTCATCTCTGGCATGAGAAAGTCGCTTCCCCCCTCTGCCTGGCTGGTTTCTGGTCATTCCCAGTGTCTCCTGCTTCACCTTGTTCTTGTGTACTGCTGTCTTAGGAACCTTCAGCCTGGAAGCAGCCTGCTGCTCAGTGTAGCCTTCTGCCAGCAGAGCCAGGATTAAACCAGGATTTAAAAATGGAGATATTTAAAAAAATATAGAGTGGTCTTTTATTTTTTCCAGAGCTGTGTTTATCTCTGCCCTTATCTCTGGTCACGAGCTTTGGGTGATGACAGAAAGAACAAGGTCATTAGCACAAGTGACCAAAATGAGGTTTCTCTGTAGGGTTGCTGGACTCATTATCTGTGACCGGGTGAGGAGTTTGGAGATGAGGAGGGACCTGGAAATAGAGCTGCTGCTCCTTTGGAGAAGTCCTCTGTGGTGGTTTGGGCATCTCATAAGGATGCCACCAGATAGGCTTTGAAGGGAGCTGTTTCTGGAACATCACCACTTGGGACGTGACCCCAGGGCAGAGTCAGGACAAGCTGGAGGAATTACACCTCCCACTTGACTTTTTAACATTTGAGGAAGCCCCAGAAGGAGCCGGAATCTGTGTCCTTGGAAAGCGAGGTCTGCCCTGACCTGTTTGGCATGCTGCCACAGAGGCCCTCACCAGGAGACTAGGAGATGACACATCATCCTTCCAGCTGAGACCGCTGTCTCTCCTAAGTGTCATCTCGCCTCCTGAACCGCCTCACGCCCTTACGTCAACCCTAGTGCCGCCCTGGCCTCGCCTCCTGGTGACTGGCCCCTGTCCTATGCTGTTGTTAGCTATCCGTTCCCAGCGGCTGCCCGGTCGTCGTGACCCAGGTTACACAAAGCGGGCAACCTCACAAGGAATGCTGCATTCTGCATTCAGTATGAAGCGGTACGTCACAACACAAAACACAGGAAAAACACACATCCGGTTAATAAATCATATTTCTGAGTGTTACAGGAAGAGGCTTACATTTCTATTTTATGTATTTAGCAAATGCTTTTATCCCAACAGTAGACATTTTTGAGGAAGCAGGGTCAGAGGTTTCCTGGAGCAGCTTGGTGTTAAGGGCCTAAAGGTGAAATCACACTGTCGAGTGTGGGATTCAAAGCCACAACCTTGTGATCATACTGTAAGTATAGCATCCTAAGCTGCTGAGCTGGCTCCCTTCACAAGTGAACCGTGTCACTGTGTGAGTGGTAAAGGCCAGAACTTCATTGTCATTCTGTCCCAGAAAGTCCTAGAAAGCACATACATACTTTTTTAAGTGAAGTTTGGATCCATCATTCTTAATGGGGTAGAACAGCAGAGCACATGCCACAGCACGGGTTTGATACAATGGAAGGTCCAGCAGATGGAGACCATCTGGCCATGATCAAACAACAGAGAGTTCAGCACAGTTGAGCTGCTTCTCAACTTAACGGCTATGTGAAGCTCACGTTTTTCATAAAGTCAGTCACACTGTCAGGTGTTATGTAGGCAAAGTGACGTGTGGAACCTTCCTCAGCAGCCAGAGGAAGCCAGGATTGAGGCCTCGGTAATTAACTCAAAACAGACCTGATGCTGTCACCTGGAATGTCTCAATGCCTTCATCATTATGTCATCTCTGTCAACACATCATCCGCATGTCAACCCTATGTGTCACCTTTCAAAGAGGGGATCTGCATGACACCTGTCAATGGAGGTGGAATTACTGCACTGTTACATCATTAAACAACGAACCAACCAACACAACTCATTTAATAAGCCCTAAAACACAATTCTGTGTAGCCCTTCCTTAATCATTTGTATTACTCCAATTCAGTGCTTGATGTAAGAAAAAATAGGTGCTGGTACTCCCCATGATAGTCAGTACCAAATGCTGGTACTCCCCGGGATATTCAGTTCCAAATGCTGGTACTCCCCATGATATTCAGTACCATGTGCTGGTACTCCCCAAGATATTCAGTATCAAGTGCTGGTACTCCCCATGATATTCAGTACCATGTGCTGGTACTCCCCATGATATTCAGTACCATGTGCTGATACTCCCCATGACATTCAGTACCAAGTGCCGGTGCTCCCATGACATTCCGTACCAAGTGCTGGTACTTTCCATCATATTCAGTACCATGTGCTGGTACTCCCCTTGATATTCAGTGCCATGTGCTGGTACTCCTCTTGATATTCAGTATCAAGTGCTGGTACTCCCCATGATATTCAGTACCATGTGCTGGTACTCCCCATGATATTCAGTACCATGCGCTGGTACTCCCCATGATATTCAGTACCAAGTGTTGGTACTCCCCAGGATATTCAGTTCCAAGTGCTGGTACTCCCCATGATATTCAGTACCATGTGCTGGTACTCCCCTTGATATTCAGTATCAAGTGCTGGTACTCCCCATGATATTCAGTAGCAAGTGCTGGTACTCCCCATGATATTCAGTACCAAGTGTTGGTACTCCCCAGGATATTCAGTACCAAGTTCTGGTACTCCCCATGATATTCAGTACCAAGTGCTGGTACTCCCCATGATATTCAGTACCAAGTGCTGGTACTCCCCATGATATTCAGTACTAAGTGCTGGTACCTGTTATTCTGTGGAATGACGACAACCTTTTCCAATCGTAATGTCCTCCATATAACAGCTCTGAGTCTAGTCAATAATCTGACCGTAAAGCCCAGAATGCACTCAGGGAACGTTACCATTACAGCCACTAGAGGGCCTTGCATGTGAGGGGTCCCAAGTCCCCATTCTGCAGTGCCTCTCCAGTGCTTGTGCACCTACTGTTAGACTCTGCCTGTGTGCATATAATATTCATGAAGGCCCCTCTCAAGTACAGCCAGTTCCTGCCCTGTTTTCCCAGCTAGGCTCTGACAGCTACAGCCCTGCTCTTCTGCAAGGTGACAGTGCAGATGCTACAGAATGAGGCCATGACAAGAAAATGCTTCTAAATCACCCTCAAGGATTCCACCAACAATATATCACTTATTTGTCTACATTCTGGTGAGTTTCATTTGGAGACAGACTGTACAATGCATTTCCTAAGAAAAGCTGGGTGCTGGGAGGAGCACACTCCCACCTCAGTCCTTGTGCCCTTCACGTTTTTAATGTATGATGACTCGTTTTTGGCTGTTCCTTCCCCTGAGCCCCAGGTAGGCAGACTGAGAAAATCTCCAACCAGGTCTTTAACAACAAGGTAAACAGAAAGCTCTGTATCTGTGCTAATGGTCGGCCTGACCTGAAGGGGCTGGCAGCTCATTACAAGGCAGGGGGCCACCACCGTGCTTCCGGGAGACGGCTTATAGCCGGATGGCGGAGGATCTGGATCAAGCAGCAGACGGAGGAAGGAGGATCTCGCTGGCAGGACAGACCGCAGCTCTGCATCGATTTCCCCGCCTTAACAGTGAGAACAAGTGCAAGCAGGAATATGGGATTAAAACGGAAAAAAACACTTGACTGAACAATGAGCCATGTCATTGAATAACCCTGCTCATTTGAAATGATTTAATCGGTAAACAAAGACTTTCATTAAAAATAATCTACCCTCTTGGTGATTTGAAATTGGCAAATTGTGTCTGAATGGTCCCCAGAATGAAAGAATGTGAGACAAATCAATCACCCAGGCCCTTTAAGATAAGGGGGGGGGTGCGGCTCCAGGGAATAAGGCACTGTCCATGTGCTTAGGACCCTACGGTTAGCAAAGTGACCTCAGATTAAAACCCTTAATCTCCCGCTAAGACCCTACCTTCTCAAAAATGTCCATCACTTTAGATAATAAAAGTATGTCAAAATATGTAATATAAGCTATGTAAATGTAAGTGCAACATTGATCAAACGCTCACCATATATCAAGGAGCTCTTCGAAAATGATTCTTTAGATATATAACCAAACCCTTTTCAGAATTCCCAGAATGCAATGCAGGCACCAGAGAGCAATATTTCCCTTCAGTAAAATCTCACTTGTAAGAAAAGGTAATAATTCTTGGAGTAAGGCAACATGGTTCCCTGATCAGTCACTGTATGGAAGGGGAAGCCTGCCTAGCTCCTCAGGACCCCGTCTGACTCTTTGCTACACCTGCTTGACTGTAACCTTAAAGCAAAGTGGCCTGTAAACTTTGCAGTTTCATGACAATTTAGGGGAATGCTTTTGCTCAAAGATACAAGATCATGTTGCCTCCATGGATTTACTCAGGTGATTTAAGAGTCACTGGCAATCAGGTCATTTTTTCATGCTTACTTTGTTCCAGTTTGTATGAGTGTTCCGCAGTGGCGAGCCATACCTGTGTAACTGGATTACAAATGGACGGACGACGAAATCTATCACTACAACACGGGACTCAGTGGGTTAGGATGTTATACCTACATCAGGAGGACACCAGTTCAAAACCTGTGGTCGGCAGAGTGATTTTACCATTGGGCCCTGAACCCTAACTGCCCTGAACCCTAACTGTCTGACCCTGCTTTTTCAACAGTGTATTGCTTCAAATAAAAGAGTGCTAAATGCTACATGTATAATGTAGACATGATTATGATGGCCAGATAGCACATCATAGTACTCCAATTACAGAATTTCTGGAGTATTTATTCTTCGAGAGAAGCGACCAAAGACACAGGGTGCAGGTGTTCTTTGACCGGATCTGCCCCAGCAGGTAGGACAGTGGGGGAGAGCCTTGGTTTAGGGGCTACAGAGGAGCCCAAAAAGTTCCCACCGAAGCGCTGATAAGCCTTGCAGCTGAGAGACAGCATGTGTGCTTAGGCAGAGGGAGCTTGGGGTACCAGAGTGGGCCTGTTGCCATGGCAGGGGGTGTGCTCAGCAGAGGAGCACCAAGGTCTGACTGTCATTAATGTTTAGCCGAAATAGACTATAGTTATTCTCCTCAGTGGGGAAAGGATCAAAAACCAGGCAGAGATGCGCAGCGAGAAAGAACAAAACTCATCACATAAGTCCATAGTCCCAACGCCGGGACACAAAATCAATACGGGACGTCCCAAGCAAATTGCCGAATCGAAATCACACCACAAAGAGCAAGAAAAGCTGCAGAGCAAACAGGCGCCGTACCCAGAAGCCGGAGCATAAAACAGACGCTCAGCATGGCAGGACACTCAATCCTCAGCTAGCAGGTAATTGAAAACCGGGTCCCATGCCAATTAATCAAGTTGATGAGCTGCAGGTGTGCTTGAGTATTCGAGGGGCAGAGCAGGACCTGACTTGGCGCGGCTGGATGGATGCCAGGCTCGATGTGGGCATGACAGAGGAAGCATTTTAGTTTTCTAGCAGATTATTAGCTATACATTTCTAGATTTATACAGCCATAGAATTCTAATCGATGCAGTTCCCTGTAGCTTCTCTGTAATGGACTGGCATCCCATCGAGGGTGTTCCGCTACTTCCTGTCTGATGCTTCCTGGGATCCATCCAGGCTCACTAGCGCCTTGTATTGGATAAGCGCTGGGAAGGACGGGTGGAATAGAGTGTGGTTCCCAAAGGGGATTGCCGAGGGCAGACTGCAGAATGAGGGAGCATGTGTGTCAGAAAGAGTGAGAGCAAAGTCTGCAGCATCTCAGCACCAGTGACCTCAGTTTAATACAGTTTATTTTATAGCAGACTATCCTGCAGCTTTCCGCTCAGGCGAACACTGCAAACTGATGCAAAAAACATCCAGGATACACAGAGTTTATGGAAGCGCTAATGCATTTTTATCCTTTTGTTTATTTAATATGTCCGCTATTACGTATTCCATGTATATTTTTGGCTTATGTGTCTTTGCTAAAAGTTGCTAAGAGTGGCACAAGATGGTAAATGCAACTTACATGAGGATTTGTGGGATGGATTACTCAGATCAGTCGAGAATCTTCCACTTGGTGGCTCTTATTTGAAGGGTGGCCCAGAGGTCTATCAGTGGTCCTCAGCACAGCGGTGACCAGTGTGGGCTTGATGACTCCAGCTGCACACATACAGTAGTACCATAGCCATCTGATACCGTGTAACAAAGGCGACTGCTCAGT
>JAODKM010000002.1:25250544-25273472 GCA_026780845.1 Petrocephalus sullivani | reverse complement strand
GGGGAGTCGGCCAAGCGGGACCGGTTCCCCCCCCTGCGTGTTTCCCCCCAGCGGCAGAACCCAAGGGGGGGGGGGGGGGGGTGGCATGGATGGTGAAATCAAGGGAAGCAGAAATGAGATGACGTAGATACGCTCAGATGTGACATCAGTTGGGCTTATAACCAAGCAGCAGTAGTAATGTAAATTAACGCTCTACCCTAAAGATGAGTAACACAACATAGTGATGTAATTCAATTCGCAGTGTAGTGATGTAATTTAATGCTCTACCCTAAAGATGTGTAACACCAAGATGAGCTGTAGGAGTTCAGTGTGATGTAGATTGGATGGCAGTCGATGGCAGGAGCTACCTAATCTGGCTCTAGGAACCTGAAATGTAACCCCTCTGGTGGAAAAGGAGCCTAAGTTAGTGCTGGAGGTAATGAAATGCCAACTAGATATAGCTGGACGGTGGTTCCAGTCTTTAAGAATGGGGGCCAGAGGATGTGTTCCAGCTTCAAGGGGATCAAACTCCTCAGCCTCCCTGGGAAGGTCTACGCCAGAGTCCTGGAGAAGAGGGTCCGTCCATTGGTCAAAGCGCACCTACGTGCACAAGCTTTTGGTAGCGAGATAAAGAATGAGATGTGAGCTCCAGAAATAAGCTTCCATCTCAGAAGGTCTGGGCTCATACTCAGATATAGGGTGAGGAGCTCAGCCATTTGGAAGAAGGTAAAAGTAGAGCCGTTGCTCCTATGCATCCAAAGAAACCACTTCAGGTGGTTTGGGGATCTATGTAGGATGGCTCCTGGTCACCATCCTGGGGAGATGTTTTGGATATGTGCAACTGGGAGGCGGCTCTGGGACAGACCCAGGACACACTGGAGAGATCATATCTCTCAGCTAGCGTGGGAATGCCTTGGTATTTCCCCAGAGGAGCTGCAGGAGGTCTGGTTATCCCTGCTTAGACTGCTGCACCTACAACCCAGCCCCATATAAGTGTTAGATATTGGATGGATGGTCCACCTTAAAGACAAGTAACACGTCATAGTGATGTTAGGTAGTGCTTCACCTTAAAGATGAGTAACACTTTCTTATTGTAGTGTTGTTAGGTAGTGGTCCACCTTAAGGATGAGCAATACTTTGTTGTAATGTAATTTATTTCTCAACCCTAAAGATGAATAACACATTGTAATGATGTTATTTAGTGCTCCACCTTAAATATGAGTGAAACATTGTAGTTATGTAATTTAGAGCTCCACCCTAAAAACACGTACATTGTAGCCATGTTACTGTGGTCCATATTAAAGAATACGTTGTATCTCGTCATGCTTCACCTCAAACAGCAGGAATCAATATCTGCTCTTACTCTGCAGTGAGTCCATTCCAAATTCAGATGTAGACTCACCACCAGCAGTTCAGACATAAACAGATTGCTGTTTCTAAATGCTGATTTATCCTTATCAAGCCACAAAGGAAGCTCAGCTCTCATAATTTATTTTTTTTGCATAAATGAAGAAATTCTCGAGGCAAGATACAAGATTCAAGATTCTTTATTTGTAACATATGTCGTTATACATGCCAAGGGTAACATTATTTTCCTCAGTTAATCAATATATTTTTATATGACTTGACCCATTTTTCCCTTTTACTTCAAAGGAAAGAAAAAGTTAGTCAGTACCCAGGTCTTTCCTTTGCCCCTCTGCCTTCCCTTGCCTCCTAATCCCAGTCATGCATCAGTGGCCCGTTGTGTCCTGTTGTTTGGCTGCTCTGCTAGTTTTAAATCACTGGGATTCTGCCTTTGTTCCTGCTCTCTGGCAAACCCAGAAAGGTAAGGAAAGGAGAGGCTAATAAAAATCCTCTGCCAATGGGGGCCTTTGTACGACTCGGCAGACTTTCCCCCCGCAGCCATAACAGTGACTGTAATTAAGGGGGATTGTAGCTGAGATGCTGCTCTCGGCTGTGTTCCCTCAGTCCCGGCCGGGGGGGGAGGGGAACGGACGCAGCTTCAAAGCCCGCTCCAGGGGCCCTGGGCGTCTTGACCACGCACGTCCACGGTCGGGCACGCCGAATGATGGCGATCCGCAAGGCTGGCACTGCAACTCGTCCTTAAATGTGCGTTTTTACAAGTGCCTGTAGTATTTATTCACGCATGCTTTGTGCTGACAAGGATTCCGCCACTTTCTGTACTTTTTGTATTTATCAGCCGCACATGGACGTCGTACGTGACACCTTCTCTGTCGGGACCAGCGTCATGTCTCGGCTGTGTGTTTTAAATAACTATATAAACCATACACACGGCATATGTAAGTATGTATATATGCCAAATGTACAGTTTTTTGTACTGTGATTGTTAGATCATAATTATGTACATATGTATGTATGCATGTGTTATTTTTGTAAGCCACTAAATGGACTTGTATCACCCATTTGCACAATGACCAGTAAAAACAAAAATTTTGAATCTGAATCATGTCTTCAAGACAGCAAATGTTTAAGAAGCTGGTTGAGTTATTCATTCATTTACAGCGCTTCTTAAAAAATGCAAACGTTCATCTAAAAACACACATATACACTCTCGTGCTGAAACGAGTCGCTGGAAATTCTCGTGTATTCTGACTTCTAATCATTTCAAGGAGCACTAAAGAATGATCTGAAATCCATCATTTCCTCTATGTTTGTTGAATAATATAGAACCACAGAAGACCCCGACTGAAGTGCATGTGTGTGTGTAGCGTGTGGGCAAAGTGCTGAAAGAGGGGTGTTGACTTTTCAGAAGAGCTGAGCCACGCAAAGGGCGGTGGGGGGGGGGGGGGGGTCTGCTGCCATGCCCCCCTCTGTGCAGCTTGTGCTAATTGAAAGCATTCTGGGTTCACAGGCTGGCTGGTCATGGATTCACAGGAGACGCTGATGCCCGCAGATGCCTCCAGCACAGTCGCGCATAGGAGCAGGCGGCACTGTACGTGACACTCCCTCCCGCCCCCCCCTCCCTCGCTGGGCATTTGCCACTACAAAGTGAGCTTAGGAGCAGATACCTGAACGGGGCAGAATCTGAGCAGACAGCCGCATCGTCTGAGCCCTCAGTCCAGCAGGGCCATTGTCCCAGGCAAAGACGGGATTATGAAGGGTCGTCAGGCTGATTGATTTTCATATGAAACCAAAGAGGTCCGGGGAATGAGGGGTCTTTATGTCCGCAGCCTGTGAATGAAGCAAACGGGACTGGGCGGCAGACTCTGCGGAATGCAGCAGGTCGATTTGCACTCAGCCTCCGTATGCATCCTGAAAACACCGCTGGCTGGTTAAGTCTTTGCAGTAGCTGGTTAAGCCTGGTGCGAAAACATGGCGGCCATGAAGATCCATAATAAGAAATGGGAGTGAATGGAGTGTTTCTTTCTCCTGCGGACCATCTGCCCTTTCTTAAAGCGAGCATCCCATCCAGGAGGGGGGCGTGGCCCCACCCTCACAGAAGGTGTCAGATCCACTCAGACATTTGGAAGGAGATCAGGGGTGAATGATGAAAGGGTTGGGTCACTTGGCTAATCCCTGTCCCTACCACCCCCACCACCCCCTCCAGGCAGGTCTGGCAGACAACAGACTCCATCCAGACACATTCACAGCATCGCAGACCGCAGAAGCATGCACGGCAGACTATGCACAGATGCTTACAAACACACATGCGCAGACAGCGATCAAATCCACAAGCACATACTGAAGTGCCATACGACAGACAGCAGACACATACGGAGCTGCATAAGCCGTCATCAACCAAATACATGGCCATACATGCAGACACCAGACACAAGGTTGCATACACAGACAGAAGACACATACACAGACACGCATGCAGTCAGCAGACACATGCGCAGTCGTCAGACGCATACACAGTCATGCATACAGTCAGCATTCAGACAGCAAATATGTATGCAGTCATCTGGCACACATGCAGACATGCCTGCGGACACATACCTAGATACATATGCAGTATTCAGACACATATGCAGACACATACGCAGTCAGCAGACACATACGCAGTCATGCACGCAGTCAGCAGACATATGCAGCCATGCACGCAGTCAGCAGACACATACGCAGTCATGCACGCAGTTAGCAGACACATATGCAGTCAGCAGACACATACGCAGTCATGCTCGCAGTTAGCAAACACATAGGCAATCAGTAGACACATACGCAGTCATGCATGCAGTTAGCAGACACATACGCAGTCATCAGACACATGCGCAGTCATGCACGCAGTTAGCAGACACATACGCAGTCAGCAGACACATACGCAGTCATGCTCGCAGTTAGCAAACACATAGGCAATCAGTAGACACATACGCAGTCATGCACGCAGTCAGCAGACACATACGCAGTCATGCACGCAGTCAGCAGACACATACGCAGTCAGCAGACACACAAGCACGGCAAAGGTACCCAAATTTATTTTAAATTGATTTGTCCTCCACATCTTGTCTCCTTCTACAGCCCTTTGATGTTCTCCAGCAGATGCCATCACCTGCAAAGCTCCTATTCCACCACAGGGGTCAGAGGTTAGGATACAGAGCCTACATGTTGGATACCCTAACTCCACTCATGGAGATGACCTCTGAACTCGATGGAAGGATGTTGACAGAGTCTTCAACTGCAAAGATCTTTTTGAAGTGAGCCTTTCTCCCTAGAGTGGGTAATTAGCAGCAGGGGCCAAACGTTTGGTCTGATGGGGGTGGTCAGACTGTGGGGAATCTGAGCCAGGACCTGCCCTTTGTGAACTGTGGGGATTTTTGAAAGTGACGTTGATCTGGACACAGTGAACGTGAGAAGCTCTTGTTCATCCTGCAAGACTGGGCTCACAGGTCATGTGGGGTTCAGCTGGATCAGCACAAGAACTGTGTCTGCTGTAAGCTGGCTTTATATTGAGCTCATCTCAGTCAGCTTGACTGAGCTACTCCTTAATCCAGCACATTTGATTCGTTTGTGGGTTATTGCATTAATAAAAAAAAATAAGGATTAAAAACAAGAGTATTTAGGTTTTGTGTGCTATTAGTCATGAGCGTAGTAATAACACCCACAGACACGTAAGGACACGTGCACACACAAACACACGAGGACACGCCTACACATAGACACCCACAGACACACGGCCACATATAGTCATATGAAGACACAGTGCAAAAGGATATAAAAGACAGAACTGAGCTGAAGCATAAAAGCAGGGGGCATGTTGTTGTGCTGTGGTTTAATTTGATGTGGATGTCATTCCTAATGTGACATTAAACTCCTGCATGGGACTTTTCCTCTGGGCTTCCTGTAAGTGGCGGTCATGCGGCACTCCCATTATCACATGGTGTATGGTTAGGGTTATGGGGCTATGGGGTTAGAGGAGGGTGCTGGATCCATGCTCCCCTTCTTCCTCGCTCTCCCTGACAGCTTACAGGCTCCGGTGCGATCCCCCATCTGCTGTCATGGCTGGTGCTAGCACAGGAGGAGACAGACACACAAATCACACGCATAAAAGTTAAAATGCCAGGGGGGAAATTTTAATGGCTTCCGCACTCTGGTAGCAGTGCTGAGCGGCATGCGGAGGCCTGGCCAGACCTGGATGCGAAACACATGGCGTAACACGGGTGGCAGCGAAGGAGGAAGCTTGTAAACAGAAATGATGACTTGTCAGCTTGTAATTCATAGGGGCTACTTACTGCAGGCAAGCAAAGTGCCGTCTGAACACAGTGAGACAGACAGGAAATTACATCCAGGCCAGAAGCCTGAGTCACGCTGTGTCCGCCGTGATGGGGTGATTGTGTAGATGTGGCTGCCGTGACGGAGTGTTTGCACAGAGCAGGCCGCCGTGATGGGATGATTGCGTAGATGTGGCTGCCGTGACGGAGTGTTTGCGCAGAGCAGGCCGCCGTGATGGGATGATTGCGTAGATGTGGTTGCCGTGACGGAGTGTTTGCGCAGAGCAGGCCGCCGTTATGGGGTGATTGCAGTGGTTCAGGGCCACTGATCAGTGCAGCTGGTCAGTGCAGTGGTTCAGGGCCCCGCCCACAGCAAGTGCGGCAGCATCTCACTGTGTATGGCTCTATCACTTGCATAAACGTCAAGTTCACTGACATCACTAGTACTGGGGAGGGAAAAAGTGAGGACGGATACGGCATGGACCCCCGGCCTGTGATCTAGGGAGCTGGGTGGACCAGCCTCACCATCTTCCCTCTGCTTGGCAAGCTGGGTTACTGTCACACAGAGAAGCTGCCCTCAGGCTAATTAACTGAATAAGCCCTTTTTTAACCAAATCATGGAAAATAATAACTTCTGCAAGGCAGGGCTGGGGAGGGATTAGCGCATGCTAATGGAGCAGCATGTCAGGACACCAGGAATGCATTTATGTCCTGTATTGAGGTTAAAACACTAAAACTCAGCAAGTGCAGAGCTTCTGGGAGCTTAAATGTCTTCTTATCCGTGGGACTTTGTGTTTTTTGTCCTGTCAGAAATACCAAAGAAGGAAACCCAAAGTTCTTTGACGCGGCGGCTTGATGCTTGTATCCATTTATGCTGCACTTGTGCTGCCCAGATATCCTTAGGGACAGTTTTTTCTTTTTATTTGAAATATTTGTGTTGGAGTAGCTGATTTATTAATAGGTCCAGAGTTTATTTGTCCCCTTAAGGGGTTGGGAGGGGGTTGGAACAGGCATGTTTAGGGTAGAAAATAAACACACACATCCAACCCAAGCGCCTTCATCTCGCCTGCAGAGCTGGGCTGTGCCGTCTCCATGGCGACACGGCGCGGGCAGCAGTGGCTGTCCCAGCTGTTGGGGGTGGGGGGGGGGGGGTGTGCCTTCATTCAGGCTGCCTCCTTGCTGTGTTCGCCTTTCAGTCTCCAGAATAGGGTCTGGGCTAATCCATGAATGTTACCGCGCTTGCTCTATTCCCACTGAATCAGGTCCTGTGGAGCTGGGAGGGGGTGTGTGTGCATGTGTGTGTGTGTGGGGGGATTCCATGCTCAGCTTTACACTTGATTGGTCCCTTCTGGAGTAGCCCCCCCCCCAGCCACCCCTCCCTGCTGGGCATGTGCCCCCCATTGCCCCCAGCATATACACACAGTGCCTCCTCAGCACTGAGAGAGGTGGTGGTGGGGGGGTGCCCTGGGCTTCTCCCTCCTTGTAATTACCACTCGTGGGCGGAGAGATGCCCTGCTGGGGGCAGTCTCTGTCTCCCAGTGTCCGCAACCACAGGCTTTGCCCCATCCTCTGACCCAGTCACTCCCACACCCTGCAGCCCAGGCCGGACAGGGTTTGGGGGGGTTTAGGTGTGTTTGTTTCTGGGTCCGAGTCAAGCTGGCTGGTCCCTCAATGTGACAACCAGCAAAGCCTCTGAGGTCAGAGGTCACGCTATGGCCGCTCACATTTAATTGGGTCATGGCGAGCATCTGGCTAGTCCTGCTATCTGTGACGGGATCCTGCATTCGAGAGGGAAATGTGAGAAACACATAGTGTCAATGAAGACATCATCTGTACCTATGAACATGCTCCCCCAGCAAGCCAGGGCCCCCACACCCAATGACTGAGGCTGCTGATGATCACATGACATCATCTCTTTTTGTTACGTTTGGTGTGTTTTAGCTGCAGCCTATTTCCCTCGTCAGGCTTTGCATTCTGCTGTGGCTGATCAGAGCCTCTCGTCATTAAAAGCAGATAGAATGAGGGGCCAGCAGGGGGCGCACTTCTCTCTCTTTATTAACAGAGCGGGCTTATCTTCTCTCATTTTCTCTCCTTTTTATTCTCCTTAAATAAAAACAAAATAAAAATAAAATAAACACACATTACTTACCTGCATATTGGACATAGTTGAAAAGAATAATCAAACACCGTAAAATCACCTGAGTAAAAAAATCCAGGGTAATTAAAAACTTCCAGGCTTCTGAAAGCCAGGTTGGCTGCCTCCAGACGTGAATGAAGTGTAACTTGTCAGTGCGCAGCCCTTCCCAGAGAGCGCAGCGAGCCCCGTGCCACTCCCAGGCCGTGCGTTATTGGAGCAGGGCCACTCAGGGCCGCTCAGAATGACGGGCCAGTCTCGCTACAGACCTGCGTGAGGTGCTGTATGTGCAGCTGACCTGCTCTCTGACCAAATGTTTGATGGAAAGGGCTTTAACATGACAAGGCGATCAGCTGATTCCCCCTGGCCACGGGGAGCCTATTTGGGGATTGAGGGAGCAGCGCTGACCTGGATGACCACGCGCCAGCCAGGTGAGTAATCGCCTGGTCTCAGGCTCAGAGGCTCCACATCTGTGTCTGACAAGGAAGGGTCCCTCAGCCACTGTTAGCAGAACCGGGTTCCGTCTGTGTCTGAGTCTCGCTTCTTGGTTAGCCTCCTTATCCCCCCCCACCTTTGTACGCTTCTGATATTCTCTCCCGCACCTCACTACAGGTCTGTTACCTGTGCTGCACTTACAAACTGCTCACTAACCTGAGGAGTAGAAAATCAGCTCAAGCCTTCTCTTCTTTTACACACCAGTATCTCTCCTGTCTGCATTCTGCTCCCCGTCGTCCTCATTGCAGGACGTTATGTGGCTCCATAGGTTAGAGTGCCGCCCCAGATCCCGTAGTCGGGAGCAGGGACACAGATGGCTGGAGGGAGGGGGGTTACATAGGGACCCAGTTACATAGGGACCCTGATCTTTCCCCCCAACAAACAAACAAAACTTTAAAAAGTAGCATTCCCAAATAGGGTTGGATACCTGGGTGTTTGAATTAATCAAACTGTGTAGAGCATAACAAATTACTCATAGCATGTGGTAGCTGCAGGTATGAGTCCACACACACACACACACACACACACACACACACACACACACACACACACACAGTCTTGGCATACCTATCTAAATGGGGACCTTCCATTCATTTCTATGGGAAAAACCCTAATCCCAATCACAACACCCTTAACTCCAACCCAGCCCTAACCTTAACCATGAGTAACCAACCCAAATACTTTTGGCATTTTTACTTTTTTGATTGCATTCACAGATTTTTAGGTTTAGGTTAATTTAGGTTATCCAAATGGGGACCTGAAAAGATACCCCCAAAAGTAGGGACATTTCAGGTTTTACCACACTTTGGGGACATTTTTGGCCTCAGATGTGATATATGCAGACCCACACACACACACACACCCACACACACGCCTTCTTTCCTATTTGTAGACAGAGTAATGTACATGCATTCCTATTTAAAGCCTACACAGCTTTAAAATTTGACCTACTGATATAATGTAGGATAAATAATTAAAACACATGTTACTTCCTAAAACATTTTATTCCAAAACATATATACTTGCCACATTTGTGCATTCGGTTCATATTCTGCCATTGTGAGATTTGGGTTATGAACGAGCTGAGAAGGTGTGCAGGATGCAATTTTGGTCACACAGACAGGTGTGGTATGCAAAGATTTATCACAGCATTTTTTCAAATAGCAAGCAACGTAAACAGACATAAATTCTATAAAGGCTTAATTCTTACTGAACCTATGTCAACATCATTTTAGTGTAACAGAAATAATATGGTGTAATGTACTGTAATTATGTCTGTTAGAATAAAGCAATAAATCTATGAATGAACATTACAGTATACTACAGCTCAGTAAATTTAAACTTTGTAGAAAAACAACACACTGTAGAGAAAGCTATCTGTTGTTTATGCTATTGTCCAATAGGCCATTGATGGGTGCTTGGCAACTCTGTGCCTGACAATAAAGTAACAGTGTGTGTATGTCAGCCAGTGTCCATTAGAATATTCAGTGTATTAGCCCATTAGCCCAAATCACGCTGAATGCCTCATCAATCATGGCTGGATAAGTTAAAAGTTGTACATCACTTTGGATAAAAATGTCTTCTAAATAAATCAATGCTCTTTATGAAGAAGGTACAGTAACAATTTTTTGGCTAAAACATCTGGGAAATTCAATTAATAACACAAAATAGGGCATCCAAATGCTGATCCTGTACTGGCCCTCAGGGAAGCCTGACAGTGACCCCCCCGCGGAATAGGGCACAGGGTTGGGGTACGTTTTGGAAGAGATGCCACTACGTCACTGGGCACTAGGTTGGGGTGCACCCTGGATGGTGTACCAGCCCAAGACAGGGCACATACCATTATACATCGCGAGCGACTTTGAGACGACAAGCCACATGACTGTATGTCTTTGGACTGTAAGAGGAAACGGGAGAAAAAAACCTGCATGATTCAGGGAGGACATGCAAGCTCCACACACCGAGAGGAGGCAGGGGGTCAGTCTATTTCCATTTAATTAGCTGACGATGCCTGAACAAGTGACGACTCTGAGCCCCGATTGGCTGCCCATGATAGCACTATGCGTTACCCGGGGTCTCCATGGCAGCATTTTGTCAGCCCAGTCAAAAGGCACCGGCTGATTGGTCCGTGGAGTTCTGCCACATGTCCCTCACCATGGGGCGGCAGGTAGTGGGTCACATTGGCTGCCCCAGCATCCTCAAACGCTTCCATGTATGATGACGTGGCGTGCATGTGTTTTTGGACAGTGGCGATATAATAATAGGCCGTTCTAGAACATTCTGAGCCGGAAATGAGGGAATCATGGGTGGCCTGTGAGTCACAGGACCTGTGAAGCTATGGTTCCTCATTTTTCTATTTATTTTGATTCTTTGGTCTCCACCACAGTATTGGTAACTTTCTGGCTGCACCAGTATTACATGGCAGCATAGCCAGTGGAGAGAGACCATTCTTTACACAAAACCAACACCCCCCCCCCCCCCAAATTTGTTCTGGAAATGACAACAGCGTCGCTGTGTTTTAGAAATGATTGTTTTGGCATGTCCTGGTTTTGCCAAGTTCAACGTGTCCCTGAGTCAACAAGGGAGGGGCTTGTGTTTCACGTCTTTCACCAATCACAGATTTCGTTGTATGACATCATCGCATTAATTAAAACCAGTATTTTCTCTTAAGTGACAAAGTGTACAGATTTCTAAAGTGACTGTTTTATTGTGCATTCCTATATATAGGAATATGCTTACCTGCACAGGCTGTACTGGCCAATCTAAAGGTGCATCTCAATTTCATGATGATAATAATAATAACAGTAATAATAATAAGAAGAAGAGCTGACAACCATTGGGTTACAAACACAAAGACTTACCCTGCTGAGCTACACACCCCCAGGGCAGGTGGCAGGATGGGTGGAAGCCTTGAGTTTGAAAATGAGAAAAGAAATGGCCCAATGTGATGATGTCATATATGAAGACTGCGATTGGTTAATCAAGTGAAACACAAGCCCCTCCCTTGCTGACCCAGAGATGTGTTGAACTCTGCAAAATCAGGCTGTCCAATTCTTGTGAGTAATATTTGTAACATCTCTTAATCAGAACTATACGAAACTAATATAACAATAACACAATTCCTAAAGTAAGCTTCAAATTAAAACTGTCCAGAAGAAGTACAATAGATTAGCAGAACAGCCCACTTGATTCATGGCAAATTTATGGGGCCTTGCATTTGTAAGACAGTAAATATTACTTTTAAATTGGAAAAATTGAAAATTTGAAATAGTAAAAAAGAGGTTGTGTTTTGTTTAACATAACATTTTAAATTCAGTTTGAGATATGAAGTATTTCAAACATGCATTATAATAATTTTATCAGCCTATAAACAGAAATGCATTTTATTTTAACAATATGTACTGTTGCACAAGAATTTTTATATTTTAATCAATTAAAATTTTCAACAAATCAAATTTACAAAAAAGAATAATCAAGCTGTATATTTACACTTGGTGGTAACCCGTCTCTGTGTTTGTGATGTGTAGGCTGTCTCTTTATGATTCATGCAAGTCAATGCTTTGTCAGTGTCTTTCACAAAACCAAGGTAGTATTCAGAAGCTTTACATCATGGATAAATCAGGATATTAAATCATTTTCTGAAGCTTCAAAGTTACAGATTGCAGGCACAGATTACAGCTTAATAACATGGGCCCTCCACCATAATACCTAACAATAGGATCATTCTGTATGATGATGATTTAAATAAACTACTTTATTTTAATGTGTGATTTTGTTATATGCAGTTTCATTGAACACTGAATGCTTATAATCTAATTATAAATGCTTATAAATCTAATTTCTTCCTTGATATTTACCTTCTGATAGAGGACAGAAAGCATACAAAAACCTGAGATGGGATGTTCCTGACTATTTTGGGCTCATCGTTATCATTGGTCCTGTTTGCTAATGATTGGCAGTTAGGAAGGCTTGTCGCCGGTAGACAGCAAACTCATTCAAATGCCCAGGTTTGAATCTAAGAACAGGAACTCATTTGCTAATCTCATCATTAAGCATCTTGCGAGCTATGCATTTTCTACCTTATTTAACACAGGGGGCCACATGCACAGTGATGGTCCAATCACACGGGAATCTCTGTCCCATAATGGGAGCGGTGGTGTGGGATGACAGTGATAATGGAGGTAATTATCACATGAGGGCAGATACTGAAGCTTTAAGGGATGGGCGGGATGGTGCGAAACACCAGTGTCTGTATTCAAGGGCGGCCAAAGATGCTTATATGTCTTATATATGAATGTTTTTCACCAGATATTTTAATTTGATGACGCCCCCTCTTACTCGGGTGCTGAAATTCATTAAATAACCAGGAAGTAGTGAGCCGACATTCTGCCCATTGTGTACAGTGACATCCTGTTTCCAGGGTGATAAAGTCCTGTAGTACGCGTCTTCATTTGTGCGGCCGGCCGGGGCCACGATGACACATAGTTACCCCTGACTCCCAGTCGCTGGCATGCTGCTGCCTCGGGCTATAGGAGTCCCTCTAGGTCCTGCCAGCCAATCGCTACAGAGTTTTCGAGCCCCCCATAAAAATGTCTTGCTTCAGTGCAGACATTCAGTGCAGAAAACAAGACTTCAGTGCAGACAGTGATATTTCAGTGTAGACAGTGAGGCTTCAGTGCAGACAGTGAGATTTCAGTGTTGATAGTGAGGCTCCAGTGCAGACAGTGAGGCTTCAGTGCAGACAGTGAGATTTCAGTGTTGATAGTGAGGCTCCAGTGCAGACAGTGAGATTTCAGTGTTGATAGTGAGGCTTCAGTGCAGACAGTGAGGCTTCAGTGCAGACAGTGAGATCTCAGTGTTGATGGTGAGGCTTCAGTGCAGACAGTGAGGCTTCAGTGCAGACAGTGATGCTTCAGTGCAGACAGTGATGCTTCAGTGCAGATAGCAAGAATTCCCATCTGCACGTAATTCATAACTGCAGACAGCTACAAGTCAGTGCTGGGTGTCACTGCAGGTAGAGAGACGCTGGGTGCTGTCCCTAAGTCACTGCAGACATTCACATGTTCATGCTATATTTACTGCTATAAGCACACCCTAGAAAACTCTGAAGAGAAGGAAAAACAAACTAATATTAATTAGTAGTTTATAGTGGCAGCCCTGGCAGTTAGCACATGGCTGTTAGCGCCTGGCAGTTAGAGCCTGGCTGTTAGCAGCTGGCTGTTAGAGCCTGGCTGTTAGCAGCTGGCTGTTAGCGCATGGTTGTTAGCGCCTGGCTAACAGTGTGAGTTTTCCTCTCATTCCAGATTTTCCTGCAATTATGATGTGCAGTGCAAGCAGCTTTTGTCACTTCAGGGGACATTTAGGCACATACAGAAGGCAAAAAGCTGCCACAGAGAGGCTCCCTCCTGCTCATCTTATGAAGACATCTGCCCATCGCAAATTTTAGGCTGTGAGGGACAATGAGACTATGCCAGGACCTGCTCTGCCTGACTCCCATGGAAATAGGATAATGTGACCTCCTCTCTCTATAATACAAGAAGGAGGACGAGGGATATAGAGGGTAATACCTCTATAAGGGCCCTTTCCTTACTACTAGATTGACAGGGAAATGTAACATAAATAATTTTATTGCTGAATATATTTAAATAATTATTGTATCAAATACTGACAGTAATGAGACTGAAGTTTGTTTCAGAATTTTTGTATTACCTTTAATACAGGTGACCATATGGCTGAGTAGGCTGCCCTGACTATCTGTAGCTCCAGCATGATTCTCTAACTGGGACTTTGATGCTTGACTATCTGTAGCCTCAACATGACTCTCTAACTGGGACTTTGACTCTTGACTATCTGTAGCTCCAACATGACTCTCTACCTGGGACTTTGATGCTTGAATATCTGTAGCTCCAACATGACTCTCTACCTGGGACTTTGATGCTTGAATATCTGTAGCTCCAACATGACTCTCTAACTTGGACTTTGACGCTTAACTATCTGTACCTCAATGTGGCTTTTTAACGGGGACTTTGATGCTTGACTCTCTGTAGATCTATCATGACTCTCTAATTAGGTCTTTGATGCCTCATTTTCTTTAGGTCCATCATAGCTCTCTAACTGGGCCTTTGATTCCTGACTCTCTATAAGGTCATCATGACTTTTGAATTGAGAATTTGACACCTGACTTTCAGTAGATCCATTACAGCTTACTGGGCATTTGACTCCTGACTTTCTGTAGGTCAGTCACAGATCACTAAATGGGCCTTTGACTCCCGACTCTCTGTCCCTTCATCACCACTCTCTAACCGGACCTTTGACTCTTGAAACTATGTCTTACTGTAGATCTGAAGCAGGTTTATTGTGGTGTATAGCTCAGTTGGTCAAGAATCTGTGTTCATATGTGGATGGTTGTGGGTTCAAATCTCATGGCTGACAAGGTTTCCATTCCATCACTGGGTCCTTGAAGAAGGCCCTTAAACCCACTTACTTCTGGGATGCTGGCTGACCCTCTCTTTGTGCAAAATAAATATGCAAATGCTCGCTTTCAGTGGCAGGTCTGCAGCCTTGATCCATGCCCCCCTTCTCTATGTATATAAATAAAAACTCAAATTGGGAGAAATTTAATTGAACCCAGATTTGGTTTCCTCTGACTTGCCACTGAATTTCACACCTTCTTTCTTGAGCATAAACCACACTCCATTTCCTTCCAGGAGTGTAAAAGACACAAATAAAAGTCTCACAAGTCGTGATTCCCTCTTTATTGCCCTTTAAAAAAGCATTAACAGGTCTGACTCTCGAGTCGCTAAAATGCTCCTGATGACGGTAAATGTTTTAGCCTGACTTGCGACGCTGTTCCTGGCGTTCGCCGCTGAAGGGTGGAAACAGATGCAGCTGCCAGCGAAAACAGTGATCACAGATCAGCTGATCAGGTGCACACACACCTCCATCTGAGAGGTCCCCAAGAGGCAGCCCATCCCACTGGGAATGCTACTGCTCTGAATCCTCATCCATGGGTTGATGTTGCTAGGCTGAGCCCAGCTTTCTCAAAAGCTTGACCTGCATGCTGAGTGCACCTTAATGGAGCTCTGTTTGAGTCCCATCCCCCCCCAATATAAACATTATTCCAGGCTATAGCAATGGTGGGGGAATAGGGGCTGCAAGGCCAATTAGTCTCTCAGACCTAGTTACTCATCTGCACTGTAATTCTTCAGAAAGTTGTCATGAAGAAACATGTCTGACTTTTACACTAAATCAGGGGTTTTAAGGAGTGAGATCACAGGGAGTGCCAGGGGTGAACAGTTAGACAACCATATGACCACTGATGGCATCATCCTGCTGTCATCTTGAGGAAAAAAAACAGGGAGAACATGCAGCACGAATTATTTGACAAGAATGTCAAGGTGCCCCATTCTGATTGGTCCCCAGCAGAGATTAAAAAACACCTGCTGCTCTGGATTTCTGGGAACTTGACAACTTAGCCTAGAAATCCAGAAAGATCCTCACATTTAAAAATGGGTCTCCACATTTTTTTAAATGAATACTTTCATAGTATTAATCACATGATATCCTTCAAATTGTATCAAATGGAAGTCCTGAGTATGAAGGAAAAAAAAGCATGTGAAAGTGGTTTACAAAAACTGTATTGGTAAGTTCCAGTGATTACGTGCTTCAACTGTCTTTCCTTAGAAAGCACAAGGTATCACCTCCATGAGCTTTGAAGCTAAATAATCACGAGACCCCACGGTACAGGAGGCTAACTTTGTTATAGTGGTGCCAGGTAAATTCTCAGAAATGTGGCTGTTCTGAAGGACCCGTCTGTCGACAACAGGTGAAAAGACGTTCAGCGCTGCTGGATTATTTATCTGCTTTGTAGGAATCTATTCCCAAAGCAGTTTTACCTGCTTTTATGGTTTTTCCCATTCCCAAAGGAAGCCCTACCTGCTGAAGGAACAGCTCAGTTTACTTACAAACCACAAAAACTTGCTATTGGTCCATTAGGCAAAGCTCAGATAAAAAAAAAAAATTCAATCGGCTTCTGATTTTTTTAAATCTTCACAAATCACAAATGATGGAAAGCGATGATGTTTACCAAATGCATGCTCCCTGAGTTATGGGAGGGGCGACCTTGTACTCGGGAGCTGTCTGTTTCACTGTGATGCACGTTATGTAGTCAGGAGCAGATCTTCACAGAGCAGCTAAGTGTTTTGCATGAGCTGAATCACATAAGAAAGTGACTCGCCAAAACGGCTGTCACTGAGCAAAGTCTGCTTTCATCTCACACCTTCATAACTTAACTTTTCTGCGCTGCGAGGAGGCTTGTCACTTGTACTTTGTCTGTTTCTTTTTTGTTTAGTTCCACAACTAACACCACTGACTACAGTCTAAATGGTAACACTCTTGGTTTTGTGAAATACTTTGGTCCCCAGTACCCCGTCTGAGGATTTTCTGCTGAAATGGTTCCTTTATTATGGCGTTGAGCTGATCCTTACTCCACGCACCCTGAAAAATCTCCCCTTCACTGTAATGTCGGTCTGTTAACTGCCGTGTCCAAACAGAGTTTGACATACATGATTTCAATTCAAGGGTAGCATTGACCAGTTTGATGGCTCGTTGTCCCTCTACTGACAGGAAGAGCTCATGAAACAGCTTCATCCACCATTTGCTTTTTGATCTAACGGCCCAAAACTTTGTTTTCGGAACACCCAGAAACTAGTGCCTTGTATGTCTGTGATTTACCATTACAGTGTGTCCCATAACCGAGACTGTGAATGGAGTTGGTTCAAAATAACGTGATAGTCTTTTAGAATTTAAAGTTGCTTAATGTTTGTTTTGCGTCGGGGGTCCACCTCCCCGGTCCTGCCCCTCTTAAGGTAAGTGCTGCTTTGGTGAACACATTATTCACCATCTATCACGTGGCCGGTCGATACTATGGGTTTTACAGCCGCTAGAGAGTTTAGGCTTGGTTGGAAACCTTCTCAGAAACCCTTTTAAAACATACTTATTATTTTACGTTGGTCTTTGCCTACCGATGGCTGAGGATCACAGGTGGGAGTCTGCCTCCACGGAGTAAGCTAGTTCACTAAGGACGGGATTTGGCGCTGTTATTTTTCTATTAGGAAAGAATTATGCTAAGCCTTTGGAAGCCATTTTTGCGTTGCTATGGCAGCGCACATTTCCTGCGGGGTTGCGACCTTGAATGACTACAGTGCAAAGCCAAGTACCACCGCGACCCTTTGAGGATTAGAGACGTGCGGCGCATAGTTATGCAAAACACCTCAGATATGACTGAACCTTGTAAGACTGAATGACAAGTTCATTGAGATAGTCGCTCTTTTCATCTGATTATTATCATGCGAATATTGCCGATCGTTTGCTATTGCTCTCGGCGTTATTTTACCCCATTTTCCTAGTTGTATTGACCATCCAATGTGTAACTTACTTTTTCGGAGAAGTGTAAACCTCTACATTGTCTACGCTACGTAGCGCCGTATAAAATTCTTCCAGAGCCTGCCCGTCTAGTTAACGTCAGACACGGCGCTTCCTTTTAATCAAATAATTGCAGACAGATGAAACAAAGCAAATAATCCGTACAAGAACAACAACTTCCGCATTAAGTACAAATATAAACGCGCGTTTCCATTTTATTTTTTAAAATTAATTTACGAGAGTGAACCATTAAACAGGAGGATCACATTCAGTTTAAGGTACAAGTGTGCCATACCCTATATAGTATATGTCATTTTCGGCAAACAGCTAGGCTGAGTTAAAGAGTTTTGTACTGATAGTGACTTACCATCATTTACAGGCTACATCAATTAGGAAAAACACACCTTTTGTGTCGTTATCAGCATTTTAAAATATCAATATTCTTAGAATCGCTAAACAATACAATTATTATACAAAAGATAACATGCCAGTTATATGCTAATGTTAATTGTTAAACTTTTTAACAATTAACAAGTAAATTACTGTCTAAGGAATAAACGTGGACAACAAGCAAGGGGCTTTTGAAGTATGATATTGGCACGTGCATGCATTAAACACGCAACTATTTTGATTTTACAAGTTTTTTAATTTGTGAAAATATTTACTGAAACAAATAGCCTACACGGGAAAAGACCTGCTAAATTCTTGTAGCCTATTAAATGTGAGCAGCCGGGTTTTCCCCGATGGCAACCTTTCAGCCCCAGTCGCATTTGCATATAGAATTAATGATTTTTTTTCTGCTGGAAACTTCGATTTTTCCTGTTAAGTTTAGAGTCACGTTTCCGCATGCTTTCACGATTTGCTGCAGTGTGTGTAGCCTAAGGTACGTGCGGCCGAAGTGATGTCCTTCCCGGGTAATGCTCAGCACCATTAATTAGTGACTGACATCACGGCCTCCTCATCTGTCACAAAGCCATCTCGCGTCTTGCTCGCGTGCATTCCGACGCAGGTTAGTCAGTTTAGATGGTGGCATCTCCGGAGACCGCATCCAAGCGGTCCCCTGGCCTAGGTGGTGCAAAGGGCTATCCTCGTGAATTATGGGAGAACGGAAGTTCCAACTTTTGTTTTCGGAAAATAACGAAATGAAGGGGGCAGTCAAAATCTATGAGCTGTACCTTTTCCGGGAGCCGTACCAGCAAATATACTGTAAAGCACGCATAAACACAAATTCGCATTGCATTAACAATAATAATAATAATCATAATCATAATAATAACATAGATTTACTTTTAACGGTATAAATTGGTATAAAACCCATAAAACGGTATAAGACCAACTCCTAGCCAACCCGTAGCCTTGTCTTTGATGTCATAAGGAAATAATTATTTATTTATTGTTAAACGTCACCATTATAGCATCTGACACGTTTTTAAGCCGGGCACTTGAGAGAAACGTCTTATGTTGAACTTTGAACTTGCGCGCCGTTAGTACCAAGGACAGCTCCGCGCCTCCCGGGAAATCACCTGACGCAGTACCTGAAATCCAGGCGAAAACCGTCCATTATAACCTGCATGTGCCTTACTTACATACCTTTTGAAAATGCTAACAGAATAAGTACTCGAAGTTTAAACGGGGCTGTGTCGTTACGGTAAATAAGAAACACAGCCTATCCTTTATTATTGACATGTTCAACAGTTCCGTTCTGCAAATTTCAACTGAATTTCAAATCTCAGAGCAATATCATTTAAAAAGCCGTTATACATTTTGCTTCACATTTAATCACATGCATATAAACTGAAGGTTTCAATAATTTATTGATTTTCTTTTATGCGTAATGTTGTTTAACAAATGATGTTTATTTGTTAAAGACACGATTGTTAAAACAAGATTATCTCTGCGTGACATATAAATACTAAGTGTAACTCCGATGCAGTCTATAATGCTAAGGAACGAAATGCACAGGTCTTTCGAGCTCGGCAAATTGTATTTACAAAATTGTTAAAATCTTCCTTTGATATTAACATTTAAAATATTTATGTAATGGATGCCTTCAAGAATGCCATTAAGCAGTTTATCATATTTAATAATAGACCTATTTAGTTTCTCTGCGCAACACACATACTGTATGTAGCCCATTTAATTAGTCGTTATTGTTTGGCATTTATATTTGAGCTGCGAGACATGGCGCTTGATTTAAGCATGAAACGTTTCTTTATTGTACTAAATTAACTGATTAGATTAGAGATTTTGGAGTTATAGACGTTTATTCGTGTATAGGCAGTCGAGAAAGTGAAAAAGACCAGCCACCAATGATTTCCCTCTCCTCGAAACAACAGTATTGATATATAATCCGTTTTAAACGTGAAGAGTACCTGGACAAAATTAAAGTAGTGTGTTATTTTTGAGTAGCCAAATGGGCTCATAAACGATACTAGGCCTTCTAATTTAATACATTAAAAGAAAAGAACAAACATGAAAAAATGCACAATTTGATTGCAATACAGAATTATTCGACCGTATTGATGTGCACCTTCAAAGCGGATGTCTAGTTTTGCTTGATGAAATGTTTGAAGCGAGCTATAGCCAGATTAATATATGTGATGGTTTCTTAAAGTCCCTTCGCAACATTTTTCTTTCCAAAATATATAAAAGGAATTTGGAGAAATTTATTTCAAGATCAAACCGTTTCATTAATGAAAACATGATAGTGCTCATTTCTAATTGGTCATTCGCGTTTCGGATATTTGCCTCCTTCAAACCGCTATACACCTGTGACTTTAATTTGCCACGTTCCTGACACACATGCCATCTGCACCATCTCCCTACCCGCGCGTAGCCCTGAGTGAGCTGAGGTGTGACGCGGCGGTGCATGGTGAGCTCCCGGTGTGTCCTGCCTACACTCCTTTGCGACGGCTTTGCATTGGCCTGCTTCTCTGTTTATTTCTTTACATTATGTAAACACGGGCCCGCGCATTGTGCTATTCAGTCGGATTAGTGTCTGGAGCCCAGGCAGCCGCGGACGTGCAATCGGCCTCGCGGCGCTCGCAAATCGCTTTGCTCTTAGATGCCAGTAATATAACGCGGAAGCCTCGTTTTTATTTACTACACAGGTTCCGAGTTGAAATCAAATTAAGCCATTACAGAATGTCCTGCACTGACTGCAGAGAACTTCCTTTTTAATTAATGACACAGACGTTATAGTTCACGCCACTTCTTCGCTGTCCTAATCGCTGTTTTAAACAACCTTTGTGATCCAACAATTAACGCGGGTCGCCTATTTATGTCACGTTTGCGCATTAAAGCCTAGGTCCAACATTCTTTATATAAAGCGTGCGATTAATCTTTTTAATTACTATTGATCTTTCGTTCCGATTTGTGGTTTAATTCATTACCAAAATACGTTTTCGTCATTTAATTAACTACAATTAACTGCAGCTGAAGGTTTATTCAAAAGCAAACTTTAGTCATTAATCAAAATTAGCCTACAGTTAAGGTACTTCTGTTCTTGACATTTAGGGTAGAACAGATACACATATAAACCGGGTCAGTGAGTCCTGCATAGGACCGGCGGGTAAAGGAAATGGATGTATAGATACGCAAGTCGGGAAAGGATCATCACCTGTATTTTATATTGCCCATATATTTCATGTCGGCCTACACAATGCTGAATATTATATGGGTGATAAATACGTCAACATTACGAAGAATCATCATAGTATTCTTCAAGGCACCGTCAGAAATAGGTTTGAGCTCATATGGACCATAAGAATTTTAGGGATTCTTCCGCAGAAAGACAGATGATAGATTGACAGACAGACGATAGATAGATAGATAGATAGATAGATAGATAGATAGATAGATCCGACCGACTGAATTAATTAATTGGTTATTCAAATAATAGAATCTTCTGACTAATTCAGTTCACATACAGCGTTCTTTCCAAGTCGATCTACAGCATCCATACCCCTAATATATAATCTAAAAATATATAATCTTGAAATATCCTCGAGTCATTTGTAAACAGTCAGACCGCAAAATCTTCAGTATATACAAAATATTATTCGGTTACCTACAATTTGCAGTATTATTAACACATTCTTCACTGAATTGAATAAATGTGGAATAAAAATGTTTCAGAGTAATAAGTAAGTCAAACTAGTTATCCGAACATTGTAAAGTACTAAATTGTACAACAATCAATTAATAATCTTAACAGTGAAGAATATGTTAATAATATGTATAGATACACTCTCCTGTATTTCACGCAATTTATTTCATTTTAATAACAAGAAACGTTAAATGAACCACTGTTTAAATGAGTAAAACATGTATTAAATATGAGTTATAAACACTTCTACAACCTACACAGACGTATTACCAAAAGTATTCCGAATAGACTATTACTTTAACAGGTGTTTCGAAGGCAGTTTATAAGCTTTTATTCGTACCATAAATTTTCATTTGAAGGCTCCAAATGTCTAGAGTAATTGCGAATAAAGCTGGTGAATTAGTGTATAAAATCACGTAGGTGGCGGACGCTTTTAATTTAATATATAATTTATTTATTTAGAAAGCTGCACAGGTGAAGAATTTCCGAGAAAGCAAAGTTCTGACTGTCTAAGCATTTATTGTGTCTTTGTGCAACCATTCTGTACGATTTTTATTAACTTTGTTTTGATTAATAGCATCCGGGCAATCACCATATAATCACCGTCAATCACCTTATATAGCATTCCATATAATTGTTCGGAAAAAAGGTGTTTCACAATATGTATTGGTGCCTGACATACAGTCTTATTAGTAAAATGTAAAATCAATCGTTTTATTTATGACACCAACTTTTTTTGGCCCATTAACAGCAAACATCTCGAGACATCTCGTACATGGCATATGTGTGAATTCGATGCATGCATTATAAAGATACGGTATACCGTATCTAACAATGATCTTTATACCTGTGTAAGAACGTGTTACGCTGCGGTCAGAGCTAATCTGCTGCCCTTTGCACTTTCACTCCCATCTACATTCTCGGGGAACACGCTAATGGAGGTCAGTGCTGTTGACATGTTTTATTTTTAAGCATCATCTGACTGAATTAAATGAGAATGACGCCCCCCCCCCCCCCCCCCCCCCCCCCCACGGCCCCGGGGGGGGGGGGGGGGGCCGGGAGATGGGGGGGGAGAAATGGAGGGAAAAAGCTGGGGGGGGGGGAGATAAGAAAGAAGACA